>JAGFNQ010004938.1:60201-117641 GCA_024364735.1 Boesenbergia rotunda
CCTTCCTCTGACTCGTTTTTAGTCCCCCGGACCAAGACACCGTGCTCAGTGTCACTCACCGGGACTTCCGTCAACCTGGCTTCACTCACCAGGACCCGGCTTCACTCACCGGGATTTCCAATCACCTAACCCTCCGAGTTAGAAATTTTCACACCTAGCCCTCCAAGCTAGTGTAGCGCCCGCTTTTTTTTCCATCTTTCATTTTCCTAAAGCGGCGTTACGTTAACATACTTAGGGCATGTAGACATCATAATGCAGCAGAAACCTTTAACTTACTCCTACATGCACTTACTACCATTTCTAACATCATAACATGGGAACTTAGCATAGTAGCTTTATACTTAGCATCATATCATACTTAGCATCATGTCATTCGTAGCATCATGTCATACTTAGCATCATGTCGTAGAGTCATACTCAAACCCATAATAGTAAAGGTAAGGTTCTATCATAAGACAAGCAAACATATGGTCTCTTGGCCAAGTCACTATCACACACATTCTTTGATGCCCTCCTGCTGCTTCCTTACTGTCCCCTTGCATGATCTGCGGTATAAGGAAAATAAGAATATAAGCACACAGGCTTAGTAAGACTCTTTCCTACTCACTAAAACCATTCATCATTTAATCATGAGCACATACTTAGTGTTTTACTTAGAACATAAGCTTTTTCATCATTTAGCATTCATTCATTCGTCATAGCATAAACATAACTTTATCACATTCATAGCATGGCATAAACATAACCATAACAACCTTCATGGCATAACATAATACTTGGTATAGACATAAACATCATAAACATTCATAGCATAGCATAGTACTTGGCATAGACATAACATGATAATCGTAACCTCATAACATTCTTAGCATGAACCTAAATAAAATCATGGCGTCCTAACTTAGCATAACATAATTAAATCATGGCATCATAAATTAGTATGAACATAATTAAAATCATGGTATTCTAACTTAGCATAAACATAATTAAATCATGGCATCCTAAACTAGCATGAACATAAATAAAATCATGGCATTCTAAACTAGCATGAACATAAATAAATCATGGCATCCTAACTAGCATGAACATAAATAAATCATGACATTCTAAACTAGCATGAACATAAATAAATCATGACATCCTAAACTAGCATGAACATAAATACATCATGGCATCCTAAACTAGCATGAACATAAATAAATCATGTCATTCTAAACTAGCATAAACACAATCAAATCATGGCATCATATATTAACATGAACATAAACAAGATCATTTGCATAAACATACCTTGCATAAACTTACTTTGCATAAACTTACTTTGCATAATATTCTTATCATAAATATAATGCATAACATGGATGGATGCATGTGGCGATTGCATATATATATATAAGGATGCTTAGTTTAAAAACCATACTTTTCATAAACATACTTTTCATAAACATACTTTTCATCATGGATGCATGGGCAATGCATATATCATAAGGATGCTTAGTTGAAAATCATACTTTTCATTACTTAAACGTAATCATCATATCATTGGGCCCTGGCTTGTACCACATACATACATCATAAGCGCGCATCCCTAAGTAAATACGAGGTAGCTAGCCTCGACCTACTAGGGTAAGGACAGCATAGTCGGTAGTCCCCGAACCGAGGCGTTCTTAAGGTGCCCATCCCTGTTGCACAGCTTCGGTAGTGCCAGAACCGTGGACAGCATAGTCGGTAGTCCAGAACCGGGGCGTTCTTAAGGTGCCCATCCCTTGGACCCATACTTCGGTCCGGTACAAGCCCATTCATAAAGTAAAAATACTTTTACATGCTTCATCATTCATAAGACATTCATGGCATCTTTAACATAGCATAACTTGTTACGGCCCGACCCATTTACCGGTCCTCACGACCGTCGTACCGTCGACCATCGACCGTGCCATTTAGCATATTTATGCCTTAAAGACATAAGCATCATCTTTCATTCATCATCATTCATTCATCATCATTCATTCATCATACTTGTCATTCATCATGCTTGTCATTCATCGTTATGCCTTAACGGCATGTACTTTAACCTCATTCATTAGACATGGCATACTTACATCTTATTCATAAAACATGGCATACATACGTATCATTCATAAGACATGGCATACATGCATATCATTCATAAACATGGCATATCATTCATAAGACATGGCATACATACATATCATTCATAAATCATGGCACATGTCTAAACATCTATGACTTAACATATAATTCATGACATACAACCTAAGGGTTTGGTTACCATAGAACTTCTTCCATCTTACTTAAACATATCTCTTGGTAACTCATACACAAGCATCTTTGGAGGTTTTACTCGACCCTAACCCTAGGTTAGGCCCTTGGCCGAAACTTCAAGGCCATGGGGCATGGATAAATTTCCATTAAAATCCCCAAACCAATTGTTATACACCAACTATACCTTACCATAGGGCCATTTAGGGCCCTTCCTTGAAATGAGTCCTAACTTTCCACCCTATTACGGTACTTGGCCGAAACCTATAGGGTCTCTAAGCCATGTGAAACATTCGTATAATCACCCTCCATCTCTCTTATATCATGTTAATACATCAAACACATGCTTGGGGTTTTAGACCCAACTCCACCCATGAGGTCTTGTTGTTGGCCGAAATCCTAGGGTATCCTAGGGTACTCCAAAAATTTCCAAAAATTATACTTAACCTCTAAACATCATAAGGGAACATTAAATAACATTATAAAGATTTTTGGCATAATTATAGACTTTAAAATCATAGTGGCCGAAACCCTCCATCCTAGGGTTCTTGGTTTTGCTTCTTTCATGTTGGCCGAAACCCTAGGGTGTCCTAGGGTACTCTAAAAATTCCCAAAAATTGTACTTAATCTCTACACATCATAATGGAACATTAAATAATATTATCATGATTTTTAGCATAATTATAGACCTGTAAATCATGGTGGCCGAAACCCTTAAACTTAGGGTTCTTAGTTTTGTTTCTTTCATGTTGGAAGAAACCCTAGGGTGTCCTAGGGTGCTTCAAAAATTCCCAAAAATTATACTTAACCTCTACACATCATAAGGGAACATTAAATAACATTATCATGATTTTTACCATAATTATAGACCTGTAAAACATGGTGGCCGAAACCCTTAAACTTAGGGTTCTTAGTTTTGTTTCTTTCATGTTGGCCGAAACCCTAGGGTGTCCTAGGGTGCTCCACAAATTCCCAAAAATTATACTTAACCTCTACACATCATAAGGGAACATTAAATATCATTATCATGATTTTTAGCATAATTATAGACCTGTAAAACATGGTGGCCGAAACCCTTAAGCATGAGGGTCTTGGTTTTCTTTCCTTTCAACATCAGTTTCGAAAACTAACCAATATATCATGCTAAAAATCATGGAAATCATAGGGAGCTATTATACCACAGGTGAGGGAGTCTTACCTTGGGGTTTCTTGATTTTTAGACCTTAGATGGGAAGAAGAAGGAAGACTTGTTGTCTCTTGATCACCCCTAGCCTTGGAACCTTAGGAAACCTTTAGATCTTGGTGGTAGGACCTTCTTGTGGAGTTTTCCCAAGGGAAAATCTCCCTTGTAGATTTCGTCTAGGATGAGAAAGAAGGAGGAAGAGAATGCAATTGATGGAGAGAAGATAATAACTCCCAAAACCCTCCTCTTTATAACCCATTAAGGTGGTGAATGAAGAGTCTCTCCATGACTCTTCATCTTCTTCTTAATTTCAACTTATATCCACTTCATTTTCTCATAGAAATCTCTTGCTAGGTGAGTTGGTTAAGGCTTACATGATTGTACAAGAGGTCCAAGGTTCAATCCTTGGCTCATGCACCTTTATTTTTATTTTATTTTCATTTCATTTATTTTATTATTTTTATTTCCTAAATTTCGAAAATCCCCCTAAAATCACCCAAAATTATGCCAATATTCCTAAATAAAATTCTTTTATATTTATATTAATTTTACCTAATTTATATTAATTTTACCTAATTAATACCCATTTTTGAAGCACTTTTAAAGCTCATTAGTACCTAATTTCCCCATTAAACTAGGAAAATTAGGCTAAGACTTACCCGTAATCATGCTAATATGCCTAATTAAATCCTATTTATATTTATACTAATTGTTACCTAAATCCACCTATAATTAGGGTACCAAAAAGCTCACATAAGGCCCATTAATACTTAGTTTTCTCAATTTAAATGAGAAAACATGGATTTTCTAGGCCAAAGTTCGTATTAATACCTCTAGGTTCCTCAGAAAATTATCTAGACATGCTTAATATTTTAAGTAAATATTAAGAGAATTTTTCGGGTCGTTACAGCTAGGACTTTTCACACCTAACCCTCGAAGCTAGGACTTTTCCACACCTAACCCTCCAAGTTAGGAATTTTCACACCTACCCCTCCAAGCTAGAACTTTTCACACTTAGCCCTCTAAGCTAGGACTTTTCCACACCTAACCCTTCAAGTTAGGACTTTTCACACCTAGCCCTCCAAGCTAGGACTTTTTACACACCTAGCCCTCCAAGCTAGGACTTTTATCAACCTAGCTTCTCAAGCTAGGACCTGACCCTCCAAGCCAGGCTTTCATCAACTTAGCTTCTCAAGCTAGGACCTGACCCTTCAAGTCAGGCTTTCATCAAACCTAGTCCCACTAGGTATGTCTAGTCCACGACCAGGACTTAATCATAATCATCTCATCAACCCAAACTAAAATCAGTGTCAACACCAAAACAACAATCAGGGTCAGACTGCATCAACAGACTAATCCAAGAATCCGTCGGTGGATCACTCCCCGGATAACCTCTGGCTAGCCCTTGTCGCTCCTTGTGAGTGGAGAAACCTCGCCACAGCACATTGACAATCTCTGAGCACCAAGACTACTGTTTGGCTCTTACCCAAAGCCAAAATCGTCAATAACCCCAGCCCAAACCGAGCTCTCATTAAATAGAACTCGGGCTGGAAACCCGCTGGCAGTCGACTGCTCCCAGGGCAGTAGACTAGTCCTTTACTAAGCCTAGGGTTATACTCCCCAAGTACATTTCACTCCGCACTCGAACCCTCCCAGCTTAGTTCCTGAGTACAATGACTCACACTAGGACCCTCACAACCTGATCGACTCTTCGCCAGCAACCTCGACTGTTGCCTTCACGCCCTCTTCATCTTCGGCCCTCGTCCCTCGGATGCGCACGCAAACCTCCAGCTTGCCTCCATGCCATCCTTCACGTACGCCTCGAAGTTCGCATCCCTCGGCACATCGTCCCTGCTATCCACGGTTCCTTGGATGTGCACGCAAGCCTCCAGCTTGCCTCCATGTCATCCTTCATCTGAAGACATCAACCATGTCCATGTGTATCTGTACACCTGCACACTCATGTACACATATTAGTCCAACAATAAACCTTAACTTAAACTCTTTGCCCAAACATCAAAACGCTTGGTCATTCTGGACCACAGATTGCCTCAACAATCTTCCCCTTTTTGATGTTTGTCAATATATTTAAGTTAGGGAAAACAAATAGTAATAAGTAGCAAAAACAATGCTAAATAAACATTTGGACTTACACTGCCAAGACTCCATCTTGGACTTACACCGCCAATGCATATGCAATGCATACATGTATCATATCCCAAGGCATCCCACACCTAACCCTCCAAGTTAGGATTTTTTCCCACCTAACCCTTCAAGTTAGGACTTTTTCACACCTAACCCTCCAAGTTAAGACTTTTCCACACCTAACCCTCCAAGTTAGGACTTTTCCACACCTAACCGTCCAAGTTAGGATTTTCACACACCTAACTTCTCAAGTTAGGAATTTCCACACCTAACTTCCAAAAGTTAGGAATTTTCCACACCTAACCTTTCAAGTTAGGATTTTTCACCAAAACGAGCTTTTTAAAGCTTCTCCCAAGCTCCCCCTACATTGGACTTACAAAGGCTTTTTAAGAATCTCTCCAAGGTTCCCCTTACGCCAAGAATGGAGCAACTATGTTCCCCCTTAACCTTAGCTCCCCCTAAACCTAGGGTTTTTAGGAAAGGAGTGTTTGGTTTCCCAACTTAAATCCAACACTTCTCCCCCTTTGCCTAACATCAAAAAGACTCCAACAATATCTCAATTATTGGATCTTTTAATTCCCAATTATTCTAAACACAGTGTACTAGCCCCTCATATACTAATTTTCAATCATTTGGATACAAGTCAGCTGCTGGATACCCACACCAACCGTGACCAGTCGACTGCCCCCCAGGGCAGTCGACTGATACTCTGAAAATCAATTTTTCAGGCCACATTCAGAAATGCGTCAGAAATTCCATAAATCTCCAAAAATTCCCAAATTTTGTGGAGAACTTTGTGGTACCTATACCTACTTGGAAAAAATATATTCAACCATGTATCTATCACTATTCCAAAGTTTGACACAAACTCAAAACTAGCAAAAAGGTTCACTTAAACCTTGCCAAAAAGTCATAGTTTTGGTTTCCTTTTGATGTCACTGCTCATACCAACCCACAATGTCTCCCTAGCATTGATTTGTATGATATTTGTACATCAAAAACTAGTTTTCATGCTATATGACCCCAATGTCATATTTTTATGCATGATACATAAAATTATCGTGCTAAACCCCAAGAATTGAGACTCAAGTCCATTTTCAATTCTTTTGGCACATCCTATGGTCCATCTAGACCTCTAGGAACAACCCTCCTAAGGTCCATTCAGCATATATCCCAAAATTTCCTATGAAAATTAAGGCAAACAAGAGGCAACCTCCCCCTTGACCTATGCCTTCTCCCAATTTTTAATTTTCTTAGGTAAAGTTCTACCCAACTTAACACCATGACACCAAGTCAAGTTCTACCCAACTCAACTTCCAAGTTCTTTCCCCCTTGGACACAAATATGGATTGCCCCAAGCAACCTTATCCCTAGTGCCAACAAGAACTCAACACAACCTTAAACAATCTAAGAGATTGCAAGCACATTTGCTAGGATATACCCTATCCTAGAAAATTATGTTTCCATAAAGAATACCAGTGTGCTTGACTTTTGGTACATCCTCTCATTTCCTCAAAAGATGATCATTTGTATCAACTTTCAAATCTATCCCTAATTCCATGTGTTTGCCAACTCTAACTAATATCAATTTACATATGGAATTGTCTTCAACCCTTAATATGATGAAAGTCTCCCCCTTTTTTATCTCTTAATCTTAGATACCTATGGGAAAACTTCCATATCTTTATCATTCAATATCATCCATTGGATTTTAAACACTCATCAATTTTCCTTAAATTCCATGATATCCATATGACCTCGTTTCATATAATCACCATTAACCATGAGGTTCAAAGAATATGAAATCATAATCAAGGATTTTGATTCAAAACCATATCCCATCATTCAATCTATGAACTCTAAATCATATAGTATTAACCTATGATATATAATCTCATAAAGTAATGTGAAACTCTCCTAGGCTTCTAATTTTACAATCTCCTACTAGCCAATCTGCCTTTTCACTTCAGCTTACGAATCAGTCGACTGCCCCAGGGTAGTCGACTGATAAAACGAACAGAAAGGTTTCTGGGCTGAAATCAGTCGGATTAGTCGACTGCCCCCAAGGCAGTCGATTGATACCTGAATTTCAGATTTTCGGCCCAATTTCAGAAATGCCTAGTTAATTCCACAAATCTCCAAAAAATTTGAAATTTCGTGGAGAGATTTGTGGATCCTATATCTACTTGGAAAAAATATGTTTCCAAATAAATGTACTCCAAATCCCAAGATTGACACGAACCTTAACTTCTCCTAAAATGTATCATTTAAACATCTCCCAAAAGTCCTAATTTTGGCTTCTTCTTGATATATCTTCTTATACTTGATCATAATTCATTTCCATCACTGAATTATATGGTGTTTACCCATTAAATCCTAATTTTATCAAATATAAGCTTATTTTCATCCTTTTTCTCCCTAAAACTCTTTTTAATGTGCAAATTCTCTAGGATTAAGACTTACCCAAGTCTTCCAACCCTTTTGGCACATTTCCTAGTCTACCTAGACTTCCTAAAGAAACCATCTCTTGAGATCCATTTACCATGGATCCCAAAGGCTCCTAGAGCTCCCCTTTGAGATCTTAACCCTAGCCACCTTCCTAGGTGACTCAACCCACACTAGATCACACCGGTGTGTCCCCGGTGACTCTTGGCCTACAAAATGAACCTTCTTAACCTTGGATACCTTGTCCTTGGTTAAGTCATTCTTTTTACCTTTGGATGACACCCCCTTGCCATCCTTTGACTTCTCCTTCTTGCCATGATCATGTGTCTTCCCAGTATATTTTTTTTGTTGGCCTTGGAGACTCTAGACCGGTAACTCAAACCCGATCTATCATAGTTGAGTTTTAAGCTACCCAACACCATATCCAAACCCTTAGATCTAATCTTGAATCTTTCTAGGGTCTTTTCTAATGTATTAAGCCTTTCCCTCAAGGCTTGATTTTTCCTTTCTAAACTTTTAACCTTAGTATCCATGTGTCCACTTTGGACATTCCTAGACCTATCTGCCTTTCTAGGCATATGCCTCCTCTTCTTGGGATTTATACCTTGATCCTTAGGTCCTAAGGTCTTATGTTTTTTATGATGCATGTTTTTCCTAGGGTTATGATCTACCTTATTAACTCTATTCCTATCATTATACTTAAATCCAAAATTATGCACCATTAACCATTTTTCATTAATTATAGAATGCATGGATGAATAATTTGCACGATACTTAACATGCATAGAGGAACTAAGATTTGAATTGCATTTTAGTTTAAGGTTAGGGATTACCTCCCTCACCCTTGTAGTCCTTCCTTGATGTGAGCTCCTTGTCTTTCTTTACTCCTTCTCTCATCTTCTTAGATACTCCATTTTCATAAGCTTTTCACTTCTTGGGCATCTCGTGTGGTAGTATCCTAACTCGCCACACGTGAAGCATCTAATTCTCTCCTTCTTCTCTTGGGCTTCTCCAATCCTACAACCCACGTTAGATTTAAAGGAACTTGAAATGAGTTTAGATTTTACCTCCTTTTTACCTTTTGGACATTTATCTTTGTAGTGTCCCTTTTTGTTGCAACCAAAGCATGTGATATGATCCTTTTTATTTGCTTTGGTGGGGGTGGAGGCTAGGTTGACTTCTTCTTCAACCTTGGATGAAGTGGATGCTTCCTCTTCTTCTCTTGAGGAAGTAGATGATCTCTCACTTTCTTCTTCCACTTCACTTGATGAGATGATCAATTCTTCTCCCTTTTCTTCTTCTTGAACCATTTGACTCATCTCTTCGGGTTCTTCCATTAGTTGAGCTCAGGTAGGTTTTTATGAAGTTCTTCTACTTTGATCCACAATTCATGTGCATTCTTGGAGGCCCCTACACCACTCAAAACATTAGTAGGCAAAATATTAGTTAATACACTAATTACCTTTTCGTTTGCCTTGGATTGAATTTGTTGTTCTTGATTTCAATATCTAGGTCTAAGCCTCTTCCCGTGCTTATCCTTTGAAATCTCGAAGGGCTCTTCAAGCGCAATCCGAAGGTCCCACTCCATTCCGAACCATGTCTCTATCCTTGACTTCCAATACCCGAAATCTTCATGATCGTAGGGTGGTGGAGTGTAGATGTCGTCCCCAAATTTGTCTTCCATTGATTGTCCTCTAGCTTTCTTTGCTCCCTTGGTGGTTAGTCCAATCAAGAGCGGTCCTTTGCTCTGATACCACTTGTTGGATCTTGTACGTTGCTAAAGGGGGGGGTGTAGCAATTCTTCGAACTCTTTCTTCCTACACGGTTAGTTGCGCAAGCGGAATATATAATAAAACAAAACTAACAATATAAAGAGCAATGCTAACAGTAAGATTTACTTGGTATCCACCCCGGAGGGTGACTAATCCAATAATTCGTCAGTGGATCACTCCCCGGATAACCTCCGGATAGCCCTTGTCGCTCCTTGTGGGTGGAGAAATCTCGCCACAGCACATCGACAATCTCTGAGCACCAAGACTACTGTTTGGCTCTTACCTAAAGCCAAACTCGTCAAGAACCCCAGCCCAAACCGAGTTCTCTTTAAATAGAACTCGGGCTGGAAATCCGCTGGCAGTCGACTGCTCCAGGGCAGTCGACTACCCCTACCCAAATTCGACCGTTGACACCCAACGTTCGAATTCTGGGTGCTACCAGTCGACTGCTCCCAGGGCAGTCGACTGGTCCTTTACTAAGCCTAGGGTTACACTCCCCGAGTGCATTTAACTCCACACTCGAACCCTCCCAGCTTAGTTCCTGAGTTACAATGACTCACACTAGGACCCTCACAACCTGATCGACTCTTCACCAACAGCCTCGACTGTTGCCTTCACGCCCTCTTCATCTTCGGCCCTCGTCCCTTGGATGCACACGCAAACCTCCAACTTGCCTCCATGCCATCCTTCACGTATGCCTCGAAGTCCGCGTCCCTCGACTCAACGTCCCTGCTATCCATGGTCCCTCGAATGCGCACGCAAGCCTCCATCTAGCCTCCATGCCATCCTTTACCTGAAGACATCAACCAAGTCCATGTATACTTGTGCACTTGCACACTCATGTAAACATATTAGTCCAACAACAAACCCTAACTTAAACCCTTTGCCCAAACATCAAAACACTTGGTCACTTTGGACCATAGATTGCCTCAACAGTTCTTGTAAATGCTCATCTAGAATAGATGAATACACCGACCTTGCATACTTTTAATCATTTCACAATTACACATCTTAGGTGGGTAAATCCAACATTTGAAATCTTGTCCTGAGCTAGAGTTTCAATCTCCATCTAGAAGGAGATGTGTCGACCGTGTTGGGTCTCGGGTGCTGAGTGTCGGTGTTAGTGGCTATGCCGACCTCCAACCCTAACCCAAGGACAAGAAAGAAATAGAAGATGAGAATGAGGTAGACCGAACAACGAACAAGGAGTATGCGGTAGAAGAGGAGGCAAACAAGATGAAGAAAAAGGAGGAAGAGGCAGATGAGGTGAAGAAAAAGGAGTCAGATGCTAAAACCTAAAAAAGTCTCGCTATGTGGGAACCCTAGCCTTGCACATTGCTTCGTCACTCACAGAGGAGGAAATCCATCATCCGGGTGCCTCTCACATGTTGTGTCTGGAACTGCGCCACTTGAATGAAGAGTGCTTTTGTGGACTTCAGCTCATCCGACTAACTTCATCATGGTACACGACTGACTCATTTAGCAAACGACTGACTCCTTTAGCAAATTACATTATTGCTCACGAGCTGGAAACTGTCTCATGCCTTTTTGTGTGTTGGCCGGCAAGCGGAATACTTTTGTTTTTTTACTCATGCCAACTAACATAGAATGAAAGACTACCTTATAAATAATTAATTTAATAAATCATTATTAAATATTATAAAAATTATTTTGAAAATGAAAAAAATTTTGAGTCCACGTTGGGCCTGAAGCCATCTAATTTCAGGCCCACGTTGGGCCTGAAATCGGATGACTTCAGGTCCAACGTGGGTTGAATAGCTCTGATTTCAGGCCCTCTGATAACCCACTGATGTAACGCCCGCCCATAATCCCCTAGGGATTCGGCGGCGCTACTTTAACTTTCATACATTACAACTATACGTATGCATTCATATTTTTCTTTTCAATCTAATCTATGCATGGACATATGTAACATTAAAGCATGCAAGGTTCATGTAGCGGAAGCATAATTATTTTTCAGAACATTCAACCAAGCATGGACATCAAGTATTCATCTTCAACATAGCGTGTATATAAAAAGAGTATAATAAGTTCCAAAACTTGAAGCAACTAAGAGCAAGATCTTTTTATCCACCAGCACTATCACACACACACTTGCCCTTCTCCCGCAGCCTCCATAGTTTAGCGTCCTTTATCTGTAGCATAAGGGGAAACACTAAATGATAAGCAATAGCTTAGTAAGACCCTGTCCTGTTAAATCCGACACTTTTGAATAGGTTCCAGAAATTTTCGGAGAATTACCGGATAGGTTCCGGGGCTTCTGAGTCCATGGACACAAATTTATGGACCAATATGAATTGAAACAAATAGTTACAAGGGCTATAGCGTATATAACCTTAAGCCTAGGGGTGATTATGCAATTAGATGAAAATAAGTTGGACTATAGTGCAAAAATGCCAACATAAATTGCCGATTAGGGCTCAGTGATCTGCCGCAGCCAAGCCACTTCGCCCGACTCCTCCACGCACGATTGCCGCGCCTCTCCCGATCGAGCGCCGCCGTCTCCTCCACACGAAGCCAACAAGCTCAAGGCCGACGGTTCCTCCTCCTTTTCGGCCGCGCACACTTGACGCCGAGCCCTAATCGCAGAGAAAGCCGACTCCTCAGCCGACACCTCTCCGTCTCGTAGCACTCTGCCGACTTCTCGCGGTCCCGATTTCCAGCCATCGAGCACCCTAGGTCGGCAGCCTCTCCTCCTTCTTCGTCACTCTACCCGCGACCCTTGTCTACCCTACCCGGGATTGGCAGATCAAAGGGTGGCCTTCGGTCGACGGCAGGGGAGTAAGCTAGGACACGGTCGACGGTTTTGATTTGGGTAAGCTGTCAATTTTCCTTCGGGTTCTAGCATCAGATCTATGGAAGAATTGAGAGGGGATGGTGATATCACTTGTATTCTGATTTAGGGATTGCTCCGGTTCTTCTCTGTGGAGATTGGTTGCTCGATTCCTTGGCGAGGATTTACAGCTGAACGGAGAGGGACTGCGTGAGCAACAACTTAGGTAAGGATAGCTTGCGTATGTTGGTTTGATTTGGATTTTCAGTAGATTGGTTGGGTCTGTGACATTGATCCCTAAATTGAATGGAATCTGTGGGTTGACTAGCTGTAGAAGATCCCTGCCGTGAGCTTCATTGATTTGTGGAGTTATTTTGCTCAGCTTTGATTTGCTGTGAAGGCCTGCCAATAGAGGTAGTGAGTTGTTGGATGTAATGGTTTGATACGTGGTGTATTCTGTCTGAACACATAGCTGATGAGTGATTTTAGCTAGGTTGCTTTAATTCTATGGATCGATTGTTGATAGGAATTGCAGGTTTTGTTTTAGGTGTAGATAACTCTTCCATCCATTTCTGCCGTGAGTAGATGAAAGGGAAATTGAATTGGAATTAGCTTAGTTTCCCCAAGATGGCAGGTCTGTCTTGGAAGGATACTATTTGAAGCGAATTAGATCCGTGTTAGATTATTAGGGTCTTATTGGGATTGCACATGATACCCTAGAACGGATTAGGCATTAATTAGCTAATTATCTTTATTTGTAATAGCTAATTAAATCTATCCCCTGATACAGGGACTTGATTTGCTTTACGACTGCGGATTATATTGGACGGGTGGTTCTATCGCGTTTGATACGGATTTCCACTCTTGGAGGCGGGTACCCTCTGACTTATCTCTTTCGATATTGTCATGTGATTATGCATAGACTGTTATAGATAGCAGTAAGATTATACGCTATCCCTGTTTATTATACTTGTTCTGGATACATGTGGTTTACCCTTGAGTTAGTATGTTGTAGTTTCATACAGTCTCAGGTATTGTCATAACTATATGTATGCTTAGAGATCGTGTTGTATCTCCTGCCTTTGACCTTGAGGGAATTGTAGTTTCCAGTCAGTATACCGTGTAGGTTCCCTGTACTTCCTGTTATAGGATTTCAGATTGAGACTTAGTATACTGAGAACTTGGGGAGGGGAGGTATGTGTATCTATCATACACCATCCTTGCATTGTTGCATGCCGGCGATCAGCGACTCCCTTGTGGTTGAGCCTAATCGTCTTCCGGCACATGATATGCACACACGGCCACTCATGGGTTAGTGGATACCGCTGGGTGTGTGCATTTGCTCTGTATTGCTCCGCTCGTCCGCTCAGGGGTAGTGGTTTCAGAGCGTGGTAGCAAGCAGGGATCC
Organism: Boesenbergia rotunda; assembly: GCA_024364735.1. NCBI lineage: Eukaryota > Viridiplantae > Streptophyta > Magnoliopsida > Zingiberales > Zingiberaceae > Boesenbergia > Boesenbergia rotunda. The sequence goes on from JAGFNQ010004938.1 coordinate 74,229, forward strand.
CTTCTCTACCCATAGACCAGAGAAGATGAGAGAGATATCTCCCCCATATATACATGGGGCGGAGCGATAGCTCCACCAGCATCCTGTCCACTCGGTCACTCAGGAGCAGTGATGGCAGAGTGCTGACAGTGTCACAGCTCTACTTCACTCGGCCGACACAGTATCGCCTGTCTCGGTGGCTTGACTGGAGTTAGGGGGTGACCATGGCATTGCACCATGTGCATATTTTGCATCGTGCATTGTTTGCTGCACTTATTTGCTGCACTTGTTTGACATTGCATATTCTGGAGACTTATTATCTGTGATTACCTGTCTATTGATATTTCCGTGGTACTTATTACCCTCTTTACAGGTTAGATGGATTCAGGTATGTATCTACCTCAGTATGTTCAGCATTAGTCTATCCCTACTGTTGATATGAGACTGTATTAGCTGAACCCTTATTGTTGGTATAACTTTCTATGCATATCTGTTGGGTATTCGCTGAGCTATGGACTCACCCCGTTGCCATACATTTTATTTCAGGTTGATGCCTGCCAGGAGATCCCTAGCAGCCAGTCCCCAGCTCCAGAGGAGCTCCGCTTGGTTTTATTTTATGTTTGTTGTGCTTATGGACCCTGTAGTATTTCCTATGCTTCCGTTGTGGTGTTTTGAACATGTATTCATGTTTAATTCGATGGTATTGTACTTTTGAGTCCTATGTTGGACTTCGTGGAGTTTTGGCTTTGTTCCTGCCCCCTGGCAGCTCAGGTGAGATCGTATTTTGGTTTTACGATAGTTATAGTCATATAACTGTTATTTCTGTATGGATTTGAGGCCTGAGGCCATTTAACTGCGTGGTTGTGGTATATTTGTCTGTGTGTATGTGTAAATTGTCCGCCGGACAGGGGAGGTGCTGTCCGATTTTCTATTGGAACAGCGGCTCCTGGGTCTCGGGGCGTGACATGTCCTACTCACAAAACCGGATATCATGTAAAGGTAATAGAATATATCACATTCAAGCATGGTAAGCATTTAAGCATGTTAAACATCTAAGCATGTTAACTTCATAAGAAGGTTCTTTTGAAAACATATAAACATAATACTTGAACATAGCATAATCATTAGGGCCCGGCTTGTACTTCATGTTTTGCGCGCGCCCCTGAATAGGAACGAGGTAGCTAATCCCGAACCACTAGGGTTTACTAGGCCTTCTCAAAAGTCCTTCAGCCTAGTATCATAATCATTTGACTCGCTTTAAGAGTCTATAGTACAAACCATTATAAAATAAAATAGTTATCATGTTCTTTATTTTCATAAAGTATGCTCTTAGTCCCAATCTTCTAGGGAAGCATTCTTTAGGCCCTAAGCCTTCTTCATTCATGCCCTAAAGGGCTCATTCTTATGCCTATGTATGCATTCATAATCATGATAACTAGCATAGTATAAAGCATGCATTTCATGGGAGCAACCAAGGCTAGGGTCCAAGAGTTCTCTCTTGGCCGAAAGTTGTAATTTGGGCTAGCATGCATTCCAATCATCATATAAAGAATCACACAAGCATGTCATATCCTACACAAGATCATTATCATGCATGATATTTATTAATCCAATCCCAAGTATAGGGCCCTTTGGCTGAACATGTAGGGTTGAGTACTTTGGGGTTTTTAGCCACATAGCATCATGAACATTCATACAACACATGTGATATCATAGAGATTCATTAGGGTGCATAGCATGAAGTTAAACTTAAGAACCTAACCCTAGGGTAGGGTTGGCCGAATGGTTAGAAGGGAATTCCCTTCCCTCCTAGCCTTCTTTACTCACACACAATATAATACATTCATGCAAACATCATCATTAAGCATAGAAAAGCATGTGGCCTACCCTAACCCTTGGTTAGGGTGATGGCCGAAACATGTAGAGACATGTAGAGGGCATCATGTGAGTCATGTAATCGATTCAAGAGCAATTATGCTACAGGCGAGGGGGCACTTACCTCTTTCGCTAAATATCCTTAAGGTATACCCTTAGATCGGAGGGGAGGTGCTTGTCCTTGCTCTTGAGGTCCTTGACTTCTTCTTGCCTTGCAAGAGTTTCAAACCTTCAATGGGGTCTTGGGATTTTCGAAAATTGAAGAGGAAGAGGGGAGTTGGGATTTTCGAAAATTGAAGAGGGAGTCTCTTGGATTTTCGAAAATTGAAGAGGGAGAGTGAGTGAGGGGTTTGCAACAATGATGGTTAGCCCCTTAGCATTCCCTCTTATTTATACTAAGGGAAGAGGCAAGGTGCCTCTTCTCCAAGTGTCTCTTCACTAAGGGGTTTCTCATCAAGAGTCTCTTCCTCTACCCTTTCACATTCCCTAACCCTTAACAAGAATTTCCCTTCCTTTCTCTCAGCAATCCCTTTCTGGGTGAATTGGTTACTTCATTGCTTTTCAAGGCTTTGCTTACCAAGAGTTCCAAGGTTCGATCCTTGGCAAGAGCATATTTTTGCTCCTCTTTGGTTTTCACTTTTGCAAAGCCCATTAGCCCAATTCACTCTCATATTCTCAAATCACATATTCCTATTCATGCAATCACATATTCCAATTCATGCAATCACATATTCTAATTTATGCAATTACATATTCCTATTCATGCAATCACATATTCTAATTTATGAAATTACATATTCTAATTCATGCAATCACATATTCTAATTTATGCAATTACATATTCCAATTCATGCAATCACATATTCTAATTTATGCAATTACATAACATTAAATCATGAAATCACAAAAATATAATTTTATTCATTTATGAAATAAATGTCATACAATCTGATAATATATATCGATATTTTTGTGCCCTTTTTATAATCGAAAGCAAGCCCAAAAATTTGGGGTGTTACAACTGATCTCTGATTTCAGTCCCTCTCAAACCAAAATAGGAATATTCTTTTCCAAATTATAAATAAATATGTATAATATAAACATATAAAAATAAAAATTAGTAGTGATGGATGTTATATGTAAGAAAAAATTTAATAAAAGATATTACAATAACATTATAAATATGGAAAAAAATTAATATAGATAATAAGATATGACGATAGATAATAAATAATTAAGATAGATAATAAAATATAAGGATGAGCATAATTAAAGAGATAAGGATGATTTACTAAAACAAGTTCTGATTCTGTATTGTTGCTGCATTGTTCTATGCCAACTGATACGGTATGAGAACATAAATGATATTCATTAGGACTTAGCTTGGACACTAAAAATATCATCTTCTAGCTCAACTTTAACTAGTGATATCGAGTTTTGAGAAATTCAAATATCCTAGGTCCATCAGTGGGTTTCCACCGAAACCCATTGATGGACCTACAAAACTCGTATTGCAATAAATTTTAAAAAAATGAGTTCATGGTCTGTAAGGAATCCAATTTTGCTATGCATTGTGTATTTAGGTAGAATCTAGATAGAATCTTCTTGTTTCAAGTTTAAACAAATGTAAGCCTGTTTTGATCATACCTGAGTATTTCAAAAAAATAAGAGGATTTTGTCTCAACTTATAAAATTATATAAAAGATTGCCCTATAAATAATTATTTTAATAAATCATGATTAAATATTATGAAAAATATTTTTAAAATGGAAAACAATTTGAGTCCACGTTGAGCCCTATAAATAATTATTTATATAATTCTACAAGTTGTGACAAAATCCTCTCATTTTATTGAAGTACTCAGGTATGATCAAGACAAGCTTACATTTATTTAAACTTGAAACAAGTTTAAATGTATCGTAAGTTTGGACAACATCTGGATACTACCTAAATACACAATGCATAGCTTAATTTGATTCCTTACAGGTCATCAACTCATATTTTCAGAATTTGTTGCAATAGGACTTTTGTATGTCCATCAGTGGGTTTCGGTGGAAACCCACTGATAGACCTATGATACTTGGATTTCTCATACTCGATATCACTAGTTAGAGTTTAGCTAAGAGATGATATTTTTGGTGTCCAAACTTAGTCTAATGAATATCAATTATGTTCTCATACCGTATCAGTTGGCACAGAACGTTGCAGCAACAATACAGAATCAAAGTTTGTTTTAGTAAATCATCTTTATCTCTTTAAGTATTCTCATATGTGGTGTTTAACCTTATTTATATCTTCATATTTTTCCTTAATCATTATCTATATGTTTAACCTTATTTATATCTTCATGTTTTCCTCTGATGTTTTAGTAAATATTCCTATTTTGATTTGCAGAGGGCCTGAAATCATATGATTTCAGGCTCACGTTGTGCCTGAAATCTTCTGATTTTATGCCCACGTTGAGTCTAAAGTCTTCTGGTTTCAGGCCCACGTTGGGCCTAAAATCAGAAATATTCAGGGCCAAGTTGGCCCTGAAATCAGATGACTTCAGGCCCAACGTGAACTCAAATTTTTTTCCTAAGTTAAAAATATTTTTTTATAAGTCTTAATCATGATTTATTAAATTATTTATTTATATAATTTACAAGTTGTGATAAAATCCTCTCATTTTATTGAAGTACTCAAGTATGATCAAGACAGACTTACATTTATTTAAACTTGAATGTATCGTAAGTTTGGACAACATCTGGATACTACCTAAATACACAATGCATAGCAAAATTCGATTCCTTGTAGGCAATCAACTCATATTTTCAGAATTTGTTGCAATAGGACTTTTGTATGCCCATCAGTGGGTTTTGGTGGAAACCCACTGATGGACCTACGATACTTGGATTTCTCCATACTTGATATCACTAGTTAGAGTTTAGCTAGGAGATGGTATTTCTGGTGTCCAAACTTAGTCCTAATGAATATGAATTATATTCTCATACCGTAGCAATTGGCACAGAATAATGCAGAAACTAGAGTTGAATAAACAACACACAATTATTTTTCTTAACATACAATTATATAGATGTGACAAAACTATACACAATTATTTTTTTTACAACAGCATAGGATGTTTTTTACAACAATACATGTTGGTGCAAAATGTATTAGTGATGAACAGTCATCCTCTAGGGTTTTGATGTTTGACAATACACTAAAGTTAGTAACGATATACATTTGACAAGATAATGTTTAGTCAAAGTGATCAAGGGTTAAACTGTAACGACCCGACCCATTTGGCGACCCCTTCATTTTTCTGTGAGTCGTCGATCGTCGACCGTGTCGTTACCTTACTAGGTCTTCCCACCCCTAGCCAGTGTATTTTTACCTTCCCTAGGATTCGAACCCTAGACCTCCAAGCTTAAGTACTAGAGTTTATGAATCCTGGTAACCAATTGATGCTAGATTATCATACTAATATGCCATACTATGTTTTATGTTTGGTCGTACAGTACAACATGCTATGCTATGTTTTGTGTTCATTTCTAAAATATGATATTTCCACAACTAGCACTTGTCATGGAATTCATGTTTAGAGCTTGCTTGTTTAAAGACTCAATATGGATTATGTAACATGCTCTAGGGTGTTAGAGTTTGATGCCTATATAGTTCGATTCATACCTTTAAATTCCATGTGTAAACTCTAAAACCTATGTTAATGCTCACCTGTTTTTATGGGGTGTTCGTACTCACATGCCACGGGTTAGGTCGTAGGTTGTAGTGAGTCTAGGGTTCCTCTCATATAATGTCATGCTTGGTAGAATTCTGGGGAAGACAAAAATCCCCAAACATGATTCGAATCTACCAAACAGGACATTTTGTTTGGTAGAGCTAACCCAGGTTTAATCAAGTTAACAAAGGGATAGCCAAACAGGATCTGATGTTTGGTAGAATAAATAGATCCCAGGGACGGTTAGTTTGACTAAGGGATTAAACCGCACCGGACATGAGGTGTGAGATGATATTTACCTGAATATTGGAGGAAGTCTAGTCAGGATCATGATGACTAGCAAAGGAGTGATTTTGGTGAAGGAACCCCTGGTGAGTGAAGCCGGGTCCTAGCAAGGGAAGCTAGGTGGATGAACCAAATCCTGGCGAGTGAAGTTGGGTCCTAGTGAGTGAAGCTAGGTGGATTAAGTCCTGGTGAGTGAAGTTGTGCATGAAGTCTTAGTCCGGGGGACTGAGCACTAAGTCCTGGTCGGGGATCGGGCAACGGAGTGTTTGCCAAGCGAGGATGGCGGACAGAAGTAGAGACGGGTTGAGGTCGAACGTCTCGAGATCCGAGTTCTCGGAGGCCGAGCAAAAGTCCAGCCGGAGGTCCTGGTTGGCAAAAGCTTTAGTCGAGCGGGAATCACGAACAGAAGTAGAGACGGGTCGAGGTCGGACGTCTCGAGATTCAGGTTCTCGGAGACTGAGCGAAAGTCCAATCGGAGGTTCCGATTGGTAAAAGTAACTTCTCCAATGTGGAGTAGGTGAGGGCGCGTTCCCCGGGAAAGGGAACATTAGGCGTCGATTTGACCTAGGGATTCGGGTGAAATCCAAAGTCAGAACCAACTAAGCTAAGGCTAAAATTATCTGTATTTTTGTCTTGTGTTTATTGTCTTGCAGATACCTGGAGTTGGAGGCAATATAGGAAAGCAAACGCATGAGAAAACGCACATGGGAAGACCCTTCCTGGGCCCCTGACTTGAATCAAGGGCCCAAGATGGGTTGGGCACCCCAGTTGGGGCAGATCCATCCCAGGCAGGCGCCTGGGAAGGCCATGTTCTATCCTGCTGTGATTTTGGTGCGACGGATGAAGTTTAACCGACACGTGGCAGGCGCCCAAGAGCTTACAGGCGTCCATGAAGCTTGTATATAAAGGGGGTCGACCCCTCATTGCAGAACATCAATTCTCACATCCGCTAAAGGGTTCCGTGCGAAGCAAAAGTGCTCAAGACGAAGCTCTGCGACCAAGGAGGCTCTAGGAGAAATGCGCAGCACTTCGGACTTCCGGATTGGTCGGATCTTCAACTTTCCTTTGGTTTGCTTTTCATTTACGTACTGATTTTATTTATTCTTTATGTGTAATCAAAACTGTAAGACGAGTTTCTCCGCCTCCGGAAAGTCCGGAAAGGAGGCCACTAGTGGACTCACGATTGAGTGTTTAGGCCTTGGACGTACTGACCCTGGGGGGTTGGGAACCAAGTAAATCCCACGTGTTTATTTTGTGTTTTGTTTTTCTTTTATGTTATTATTTCCCGCTGCGTACTAACCTTGATAGAAAGACGGGTTCCGAAGAAATTCCAACAACTTTTACAAGTCGATATTCACCCCCCCCCCCTCTATCGACCGACACCGATCTTACAAGTGGTATCAAAGCCTGGAAGCTCTTTACCGAACTAACAGTTGAAGGAGCAACAACGCCAGAAATTGAGGGGGAGAAAGGGTGAACACAGGTACTTTTTTCAATTATGTCAATTTTAAAATTTCATATTATATGTTTCAAGTGCAGGAAGAGAGGACACTATAAAAACCAGTGTCCTACTCGTAAGAATCGTTCGTCACCACCGGCAGCAAAGGAGGTACCAGCGCTAGGAGTCCGGAGGGACAAGAGCCACATTCGGTGCTTCAAATGTCAAAAGCACGAACACTACAAGAACCAGTGTCCGACCAAGGTACGAAAAATTAATTTTGGCAATAAATTTCAAAATCCTGCACTGTTATACAAGCATTCTGATAATTTAGATAACACTGTAAGTTTTTCAGAAAAATTAGACTTTTTGAATAGTCAACTTTATGTATTGCATGACAAATTATCAAATATTGACAATATTAAAATATCAGATATTAATTCTTTAATCCTTAATATTAATGCTAAATTTTTTAAATTAATAATATTTATGATGATGCTAAGGATGATGATAGATCTTAACATCTAATAATATTGCTATTAATCTTAATATTTTTGAACATAATATTAAAGATAATCCTCTAGATAATATTGAAGATACTCTAGATATTGTTGAAGATAATACTCTAGATATTGTTGAAGATAATACTCACTGCATTTCTAAATATAATACTACAACCTTAATTAGCAGTTGTGAAAGTTGTTCTACCTATTATGAAGAGAATGATAAATTTTAAATTTTGAATATAACTCTGAAAATGAAGATGAAGATGAAAATGAATTTAGTAGAATTAAAGCTATGTTTAATAGGGCTTACAAGAAATCAAATAAAATAGAAGTATTAAACAAAATTGAAAACTTAAATTCAAAAGAAATACTAGATGAATTAGAAATTAGTGGGAGTAGGTGATGTCCAGGTGGATCAGGGAGATCGCACGCTGGCATGGGAGAAAACCTAGTGGGACTAGGTGAAGTCCAGGTGGATCGGGGAGATCGCACGCTGGCATGGGTTAAGTCCTAGTTGGGAGCAAGGTAGGAGAAATCTAAGTTGGTCAAAGAGTTGATCGGACACTTGGTAGAGAAGTCCTAACAGGTCACGGTTGACCAAGGTTAGGCAAGGGAACCCTAGACTTGTACACACAAGTTAGGGTTGGGCTCAATCGATTGGGTAATCGATTGGGGTTGGTTTCTCGCGAACAGAAGCCTTCTTAATTGATTATGTGATCGATTAAGGAAGGAGTGAATTGATTGGGTAATCGATTGGGAGAAATGAGTTGCGAGAACAGAAGTTGGCTAAATCGATTGGGTAATCGATTCAACCTTACCTTAATCGATTGGGTAATCGATCAAGGTGTTCTGTAATCGATTGGGCAATTGATTACAACAGTTTTGCACGAGAGCACAGAAATGTGTTGAATCGATTCAGCAATCGATTAAGCTTCAAAAAATAGCCGTTGAACGGCTATGTCTGACGTGGTAATCGATCGGGCAATCGATTAGGAAACCCTAGGCGTTGGGTATATAGGATTCTCACACAGGTTTGAAGCGGGATTGCTTGCGCAGCTTCCTCCTCCTTCGTCGTCATTTCATGTGAGTCCTTGGAGTTTAGTGCTGGTGCATTTCCAAGGATCAAGAGGCGATTCCAAGCTTGAAGATAGCAAGAAAAGCAAAGAGAGCTAAGTTGTGTAAATCTTGTAAGATTTCTTTTGTATTTGCTTGGATTCTTGTTGTATCTTCTTGAAAGCTTGTAAGAGGTTTCTCCACCTCAAGAAGGAGATCTTTCATAGTGTATGAGAGACTGTGGAGAGTGGACCCTTGGATTAGTCACCTCAAGGAGATGGATACCAAGTAAAATAGAGGTGTTAGCATTGCTCAAGCCTTCCGTCTCAACAAATCTACAACGAGCAAAGATCGGAGCTAATCACCCCCCTAGCTAGGAGTGAAATACCCACAGACCTTTTTTCCGCCATTCTGAAAATTAAGCAGTGCAGAAACCCTAACTGGAGAGTGCCGATCAGTATGGACTTCCACGCAAACCCTTAAAGTCGGTTGAGGGACACACAAACACACTTGCCTAGGGTTTTGGTTGGGGGGAGGGATTGGGGGGATGAGCTCGCGACTATAACACAGCTAGGGCGCCCACAATGTTCTCCAACTTTGGCAATGACAATTAGGTTGCTGCGCTGAGAAAAAGAGGAGAAAAAGTCAACTCCCTGGGGCATCCAAACCACAATAAGTTATTTTAATTTGAAAAGTCTGAAAAAGTAGTTCGGATGTCTCGGAATTGTTAACGGAGAAAGAGAATTCTTGGCGGGAGGGGTATAAGAGGAAAAATACTAATTTTGATGCGCCCTTTGGTAAAAACGAAACATCCGTACGCGTTTTGGTAATTAGGAATTCTTAGGTGCGTCATTTGGTAAAAAGCCGAAATTTAAAACCATGGCTAAATTTACTTTGGTTCCTTATCATTTGATCTTTATGAATTAAATAAATAAGCAAAAGATTTTAAGCATAGAGATAATATGGAATGAATATTTTGTCAAAAAGGGATTTAAAAAAAATTATTTATTAACTTCTACCACTTGATTCAAAGAGTCGTGCATATTTTTCTTTTATTTAATTTTATCCTTGAAGCGCATATCTAACTCTACTAGTATATGTTTGGATAATTAAGTTTTCTCTAAAATAGACCTTGTAATTTTTACAAATTTTTTTATCCTTATAAATAACTATAAGAAAGTCATTTTGTAATTTATTGTTCCTTTCTGAACGTACCAAGTGTTCTTCTCTTTTATTGAAAATGTATTAGCTATTTCAAGTTCGTATACTAGCACAAAATTGAATATAATTTTTTCCTTCTTCATTTCTAATTCCAAAACCATAACCCTCGTGCGCCTTTGCATATTCCTTTTCTTACTTCTACATATTCATTTAAATCTTCTCTTATTAAATCATTTAGTTTGGTAGGATTTTTTTGTACTATCTCATTGAAGTCTTCCTAAAACCTATATTTTATATTTTCATCTAATCTTACTTGAGGGGTATATATGCTAATTACATTAATAGTTTCTTTCACCATCACTAACTTGAGAATTATAATCTTATCCGCTGGCGCTTCTTGACTACTCTTGCAATTTCATCCTTAAATGAACTATATACAACAATAACTACTTCATTTTTTTGTCTTAATCCTTCATGTGTACCATAACTTAAAACCTAAGCTTTCTATTATCTGTGTTAATCGTCGTATCTACTACCACCATTGTTTTACCGATGAGCATTCCTATTACTATAATATTTATTCTTATCCAATTTATGGTATTAAGACCTCTTACATATTTAACACTCTAACCAAGTTTTCATGGAGATGTAACGGTCTATGCTACTCCAACCAAGTTTTTATGAAGATGTAACAGTCTTTGCTGAGACATTACAATCTTACCGTAAAAATGCATTCCTTCCCGGGAATAACATAACATTAGTACATTAGTTTGATAGATCCATTAATATAATATTTTCCTGTGTTTGAACTTGGTCAACAATCTAACGCAATCCTCAACATTTTTCATCTAAGCTTGGGACCAACATCGATGATTTTAGCAAAACATAAAATGGATTTATTATGAATTAAAATGCAAGGTTACTGATTTTATAACCTATTGTGGATCACATTTGGGTGTGGGGGGTAAGAAGCTCTAATTACTCATCTTTCTGTTGCCACAAATTCTTTAAATTGCTTCACCTTACACGTTTGGGATTAATTTTATTCTAGAGGAATCATACACTCAATAGAAATGAAAATTTTGATTGTTAATCGCAGTGGCGGATTCAAGGGGGTGCGAGCGTGTGCTCAAGCACCCCCTTGTTTTCAATTAATTAATATATAGTTTTTATATTAAAAAAATAAAGGCATATCATGACTTTTTAAACTTGTTAGAGTTTTTTGTAAAATTGACATTAAAACCTAGCGAACTCTTTTTTTTCTTTCGATCATGAATCTGATTCTTTTATCTTCACTGTTTATTTTTACAATATTAGGTTCTTGATATGATGGTTCAAGAGATGAATAATCGTTTTTCAGAATCAAGTACGGAGTTACTTACTTGCATTGCTTGCTTAGATCCGAAGGACTCTTTTTCTCAATTTGATATTAGTAAGTTACTCCGCCTTGCTGAACTTTATCCGGAGGACTTTTCATTGATGATCGTATAATACTTGAGGATCAACTTGAGTCTTATATTCAAAATGTACGAGGTGAATTTTCTATGATTGAAGATTTGGGAAGTCTTGCTATAAAGATGGTTGAAACTGGCAAGAATATGATTTTTTCATTGGTATATCGTTTGATCGAGTTAGCATTGATTTTACCAGTTGCAACTGCTTCTGTTGAAAGGGTTTTTTCTGCGATGAAAATTATCAAGACTGATTTGCGTAATAGGATGGGAGATGAGTGGATGAATGACAGTTTGGTAGTATATATCGAGAAGGATATTTTTGGCACAATTGAAAATGAACAAATTTTACAACATTTTCAACAGATGAACACTTGTAGGATACAGTTACCTCCTCTTGTTTGTATATCCAAACCCGATACGGGTAGTTCAAGTGTCAAAAAATAGTTATTTTATTGGTATGCACATACTTTTATATCTGTATCATTATCATTATCAATTCAGTACTTTTATCGTTTGATATCTTTATTTGATAGCATGTAATTTTTTTTTAGTTCTTTCATTAAGCACCCTTTAAAAGTTTTGTCTGGATCCGCCACTGGTTAATCGGTAGCACGTCCGACGTCCGATCATCGATCGGACACCGTCAGCGACCTCTGGTCGCCGCCTCGAACCAAACTATAGGGGGCACGGTGAACTCATTGGGAATCGTCGCAATTACAATCTTGCATTATTTATCGTCGATTCCAAAGATTCACCGTTGTTGGCGATCCCGATGGATTCACTGTCCCTCCAAGGTATAATTTACTTCGGGGCGACGATCGAAGGCCGTCGGTGGTATCCGACCAACAATTGAATATCGGATATATCGTCGATTGATAGTCAAAGATTTTATTAAAACAATCATTTTTAACTATGTAAATTATTTCTCTTTATTTTATTACTTTTATGCTTTATACTTACTATTACTTAGCTCTTGAAATCGTTAATATATTATTAAATCAACAAAACTGATATTAAACGGTGGCATATAATCCTCAAACTAATCAAACTTAAAAGTGAAAGACATTAGTCTTTTATTAAATCTTCTAGCCGCCGATAGAGGTGGTAGTGCAGGCCGGATGCTTTGCATATGATGATATATAGTTGTTATCACCTACAAGGACTTTAGCCCATTCTAAGAGAATTTCGCTCTGGTAATTCACTTCTTGGTGAATTTTCTAATTGTAAATAGATGAGAAATAAAATAACTCTAGTTGGATACAAATTCAGTACTTGAGAATTATAACTCACTAAACTTCTTGGATAATAAAAATTATAATCCATACATATTTTTCATAGTTACTCACTTATGAATTTATTCACTTATGAATTTATGTTTACTTCACATTTCTTTTGGCCTCCAGTTTTATGCAAAGAAAGATTTTAAGGTCCTAGTTGGTTTCAGTTATAGAGTTGCTCACACCCTGTTTAAAAAAGGGTGGAATTGAATTCCTTCGAAAATTAAAATTCAATTCCATCCTTTGGTATACATTTTCAGAAAAGAATTGATAAGAAATTGAAATTCAATTCCTTTTAAATCCCTCAAAATAAAGAGGTCTGATTTATGAAGGAAATTCTTCTAAAAATTCTAAATTACTAAATCGCTGATTTCACAAGAACATAGACAATACTCTTTTGTCGCACCGTTTGGTGGCTTTGCATTCATTGGAGCTTGGGCCAGCTTACTCTTCTGATTCATAATGCTTCAACAGCTAAGGCCTTGGTATTCTGCTCGAGCTAATCGGGACTCTTATTTTGCCTGGTCCAATCTTCTTGCCATCGTGCCATCTCCAATGGATACACCATTGCACCAAAAAAAGTGTGATTTTCACACCATTTCACTCCAATGGATATACTATTTTGCAACAGTGCATCACCAAATTTGGTGTTGCACTGTTGCAACACCAAATTTGGTGATATTAATATTTTAATTATTTTAAAAACTTATTATACTATATAATGATGTACTAATAAATATCATAAATAAAAATTAATTTATAATAAATATTTTTTCCATAAATATTTAATAATATTAATTATTTATTATAAATATAAATTAAAAAATATAATAACATATTTTAATTTTATTAAACATAGTTTATTTATAAACATATTTTAATTATAATTAAATTTATAAATTATATCACTAATTTAAAAAAATATAATAAAATAATTAAAAATTTAATATGCATAAATATAAATATATCATCTATTATGTTAACATACAAAATAAAAATGAAATATTAATTTTAAATATAATAATTATATTCAAAATGATTACTAAATTAAAATTTAAATCGATAATTAAATTATGAATAAATGAATAAGAAAAAATAGAATATTCTATGAAATATTCTTTTTGGTGTGATATATAGTGTGAATGAGTTGGAGGTGAAATAGTGTTTGGTATTGAAATTGTACCATTTTATTGTGAAAATGACATCAAATTTGATGTTGATGGTTGGAGATGATCTCAAACTATCTTGGATGCTCACAAGAACATTTGTGCTGCTCCAAAATTATTTCCAAAATGCTTATTCCAATCACTCACCTGTACCATCACAACGTAGCTCCTCACAGGCGGAGCAGCCTTCCATCACGGCAAATACGGACGGCCGACGAACCACGGTCGATGATGGATCTCCACTACAGGATAGATTCCGAATCCATGAGCTCCGGAATGCTTCAACACCTGATCATCCAACAGACCCAAGAAAAACAAAGCTTTCGTGATCTATTAATAGCTTTGATGGCCCAAACAAAAATCTACATCACAAGATTGAATATTTACACTGGAAATTGATATGAACAGTAGGAACGAGGAGCAATTTCAGGAGCCCTTTACCCTAGTTCGGATACCCGTGCACTAAATAGTCCCAATTCTGCACACCAACCGTGAGCGTATGCAACGGCGTGCACTGATCGGATGGACCAAAATGTATCTAGGCCCATCAACGGTGATCGTTCATCTTGTAACATATGGTAAGTTCACCTCGAGATACATTAAGAAACGGTTTTATTAGACGATCACGAAATAGAGAAATCCGAACCCTAGAAGCCGATCGCCAGCTTCGATTGGGTGCAAACCGGTTAAATCGAGAGGGAAGAGGCGGAGGGGAGATGGAAGAAACGGGCCTCCGGTGGCCCTGGTGGGCTGCGGCGAGCTCCGCCCAACTGACAGCCGGGATCGCATGGTACCGGCGAGGTTATTGCGGAAGCGGAGCGTCAATGCCCTTCAAGGCCTTCGCCATTGCAACCCTCTTCGTCGGTGCCGGCTCCACCGCCGTCCGCAGCGCTCTCCTCGCCGCTGGCATCAGAACAGTAAGCCCTTGAATTGATTTTTAGCTTCTAGATAAAAAAAAAAAACTCATTTTGAATTCCGTGTAAAACCCTGCGATCCTTTTATCATCATGAATCTCAGAAAGTCGACCTTGAAGATCCTTTTTAGACTTCACAATCAATGATGATGATGAATTGAACAGGTAGACGACATGAAGGATGTCGGAGCTGGCTTGAGAAGATGGATGAGGACGACACCGGGAGCAGACTGATTGCAAGGTTCGAATTGCTGTTGCTTCCATTTGTTTGCCTTATTACACTGCAACGTCGTCGAAGCGTAGATGGGGAAGTTTTCCAAGTGCCAATAAGATTTTGCTGCTTCTTGCAAAAATGCGCTCAAATATTCTGGTTGCTATTTTTTCTTGGCATGTTTAGATGCACCCTTTGTGACAAGTTCTTAATTGTGTTTAATTATGTTGTATTTCGGAGATTTACTCGATAGACGAGTAACGAAGGAAGGTCAAATACCTTGATTATAAAAAAATAAAATAAAATAAAATAACTCAGTGATCGCATTTGAAAGGGAAGACGCGATGAAAAAAATTCTTATTTTGTAACGTCGGAGTTTGGGTGGAGGTGAATTATAGTGTGAATGAGTCAAAATCCTGATTTATTGAAACAAAATAAGGTTTTATATAATTCTAAGTGTTTGGGTTTTGCTCGACTAATTCTATAGATATTTTTCTTTCTGTTTTGCCTATTTCAAGTACAAGTTATGATTTATAAAATATTTATTTCATTTAGCATTTAAATTTTGATCCTCTTCTTTCGTCCGCCTAGTGTTTCATTAAAAAAAACATGGGTTTCTTTGGTTTTCTTTATATATTAAGGAAGTAAATGATGCCTTATTGTTGTATTGAAAAAAATCTATACCAAGAAACTATTATTGATTTTGTCTATTTTGAGGAGAGAAAAAAAAATCAAAAAGAATACGGCTTTTTACCAAAAAGTGTACTCAAGAATTGGTATTTTCTAAAAGGCGTATCATGGTTTCATTGTTACCAAAGAGCACATTTATTTTAGTGAACTTCCTCTTATACCCCTCCTGTCAAATATTGCATGTCTTTCTCTTTATTAGTAACGAATTTCGAGACATGAACATGCTTTTTCAGATTTTTTATTTTAAAATAATATATTATGGAATCGGATAAAAAACGTAAGGTAAAAATCGAAAAAATATTTCAATTAAAAAAATATTTTATTCAACGTGATTTTAAAAATATACAGAGATAATTTTTTATATTTAATTAATATAAATTAATATATTAAATAATACTTAATATATATATATTAATATAAAAAAAGGCTTCAGGTCCACGTTGAGCCTGAAATTAGATGATTCCGGCCCGACGTGGGCTCAAAATTTTTTTTCTATATTAAAAATATATTAATATATAAAAAAATCTATCAAAACACGTAATTTCAGATTAAAATACAGGGTTTGAAGTCAGACGCTAAGAGGGACCTAGGATACTTGGATTTCTCCATACTTGATATCTCTATTTAGAATTTACTTAGGAGATGTTATTTCTGATGTGCAAACTTAGTACCAATAATTTTCAGTTATGTTATCTAACCGTATTGGTTGGCACACAAAGATGTATAAATATGACCCCATCTTAGCATAGTTAAAAGAAACCTCTCTTTCAACATAATTTAAATATTAATATATTTAATAAATATATTAATATATAAAAACCTATCAAAATACGTAATTTCATATTCAAACGCAGGGCCCGAAATCACGGTAGGAGGGTCTGAAGTCAGATGACTTCAGGCCCAAGGGCATGAAATTATTTATTTTAAAAATATTTTTTTTATATTTAATTATTATTTATTAAATTAATTATTTATAAGGTCCGAAGTTATTTGACTTCAGGCCCTCCTAGGATGACTTCATGCTCTACGTTTGAATTTGAAATCATGTGTTTTGATAGGTTTTTTATATATTAATATATTTATTAAATATTATTTATTATATTAATTTAGATTTGTCAAATATAAAAAATTATCTCTTTATATTTTTGAAATCATGTTGAAAGAGAGGTTTCTTTTAACTGTGCCCAAGATGCAGTCATATTTATACATCTTTATGTGCCAACTGATACGGTTAGAGAACATAATTGAAAATTATTGGTACTAAGTTTCCACATCAGAAATAATATCTCCTAAGTAAATTCTAAATAGAGATATCAAGTATGGAGAAATCCAAGTATCCTAGGTCCATCAGTGAGTTTCCACCGAAACCCACTGATTTATCCTAGAAAACTCCTATTGCAATATAATTCATAATCATTAGAAGTTTGGACATTAAAAATATCATCTCCTGGCTCAACTCTAACTATTGATATTGGATTTTGAGAAATCCAAATATCCTAGGTCCATCAGTGGGTTTTGGTGAAAACTCACTGATTTATCCTAAGTAAATTCTAAATAGAGATATCAAGTATGGAGAAATCCAAGTATCCTAGGTCCATCAGTGAGTTTCCACCGAAACCCACTGATTTATCCTAGAAAACTCCTATTGCAATATAATTCATAATCATTAGAAGTTTGGACATTAAAAATATCATCTCCTGGCTCAACTCTAACTATTGATATTGGATTTTGAGAAATCCAAATATCCTAGGTCCATCAGTGGGTTTTGGTGAAAACTCACTGATAGACCTAAAAATCTCCTATTGCAACATAATTTATAATCATCAGAAGTTTGGACATCAAAAATACCATCTCCTAGCTCAACTCTAACTATTGATATTAGAGTTTGAGAAATCCAAATATCCTAGGTTCATGAGTGGGTTTTTGATGAAAACCCACTGATAGACCTAAAAATCTCCTATTGCAACATAATTTATAATCATTAGAAGTTTAGACACTAAAAATACAATCTCCTAGCTCAACTCTAACTAGAACTATTGATATTTTATTTACTTTACTTACATTTATCCAAGATTATGTTCAGGCCCTCTTAGCGTGACTTCAAACCTTGCGGTTTAATCTGAAATTACATGTTTTGATAAGTTTTTTCATATATTAATATATTTTTAAAATATAAAAAATTTTGAGCTCACGTCGGGCCTGAATCATCTAATTTTAGGCCCAACGTGAGCCTGAAATCAAAAATTTCAGACCCATGCTGGGCCTGAAAGGGTCTGAAATGAAAAGACTTCAGGCCCAGAGGCCTTTTATATATATATATATATATATATATATATAAAGTATTATTTAATATATTAATTTATATTAATCAAATATAAAAAATTATCTCTGTATATTTTTGAAATCACGTTGGATGAGATATTTTTTTAATTGAAATATTTTTTCAATTTTTATCTTACATTTTTTATCCGATTCCATAATATATTATTTTAAAATAAAAAGTCTGAAAAAGCATGTTCATGTTTCGGAATTCGTTACTGACAAAGAGAAAGAGAAAGACATGCAGTATTTGACAAGAGGGGTATAAGAGGAAGTTTATTAAAATAAGTGATCTCTTTGGTAACAATGAAATCATGGTACGTCTTTTGATAAATATCAATTCTTGGATACGTCATTTGATAAAAAGTCGAAAAGAATATGACATTAATGGTCAAACCTTTTGAATCTTAGAGTAGCCAAAGAATATGTTAACTAGATTTGCTTCAACTTTTGATCTTATTAGAGAGACAAAAAATAAAAGTAATACAGAGCAAACATACTTCAAAATTTGATTTTGGGAGTCAAAATGTAATACAAAATAAACACATCTAAACTTATATAGCAATTTTTTATTAGTAATTCAAGTGTCTGGGTTCAACCCACTAACCCTAGATTAGAGATAGATAATTTTTTCTTTGATTAGTCTAATGAATAAATTCAAAACATAATTTATATACACTAAAAAATCGGTCTCTAACATATTCATCCCATTTAGAATTTAAATCCTACTTCTTTTATTATTCTGTATTTTTTAATTAATTTTAAAGATGATTGATCCTGTTTTATGAATTTTTTTCCACTGGCAATTTAAAAAAAAATACATAGTAATTGATGGGTGAAAAGATGGTTATATTATTTTTGTGAATGTATAATATTTGTTGATACAGTGCTTCCAAGTGAATGAATATTTGTTATTTCATTGCATGCTCTTAATATGAACAACGCACATGCACTCCTCTCCCTCTAATTAAGGTCAAGCGTGCCATTAACAAATCATGTTGTCTTCCTGGTATCCACCTTGCAAGGGTTTCTTGATCCCTCTAATGTGCCAAGTCTCTTAAGCTTACTCCATGCCTTTCTTCACCTCATCTCACCGCGGACACAAACAATCTCACAATCACATTAAGATGATTCAACCCCATCAACAAACTCTATGAGCATCGTGCCCTCGAGGTTATGATGCAGTGGAAGGTTACTAGTTATCATCTTAGACATCCGCGGTTTGATCCTCAACTATGCCGTATTTTATAGGATTTTTTTTTTCCAAATGGGGCGCAAACTTTAGGACGTTGGGCTTCTAGACTGCTCGCTACAACCATTTCCCGATTTATCCTAGCGGTTGGTGGAAAAATTTTCGTGGGATCGGGTCGGTCGCGCGAGGTTGGAAAAACCTCGTTAAGCATTCATGCACATTTTATATTGGTGCGCGTAATCGTGAGATGTTAGACTTCTGGATTATCCGCCGTGAACACTTTTTTATTTATCTTGGCAGTCGATGGAAAATTTTCGCGGGTCGAGTCGGTCGTCCTAGGTTCGACGTTATCTAATCTAGTTAATTATTTTTTTTCATGCGCACTCTATATTACCCTCGGGGGCATGATTCAGTGGTAAATACTTGAGATAAGATTGTAGTAGGAAATTTCCGTAGAGTCAGATCGGTCACCTCATATTCGACATTATTCAATTTGGTTAATCATTTTTTTTTCATGTGCACTCTGTATTGCCCTTGAGGGTGGAGTTTTCATTTTCAAGTTTAGTAGAATTTTCATAATGCTTTTAATCAAATAATTTGTTGATAATAATTTGCTCCTTAAGGTCTTGATTTTTTTTAAAAGAATTGGTCAATCCTAAATTCAGATGCAGCTAATTTTCTATCTAAACAAGAAATAATTTTTAAAATTTTGCATTTAATAATTCCTGTACCTTGGCCGAGCCTTCAGAAAAGAGTGCGGACTCATGGCTCGAGTCGTATTTGAACTCTTCATCTTGTTCTAATCTTGACTCAGGTCTGGTTGCCATCAGTGTCAGGTAGCTGGCATTCTTCGAGGGTTCTCCATTTGAGTCGTCAAAGGAGGTCTCGTCCCAAGTTTCTTGCAGCGCCTTTTTCATCTTTGTCTTCTTGGGTTGGTCCTTCTTGAATGGGCATTCGTGTTTGAAGTGTCCCTTCTTGTTGCAGCCAAAACAGGTGATGCTGCTTTTGGATTCTGTGGGTGGCTTCATCACCTTCTAGATGTCCTTTTTGGAGAATCTTTTCTTCTTCCTGGTGAATATCTTTCTTACCAAGTTCATCAGGTGTTCTTCATCATTTGAGTCTGAGTTTGACTCGCTTTCAGATTCTTCTTGGGTTTTGCTCTTCGACTTTGCTTCTTTTGAGGAACTTATAATCAAAGCAATATCCTTCTCTGTTGTTTTGGTATTAGTCTATTCATGGAGCTCTAATTCACAGAATAATTCATCTAATTTTAATTTTGAAAGATTTCTCGAAATTTTGTAAGCATCTATAATAGATGCCCACAAAAAATTTCCGGGAAAAGCACTTAAAGCGTACCTTATCATATGCTGATTGTCTGGGTTATGTCCAATCAGGTGGAGCCCGTTCATTATCTCCTTGATACGAGCATGAAGTTGGCTTGCAGTTTCGCTATCTTGCATTTTTATGTTGAAGAGCTTATTTAGTAGAAGATCTTTTTTTGTTACTTTGGCATTGTCTGTCCCTTCATGTAACTCGATCAACTTATCTCAGAGTTCCTTTGCACTTTCAGTTGGGTCAATCTAGTTCATTTCCTCTTTTGTTAGGCCACATTACAAAGTATTTTGGGCCTTGAACTCAACTTGTGTCTTCTTCTTCATTTCAATGTTCCATTTGTCCGTTTTGAGTGGAGTGTTTCCTCCTTCGTCCATTGGTTGTGAGTATCCACTCAAGACAGCAAACCGCTGCCCATGTCGATTTTCAAATAGACCTTCATTCTCCTTTTCCAGTAGGGAAAATCTTCCCCACTGAACATGGGAGGATGAGCCATGTTGTAACATTTACCTTGAGCCATCAAATCTATTACGGAAAAAGCAGAAGAGAAAAAGTACCAAGACTCTTGGATTAGTAGTGTGGGAGGAAGTAAACAATAAAAGCAACTCGAATGTGTTACACCGACTTCGAGTAAATCTGAATAACAAAAACATCTAATGATAGGGAATAATACCAAATCTCGACCGTGTACCAACTACTAAAAACCGATAAAAAGCCCCTTGACTCTTCCGGTGGCTGCACCGACTTAGAGCGAACCTTGCTCTAATACCACTTGTGGGACCGTTGCACATGAGTGGGGGATGAATCACGTGTCTTTTAAAAAAAATTGCTTTTTGAAAGAGAGAGAGTACGTGCGCAGTGAAAAAAAAATAAAAAACTCAAAATTCGAACGCAGGTCGGTTTTACATGCTTTGGAGTCTTCGATGACTCCTACTACAAGACCCAGGTCCCTTGGACCTTTCCGATGGGCAATCCACTAGTACCCTCTACTGGTAAACTCCCGGTAGAGTGATCGAGTACAAGATATGGGTAGGAAGTATAACAACCTTATACTTCCCATTTGATTAAGTATACACAAATAAATTTGTTACCCAATATAAGTGTAGAACTTTCTATTGACTCATGTGTCAGCATTGATCTTCTGGTAATGGTCGGACATAGTCGTGTCAAAGCAGGTTCGTAGCAAGAAGACGAGGAAGTAGCAGTAGAATGAGCATGTGAGCTGAAAGTTGTAGTAGAAAGTGTTATATTGAGTGCATTGCAACAATGCCCTTATATAGGGCGTCTGAGGCGTCTCAGACCAAGTAACTTTTATCCGCGATCCTCAGTCATCGCGCTCGCCGCTTATCCACTCGAAGGCGCCTTGGATCCCTTCTAAGGCGCCTCAGATCCGAACTGATGAGCCTCAGCTCGTTGAAATTCCATCTTCGGTGCAGACTTCATGGAGCCGCTCTCATCCACCTGAGGCGCCTCAGGAACTGTTCATCCGAGGGAACTTTTGCAAAAAAAAAAAACTCACTACAAAATCAAGTTAGTCCAAAAATGAATATATCTTGCAAAACAAGATTAGTAAACACACTACATGGTCTAAATGTAATGACTATTAAATAGACCTTGTCTTCTCAAGACCAGGATCTAGTCGGAGGTCTTAACTTAGATTTTCGAAATAGTTCTAAGTTGGACCGCGCCTAAAGTCCCAACTGGGGCTCGTCCTCACCGGAATTCGCTCCTCCAGTGACTTACTTCACTTACCTTGTGTAGATTTAATAAGCTCTTTAACCCACCAGGACTTTTGCCAAGTCTCCACCTACTTGGATTTTTGCCAAGATTCTACCATCTTGGACTTTGGCCAGCAGTCAGTCTCTCGAACCCAACTGGACTTTTGCTAAGTCTTGACCACCTTGGACTTCTTGTTAGGACTTCACCACTCGACTTTAGCCTGGTGTCAAATTCTAAGTCTTTCAATCATGCACGCTTAGTAACAAGGTTAGATAACCACAAATCTAACTTTAACCTATTTGTCATTTATCAAAACCCGAGTTTGACTATTAGTGCAAACTACACCAACATGGGGCACCAGGGTGATAGATTTAACCTTTTACAGAATTCATGCCTTCGCTGTATTGAATGACGAGTAATGGATATTCATTCCTCCAGTCATTTAACCATCAATAGTGCATCTCAAATCGGCGGTTATAGATTCTCCAATAATCATCAATTAATGCATTCATTTTATTTGAGCATCAAGCAAAGATTTGGTTGGCAAAATGATTAATACATCCGTTTCATTTGAGCAACAAGCAACTATTTGATTGGTAAAATGCTGGTTCATTCGCTTGGGCAGGTCGTGCTTGCACACGAGATAACTTGGTTTACTGCAAATCTGAGCCTTGGATTTGTCCTCCTGTGTACCCACACGTCAAAGAGAGAGTCTCTCCTCACGCATTTGTTCACAACTACAATGCTTGTAAAACAATATAAACCAACTAATATGCCTTGAAACTCCTAATGTGGGATTAAAGTCTCATTCACAATAGAGTTTATTTTCTCTCCACCTCTTTTCCATTCATA
Organism: Boesenbergia rotunda; assembly: GCA_024364735.1. Taxonomy (NCBI): domain Eukaryota; kingdom Viridiplantae; phylum Streptophyta; class Magnoliopsida; order Zingiberales; family Zingiberaceae; genus Boesenbergia; species Boesenbergia rotunda. The sequence continues at coordinate 97,372 of JAGFNQ010004938.1, forward strand.
TATATCCAACAATCTCCCATATGAATGGAAACATAGTATATGATAGCATTTATCAGTTAAGTCCAGTATATGACAGGTATGTTAAACCCTTTCAACTTTCTCTTGTGATGATCTGTTAACTTACTGGCTAATAGTAGACACGATGTCTTGGAACTATTATGTCATTTATGTAAACATTGACATATCTCATCCAAGACTCTCTCTGATACAACTCAATTCTTATGATTGTGTTTGTTCTTGGCCATCAACACACCTGATTCTGTGAGAAGTTCTAAGAATTGTGTCTTTAATTTTTTTCGAAGGATCTCACCTCTTTCTCATATAGGTGATTTCTTAGGAGTATTCTACATTATTTCTCTTGATCATTAAAAGTTGTATGCTTAATCTATATCTTTTCATTGGGTAGTTGCCCCACTTAGTCGGTACAGTTAGGTTGTCCTATTGAACATAATTCTTGGATCTCCAGTCTATATAGTGTTAGTAATATGAGAGAAGTATTCTAAGGCAATCACCTTATGATTGTAATCATTTATTTTAATAAATGAATATTCATTATTTGAGTATACATGTTTGTGTATTTGATTGAGATCTTAAACTCATTTACTGAATGTCCGCAATACAATTCACAGCATGAGAGAATTTGTGATGAATTCACAACTAGTGATTATCTCTACATGTGCAATTATGAAGTATTGAAATTGTCTCTAGTCAATGAATTGATAAATACAGACACTATCAATTCTGTTGAGACTTGCATGGGTTATTCTCTAATCAGCTGATTCTCACTGGCTGGTGACATTGGGATGTCCGGAGATAAACATGAATGTTAGTTAAGGGAACTAGTTCATTGGAGTGACTGGTTGTAAAACTTCATATGGTAATCTACATATAGATATGTCAATGAAGTTCTTACTGCAGCTTAAGTGCGATGTTCCTTTGACTTACGGTGTTCAACTCATCTTGGTCATGAAGACTTATACTTTGACATCTTAAGCAAGCATCTCCAAGGAGGTGTGGACCCATGATGATTGGGTATAAGCCGAAGTGCCTGAAGATGTTTGAACAGCCTACAAAGGATTCATCACTCCTTGCGAGGAGATGTATACCCAAGGCCTATCGTCGGATTGTTACTCGAAGCCTTTGGCCAGAGCATCACATGTTCAGAGTATGAATCTCTCAGATACATGAGAGTAATTAGAATCTGTTGGACGAGAAAGTCATTGCTTGGGCTAGGTGTGACGTAGTCAGCCTAGTGGGGACTGACACACATAGACTGTGTCCTGAACCAAGTGGGTATAAGATGGTGAAGGGAATGAGGCACGATTCATTATAGCTGCTGAAGGGTTTCAGAATCATTTCTGAGGTCAACCGTTGATCTTTCGATTAATTGTGGATCATGATGTACTACTAGGTGCCACTCATGATCGTTCTATAATTGGTTAATTATAGACGGCCAACATAAATCGAAAGTCTATTTAGTCACACGCACTACGAGTAATCCGAGGGATTTAAAACGAGTTGAAAATTGGATTTTCCGATCAAGAGAGATAAGTCGAATCTGAATTTTTCAGAGACGCATCGGAAGCATAAAATGGCTAAGTCTTTTGAAGACTTATTGGACGAATTAAATGAGTTTAATTCATATGGTCTTGGCTTGGGTTTGGCCGGCCAAAGAGGGTCCCCACCCTCTTTGTTTGGCCGGCCACATCAAAAGGGAGAACCAAATTGTTTGGTTCAAGTTATAAAATAAACCAAGCGTGGTTTGTTTTATAAAATTATGGATAATATAAATTTTATAAACCGAGGTTTTGGTTTATTATTTTCATGGAAATTAAAATAAACTTGAATAGTTTATTTTATTTTATAAAATCAATTATGAATTGATTTTCCATGATAAGAAAAATTTATATAATAAAATTCTTATGAAATTTTATTCCATAAAGAAAAGGGAGACATGGTTGTTTTTATTATAAATTAAATTATGATAAAAACTTGGCATGATGGAAAAATTCATAGAAAAATTTATATGATAAATTTCTTATGAAAATTTATTCTATAAAAAGGAGACTTGGCGGTTGAGAGGCTACTATATAAAGGAACCAAGGCAAGGCTTGGAAATCAATCTAAGAAATCAAGGAATAAGCCCTCTCTCTCTCTCCCTCTCCCTCCTCTAGTGCCGCCGGCCCTAAAGGACACCCCTTTTGCCGTGAGCTTCAGCCACCACCAAGCAGCTGCCGAAGAAGAAGAAGAAGCGGGCGCAACTCCTTCCTTCCTTCTGGAATCTTGATTCCATTCTTCGTTTGATGGTTAGTCTTCCCATCTCTCTCTTGGTATTCTTGTCGTGCCTTTGGAGAATCTAGTAGTTCTTGTCGGCATGAAACTCGTGGCTTTGCGAAGTCATCCCGAAGAAAACTCGACGTGGACGCGAATAGAGGCGGAGCTTCCAAGGGACGCTTACGGTTGGATCTCGTCCCTTCCTTCGAGTTACGCGAGGTATTAAGTAAATTAGTTTACTTTCTGCAAAAATTTTAATGTATGATCATGTCTACACAATATAAGGTTGCATGCTTAGATGCGTGGTTAAATAATTTGTGAAATTATTTATGCTAAACCTTTCGCTGCACGTAATTAAATTTAAAATTACAAACCCGCATCCATGTCAACATGCACCCGGTCCCTACATATAGGTTGAGTTTTCTTTGTACCAACATTTTCCATTGGCATCAAACTGATCTCTCACGATGAGCTTGCAACTAACTCTTGATTTAACTCTTTGGTTAGCGAATCCACTAGGTTATCTTTTGACTTTACATAATCAACAGTGATAATTTCTGTTGAGAGTAGTTGTTTAATGGTATTATGTCTATGACGTATATGTCTAGACTTACCATTATACAATTGACTCTATGTCCCGCTAATTGTCGATTGACTATCACAATATATACAAATTGCTAGCATATATTTCAACCATCTAGGAATATTTTCTAAGAATTATCTTAGTCATTCAACCTCTTCAATACATTTGTTAAGAGTTATAAATGCAGATTCTATTATGGATCTATTATTACGGTTTACTTAGAAAATTTCCACAAATGATACAAAATTACTGCACCTCCCAAAGTTTGGCTCTTTCATCTCAGATATCCAATTCACATCGTTGTATACTTCGATCATAGTAGGATATCTCATATAGTGTAGTTCATATCCATAAGTATACCTCAATACTCTTCTTATCCCTTTCCATTGCTCAACTCCGAGATTACTCTGCGTAGGCCAAGTCTAGTCATGTATAATTCATTAGATATATTAGACTTCCAATTACTCGAAATTATTTTATCTTAGAGATACTTTCTCCTTGAATCTTCGATAAATGTTGACTTATATCTATCGGCATTCATGCCAACGCAGTCTCACCCTTTATGAATTTCTCAAAAATGTTTTCCAAACACGCCTCCACCCTTCTTCTCCTTCCAGATACGCAGCTAGGAGAACGACCCTAGCGTTGTTCTAGGTACGCAGCTAGGAGACGAGCCTCCACCCTTCGTTTCCTTGTTGATTATTGATTTTGGGAGCCTTCTATGTAGGATTTGACCTATTTTGACCTATTTATCATTCCTATTTGCTGTTAGGATTTTGATCGTGAAAACTCTCTTTGATTTTTCACCCTCGCCTTGCTATTAGGGTTTTGATTCGAATTTATGATTTTTTACCCTCACTTTACTGCTAGGGGTTTTAATTTTTCGCTATCGCCTTCTACATAGGGTTTTTTCTAGGCAAACAAATAATTCGATAGCTTTAATAAGCTTCAATAAGAATCAATTAACCCTTTTCTTAGTCTAACTTTTTGCTATTATTTGGTACAGTAACGAGTGATTGCATATATGACACTAACAAGTATTTTTGCTATTATATCGCCATCCCCAATTAAAATGTTCATTTGCTTTATATCTTTTCATTAACATCATACAATTCTATATTGTGATTTTTAGATAGTTTTTGAAAATGACAAACAAAAGAATATGAAAGCTAATCCAAAATAGCCAAAGACAATCTAGGAGAGAAGAATCAAATAATAGAGGAGTTGATGATGAAATTGAATAACAAGACACAACATCCCATTTATCATTGGACTGATTAACGAGGTTGGGTGTAACGACCCAGAAAATTCTCTTAATATTTTTTTAAAATATTAAGCATGTTTAAATAATTTTTCAAGGGACCTAGAAATATTAAGGAGAACTTAGGCCTAGAAAATCCATGTTTTCTCATTTAAATTGAGAAAACTAAGTACTAATGAGCTTTAAATGGGCTCCAAAAATAGGTATTAATTAGGTAAAAATTTATATAAATTAGGAAAAATTAATATAAATATAAAAGAATTTTATTTAGGAATGTTAGCATAATTATGGGTGATTTTAGGGGGGGATTTTCGGAATTTAAGAAATAAAAATAATAAAATAAATGAAATGAAAATAAAAATAAAAATAAAAATAAAGGTGCATAAGCCAAGAATTGAACTTTGGACCTCTTGTACAACTATGTAAGCCTTAACCAACTCACCTAGCAAGGAATTCTTATGAGTAATTGAAGTGGAGGATGGTTAAGAGGTAAAAGGAGGTGAAGGGTCATGGAGAGACTCTTCCTTTGCCTTCTTGATGGGTTATAATGAGAGGAGTTTTGGGAGTTACTTATTCTCTCAATCAATTGCATTTCCTCTCCACTTCATTCCTCATCTTGCCGAGCACCAAAGGGAGGAGTTCCTTGGAGAAAACTCCACAAGGGGTCTCATCTCTCAAGATCTAAAGTTCCTACAAGGTGACAAGGACTAGTTGTGGTCAAGATACCAAGTCCTCTTCCTTCTCCTCTTTCAAGGTTCGAAAAATCAAGAAATCTAAGGTAAGACTCCCTCACCTGTGGTATAATAGTTACCTATGATTTCCATGATTTTTGGCATGATATATGGGTTAGTTTTCGGATTTAATGTTGAAGGGAAACAAAATCAAGGTTCCTATGTTCAAAGGTTTCGGCCAGCATGTTTTAAAGGTCCATAATTATGCTAAAAATCATGATAATGTTATTTAGTGTTCCCTTATGATGTTTAGAAGTTAAGTATAATTTTTGGGAATTTTTGGAGTACCCTAGGACACCCTAGGGTCTCGGCCAACATGAAAGAAGCAAAACCCAGAACCTTAAGTTCAAGGGTTTCGGCCACTATGTTTTAAATGTCTAGAAATATGTTAAAAATCATGGTAATGTTATTTTATGTTCCCTTATGATGTTTAGAAGTTAAGTATAATTTTTGGGAATTTTTGGAGTACCCTAGGACACCCTAGGGTCTCGGCTAACATGAAAGAAGCAAAACCCAGAACCTTAAGTTCAAGGGTTTCGGCCACTACGTTTTAAATGTCTAGAAATATGTTAAAAATCATGATAATGTTATTTGATGTTCCCTTATGATGTTTAGAAGTTAAGGATAATTTTTGGGAATTTTTGGAGTACCCTAGGACACCCTAGGGTCTCGGCCAACATGAAAGAAGCAAAATCCAGAACCTTAAGTTCAAGGGTTTCGGCCACTATGTTTTAAATGTCTAGAAATATGTTAAAAATCATGATAATGTTATTTAATGTTCCCTTATGATGTTTATAAGTTAAGTATAATTTTTGGGAATTTTTGGAGTACCCTAGGACACCCTAGGGTCTCGGCCAACATGAAAGAAGCAAAACCCAGAACCTTAAGTTCAAGGGTTTCGGCCACTATGTTTTAAATGTCTAGAAATATGTTAAAAATCATGATAATGTTATTTTATGATCCCTTATGATGTTTAGAAGTTAAGTGAATTTTTTGGGAATTTTTGAAGTACGCTAGGACACTCTAGGGTTTCGGCCAACATGAAAGGGACAAAACCAAGGTCCCTATGTTTATGGGTTTCGGACACCATGATTTAAATGTCTATAAATATGTTAAAAATCATGATAATGTTATTTAATGTTCCCTGATAATTTTTAGAAGTTAAGTATAAATTTTGGGAATTTTTGGAGCACCCTATAGGCCTCACATGGTTCGGTCAACCCCAAGGACCCAAGGGTTAGGGTTGAGTCTTTAAATTCAACTTATGTTTATGTGTTGCCATGATATAAGGATGAAGGATGGTGATTATGTGAATTTTCACATGGCCTTGGGACTCCACAAGTTTCGGCCAATAAGGGTTAATAGGCTAAAAGTTAAGATTTATTTCAAGTAAGGGTCCCAAGGGCCCTATGGTAAGATGTGATTTATGTTTACGAATGATATGTCATGTTTATGAATAATATGCCATGGTTATGCCTGATATGCCATGTTTATGAATGATATGCCATGTTATGAATGATATGCCATGTTTACAAATGATATGCCATGTTTATGAATGATATGCCATGGTTATGCATGATATGCCATGTTTATGAATGATATGCCATGTTATGAATGATATGTCATGATTACGAATGATATGCCATGTTTATGAATGATATGCCATGGTTATGCCTGATATGCCATGTTTATGAATGATATGCCATGTTATGAATGATATGCCATGTTTACGAATGATATGCCATGTTTATGAATGATATGCCATGGTTACGCATGATATGCCATGTTTATGAATGATATGCCATGTTATGAATGATATGCCATGTTTACGAATGATATGCCATGTTTATGAATGATATGCCATGGTTATGCATGATATGTCATGTTTATGAATGATATGCCATGTTATGAATGATATGCCATGTTTACGAATGTTATGTCATGTTAATGAATGATATGCCATGGTTATGAAGGATATACCATGTTATGAATGATATGCCATGTATACGAATGTATGCCATGCTCTATGAATGATGTGTACATACACCATGCCTATGAATGAAAATGATGAATGACAAGTATGATGAATGAAAGAATGATGCTTATGCCTTTAAGGCATAAATATGCTAAACGGCACGGTCGATGGTCGACGGTACGACGGTCGAGAGGACAGGTAAATGGGTCGGTAGATGGGCCGAGCCGTAACAAGTTATGCTATGATAAGTATGCCATGAATGGCTTATGAATGATGAAACATGAAAAGTATTTTACTTTATGTATGGGCTTGTACCGGACCGAAGTATGGGTCCAAGGGATGGGCACCTTAAGAACACCCCGGTTATGGACTACCGCAGCTGTCCACGGTTCTGGCACTACCGTAGCTGTGCAACAGGGATGGGCTCCTTAAGAAGCGCCTCGGTTCGGGGACTACCGATTATGCTGTCCTTACCCTAGTAGGTCGGGGCTAGCTACCTCGGATTTACTAGGGATGCGCGCTATGATGTATGTATGTGATACAAGCCGGGGACCCCAAATGATGTTATGATGATTATGTTTAAGAAATGAAAAGTATGTTTTTAAATGATTAAGCATCCTTATGATATATATGCATTGCCCATGCATTCATTATGGAAAAGTATGTTTATGAAAAGTATGCTCATGAAAAGTATGATTTTAAACTAAGCATCCATATATGTATATGCATTCCACTCAAGCCTCCATTTATGTTATACATTATGCTATGATAATAAGATTTTATGCTTACGTTTCATGTTAAGAAGTATGCATGAGAATGAATGATCTATGCCATGATTATGTTAGGAAGATGTTTATATGCTATGATAGGTATTATGCCATGCTACCATGTTTATGATTTATGCCATGAAAGATGCCATGCTACCATGTTTATGATTTATGCCATGAAAGATGTCATGCTAATATGTTTATGATTTATGCCATGAAAGATGTCATGCTACTATGTTTATGATTTATGCCATGAAAGATGCCATGCTACTATGTTTATGATGTATGCCATGAATTATGCCATGCTTAGAATGTTTACCATGTTTATGTGCATGCCATGCTAAAGTGATTTAAGATGTTATGTTTTAAGTAGAGCACCCAGTATGTTAAAGTTTATGTGCTCATTATGAGATGATGAACGATGAATGATTTTTATGAGTAGGAAAGAGTCTTACTAAGCCTGTGTGCTTATAGTCTTCTTTCCTTATACCGCAGATCATGCAAGGGGATAACGAGGAAGCAGCAGGAGGGCCTGAAGTATGTGTGTGTTGGTGACTTGGCCCATGAAATCGAATGTGTTAACCGTTTATGCTAAGAACTTTATTTTTGCTACCTATATGCTCGAATAGTGACTTATGGAACTTTATGATAAGATGTCCAGTATGATATGATATGAACCTTATGGTATGATGTTAAGCATGTTATGATATGATGATGAAGCATGATGTTCATATGTGAAGTTCCATGTCATTATATTAGGGATGGTAGTAGGGGCATGTATATGTAATGTTTAAGTTATTCCGCTGCAGTATGATGTTACATGCCTTAAGTATGTTAGCGTAACGCCGCTTTAGGAAAAAAAAGCGGGCGTTACATTGGGTAACATCGAATCTCAAGCGACCGACTTGGCCTCACGGATGTTTCCCTCCAATCACCAGGGTAAATCGAGAAGTGCTCGTGGCGGGCGGTCTAGATGGCCAACATCCCAAGGTTCGCGCCCCATGTGGAGGAAAATTTTTTACAAAATACGTTGTAGCTGGGGATCAAATTATAGATGTCTGAGATAATAATTAATCGCCTTTCTGCTACATCATAGCCCTGAGGGCATCCCATTCATCATTGGAGATACAAAATGTGGAGATTAATGAATAGTATATTATTTTTGCTACCCTATGTGAAAATTACATTAATCAAATGAAAATGAGGTTATGCCTTCATCCCAAGCTTAGCAAAGAAGACGTGGCAAAACTATTACGAGAGATACTCATCCATTACATCCAGATCATATGTTAGTAGTGAACTTCAATGAAAGGGGACAACCTTATGGTGATCTACAACCGACGCTTGCAAATTAATTCTACAACTGACGCTTACATCCAGATTATCGCCTTGAAGTCAACCATTTTGTTGTCTAGGAATTGACCTATAATGAATTGTTTAACCCCCACATCTTCCGTCCTGTACTTCTTGTCCAATGATTCTCACAGTTCCTTAGTCGTTCTATTCATATTGTACACAACATACAACAAGTCGACAAAACATTTGAGAATGTAATTTTAGTATAGGAACTCAGAATGAGTTCATGCCTCTACTATATTGATGATCTAAACATCAGTAACATCCTCAACATACCTGGGAGAGTCTAGTTAAGAACCGAGTCAGGTTTAGTGTGGTTAGGTAGAAGAGCATATTCTGCTGCCACCACTTGAAATTTAACCCAATGAATTTCTCTGGGGTTTCCCTCTGATTGATTGGAACATTTCTAATGGGAGCGGAAGGGGTCTTCATGTGATGAGTTTGTTGCATCTCAACATTTCGTTGTCATCCCAACAAAATAGAGTTTATTTTAAGATTGTTAGATAATCTTCTACAATGAAGATTATTCGTTAGAGATTATAGGAATAGTTGCTGAATTAAAATAAACTCAAAATTCAACTTTAGACATGTTGATATGACCTAAGCTAATAATCTCATCCTACCAAGCAAGGAAGGATGGTCTATTTGGATGGCTGGGATGACTAAGCTGCTTGGATGGTTGAGTTGCCTGGAAGACTTGGCTAAGACCCGAGGTTCAGATATCTGTCGAGAAGACTGCAGAGATACAAAGTCCAGATGTTTGCCGAGACACTAGGCAATGATTAACGAGACATGAGGTCGAGATGTCTGCTAAGATGTCTCCTGAGATACAAAGCCGAGATGTTTATCGAGACACAAGGTCGAGGTGCCTGCCAAAATGACTGTCGAGACACGAGGCCTAGATGCTTGCAGAGACATAAGGCATGAGGTAAAGATGTCTGCTAAGGCATGAGGTTGAGATATCAATCGAGATGATTGTTGATGTTTACATTTAACGTAATTTTCTTAAAATAGATTCGTCCCCCTCCGTAGTGTTTCAAGGTTACGATGGACCTCTATTTCCCAAGATACAACGGGAAGATCATGTCGACAGCCAAGTACTGGTTGTTCGTGACGAATTGAGAGAGTAACTGAACGCTATCATACGTAGAGCTACCGAGTAAGAAAGATGGGAAACGAAGGTGGAGGAGCATTGAATGACCGAGTAATGGACATTTATTGCCTTTGACCGTGGACTATCAATAGTGATCATTTCAAATCGACGATTACAGATTCTTCATTAATCATTGATTAATGTATCCGTTTCATTTGAGAAGTAAGCAAAGATTTGGTCGGAAAAAAGTTGATTCATTCTCTTGGGCAAATTTTGCCCCGACTGATCTAGCATTTGACGCGCGTAGGTCATACTTGCACACGAGTCAACTTGGTTCAATATAAATCTGAATCCTAGATCTAGACCCACGTGTGATCATATCATCTCCCTATGCATTTGTATCACAACTATAATACTTATGAAATAATATTAATCAATCAATATACTTTGAAATTTTTAATACAGTACTAAAGACTCATTCACAATATCATTCACAATGAAAGCTCTTTTTTCTCTTTATCTGATCCATTCATACATATCCAACATCTATATCAAAAGAACATTCTTGTTTAAAAAATTATCAAAACATCTTATTTATTTAACATCTGATTTTTTTTTATAATTCAAGTATTTAACTTTTCAAATCGATTAATTTTGGAGAATATCGGCTCCATAAAATTTTTTTATCGACTATTAGGATAAATCAAGAAGTCGTCGTGGAAGCCTGTTGATTAACATTCTTAAAGTTGTTATTTTACTAAAGAAAAATTCTTATTATGTGTTCAATCTGGAATTCGATTATTAAATACTGATTAACTGAAATACTCGTAGTGTTTCATCTTAAAATAGCTTTGATAAAAACCTTTACATCTTCGAGTTACACTATTTCAAAAGGTACGAACAACCAGCTGATAATGATTTTGGTCAAAATTATTTTAAAATAGTGTAAAAGAATATTTTGAGTATTAAATTACGTATAAGATATTATTTTGATAATTTTCGAAATAGGAACCTTCTTTTTAATAATATGAATAATTAGTAAAATTCGTTATAAAATTTAATTTGTCTGTAAAAAAAAATGAAGGTGGTTGATATCTATTAATGGATTTTTGATAGAAAAAATTAATTTGTCCAAAGTAAAAAAAATCGATAAATTGTCATTAAATCTCCAATAGCCCTTTAAACTTTGCAATCATTTTCCACACAAGTTTTTTTTATTTTTACTCCCTGATGGATTTGAGTATAAAAGGAAAAAAATTGAGTATATATCAGTGAAAACTGAGTATAAAAGGATGAAACTTGAGTATAAAAGAGTGAAAATTGAGTACATGGTTATTGATGTTGTGGATGCAAACTGCCATACTCAGTTTTCTAACTTTTATACTTAATTTTCTTCAAATAATACTCATTAAATATCACATCAGGGACTGCATGCAAAGAAATATTTGTGTAGGGATTGTATGTAAAGTTGACTTGGTAAGTGGGGAGTTTAGAAAAATTTATCCAAAAAAATAGAGGTATTTGATGTTTATTAATGGATTTTTGACCATGTCTTGATTGACATTGCTCCTCAAAATTTTAATTTTTTATTATATAAATGATTGTAATGATTAAAATGGTATAATTTAATGATAAATTGACATAAATTAAATATTATTGTGACTGATAGATTTATTAAATTGTATAAAGTTATTATTATTAGTTTTTCGAGAAATTTACCCTTAAAGAATACAGAATAACATATGACGTATTCTTTGGTGATAATCCAAACTTAGGCGGGTTGTTTGGGAAATCTGTGTTATTTATTTAGTGATTTATTTTTACACGCCAAATTCCCTTGAATCCCAAAGGATCGATCGATCTGCTGGGACTGACCGGGCAGTCGATCATCCTCGCGATCGATCGATCGATCGATCTCTAGATCGTCGTCGTTCCTGGGCATCAATCGATCCGCTGTCTTTGGAACCCTAATTTGGTTCGACTCTGCTCTCTATGCATACATGTTTTTTGTTTTTTCTTTGCTGTCTCTTTGCTATTAATTTTGTTCGATTATCCTGGAGCAGGGAAGGGTAGTTGGGGAGGGAGGGAGAGAGGGAGAGAGAGATGGTGCTATCGCAAAAGCTACACGAGGCCTTCAAGGGAACGGTGGAGCGGATCACGGGGCCGCGTACTGTCTCAGCCTTAAAGGAGAAGGGCGTTCTTAGCGTCTCCGAATTCGTCCTCGCTGGCGACAATCTCGTTGCGAAATGCCCTACCTGGTCTTGGTTGGTTATCTGCCCCTTTCTCCGTGTGCCTAATTTCTTATTTTCTCCCTTCTACCTATCTGAATTGCGGTTTTCTTTCATGATTTCATGTAGGGAGGCGGGCGAGCCGAGCAAAAGGAAGACATACCTGCCTGCAGATAAGCAGTATCTCATAACGAGAAACGGTATCATTTTTACTTTTTGCTTCCTCTAAAGTTGGCAAAGATCCGTCCCTGTCTTCTGGCCATTAGCTGGTGTTCTTGCATAGTAAAGATGAAATATTGCTATCTTTAGATGAGATGCTAACTAGACTCCTCGTGTTTTGCAGTACCTTGTCTACGGAGGGCTTCTTCGGTGGAAGAAGAATACGACGCAGCTGGAGGAGAGTTTCTTCTTGGTGACAATGACGGTGATGATAATGATGGTTGGTTGGCAACTCATGGGATGCCAAAAGGTTAGAAATTTTGAATTTCCTGTGTTAGACCGTCTATTTTATAACTTGGGCTTTGGAAACAATTAGGGACCAAGAGTGTGGATGAAGAAGTTTTACCTTCCATGGAATCTCTAGACATCAGAAAAGATGTGGCTATCAAGTCTATCCCCTCTTATTTTGGCGGTGAAGAGGAGGAAGACATACCTGATATGGCTGATTATGAGGATTCAGAAAATCTTATAGAGGCAGATCCGGTAAGTGCTTATTTTCTTATGCTATATTTTTTAGTTCTGAAAAAATGCCATTCCTTTCATAACTCTAGATATTAATGCCATCCTGTTAAAGTTTTTTTTTTTACAAACCTTAGGTTAACAAGACTGTTAGTTTCATGTTTTGCCGTGTTTGGTTTAAGGGTATAAGTGGAATGACATTCAATGGGTTGGAATGATAGTGACTATAAAAGCTAATGAGATTGATCATTGTTATTACCGTTCCAATCCATTGAATGCCATTCCATTTAACTTAATAGTGATGTTCAGTATCTGTAAACAAGATCTTTAAGTGTAAAGAGAGTGTCCATAATGAAAAGTTGGATATTTACTATGCTTCATGCATCAACTGTTCATCTACCAAGATCCGGGATTACAACTTATTGTCTGTTTAGAACCTTAGATAGTCTATATAAGTTAAATTCATCTCTTGTAATTGCCTTCTAAATTAGTAGAGTTAATGCTAGTAGTTTGGTTGCTTTGTAGTTTTTGCTGGTTATATCTAGTCTGGAAGATGCTAAATAAGATGAGAGCATTCTATTAGTTGATCATTTCTAATTTGCTGAGGACTCGAGAATCAAGGTGTTGCTCTGTCCCTGTTATTGTTGGTCTCAATTGTTTGAGTGCCAAATGATGGACTTTTTCCATTTGCCAGTGCTGAACGTATTCACACACTGCCAAATTAGTTATTTCTAGGAAGGTTTGTCAGCTGTAAAAATAGTAATTCTGTGAGTAAAAAGAATCTTTCTTTTTAAAAAAGAAATCATTGACAGGATGAAGTTATCCATTTCGGGAACCTTATATTGGATTTATTTTGGCGAAATAACAATCAGCATTGTTCTAATTGGATGGTAATTTTTGTGAACGTCCATGTAGGAAAAGATAACATGGCTGTGATGTTTCCTTCAGTTAGGGTGATTATTTGTTAAGCTGTCAATAAATTGCTATTCATCTATTCATTGAAAGGCTGAAAACACTGATTTAGATTACTTTTTACCAGTCTAGGATGGTCATCAAATAGCTAGACCCTGCCATAGTCTTTATCAATGAAGATCATGTTGACTATTTGGTTGAAAAAAAAACATTAAAATTGATGCTTTTGGATTCACAAACAGAGCAAAATAAGGTTCTTTTAAGTGATATGTAGTGTACTTGCTGTTGTTATGACTGCTTTTTGAGAATAATATAACCCAAAAAGTGTCTTTCCACCTTTAAGATATATCTCTGGATGTTATTGTTTGCTCCATTAAATGCAGGCCACCCTCCAGTCAAAGTATTTGGTTGCAACCGAACCAGAGGATGACAACATTCTTCGGACCCGAACATATGATATTAGCATCACGTAAGTTATTCAGTGGATAATCTGTCGCTCCTTTGTAAACGACTGATGTTTGTTTGTTTGTTTACTATTGCATGTTGACTTCTTTTTATTATAACCTTTTTTAATGTTTGGCAAGTATATCTAATAAACAAGTGTAACTCACAAATGCACCATACATATTTAATATTATTTCCTAGTCTCCATATTTTTGTTTGAAGATTGTAATTAAAATTCACCAACATTATAATGTTAAAAGTTTGTGACCTAACAGATGACAATTAGGAAGGACTAGTGTATGAGTATCCAACATGAATATGGATCTAGGTGTCCAGTATTAGGTTTTCTATAATTTTTTTTCCATGTGGTTAATAGGTGTTTCATGCCCAAATTGAAACTGTCAGACTGGAATTTCTGTCTTCAGTATTTTGGAGTTTGGTAATTATTAGAATCCTGGCAACGAGTACCTATTTAATGATACAAAGATAAATGGCATAATATTGTTTATCTGCATGAGCAGTCAAAAAGGAAAAAGTGAAATGAATCTCATGATACAGAAGTATACCATTTTCCCTGGGTGTAAAACTTTAGGGATGGTCATGAACAGGGAGACCAACTTTGCAGAGCATGTCCTGACATTTATGCTATTTCTGTCAGGAGTGCAGTCAGATGATATGCTCCTGTATTTGCTGTGTAAAAGTTGGTATTAGAAAAGAGATCGATAACAAATTACCAACCATATAGGTCCTTGTCACTCCCGAACAAAAAAAAAAAAACTATTGGCAATTTCACCAGATAGAATATGCGTATGACATATCTCACATAACATGGTCGTATAAAAGCAGGAGCTTATTTGATAGATATATTTATACAACAACTACTGCAATTCGTTTTAATATTGGTTTATAGTTGTTTGGTTGGACAAAACATTTGAATATTTATTGTTTGTTTGTTCTCTTGATGAAGTTTTCTTTCCTTGCGGAGAATGATTATTGAGCTTATACATTCTTTGTTGTTCCAGGTATGACAAATATTACCAAACTCCTCGTGTATGGCTAACAGGATATGATGAGGTTGTTCCCTTACAATTGTGTGTGTGTGTGTTTTTTCACGCAATGTGAAAAAAAGTATTTGTAGTAAAGAAGAAGTTTGGATTTGGTTTTGGCATCTACGTTAGACATTTGATGAATTTAATAGTGTATTTTTCATTGTTTCATTACTGACATTAGCAATCAACATTCTACTGTCACAATTTGATCTATAATATGACCGCTATTAATATCTATGTTCAATCACATAATACTTACTGGAGATCCATATTGGTGACATTTTTTATTTATTCTTGAGAGATTTTTGTAATTTGAATTAGGGTAATTTTGGAACTTAGTGGTACAGTTGATCCCACCTAGTAGGATAAAACTCGGTTATTGTTGTTGTTGTTGTAGTGGTATTGCCTTTGGAACTTTTTGTTTCACAGATATATATTCACTTACGTGGTCAAGTATGTAAGATGAAAGAATTTGTCGATTTAACTGATTCTAGTAAAAAAGTTTGTCATGGTTGTCATTGCAATTAAAGAAAAAATTATATTTTATATTTTTTGTGTGGTTATTCAGTTTGCTAGATCATTTTTGTTGAGTTTTTCTGCTTTGATAGTGATTATAACCATATTTTCACTCTATTGTAGAAGAATATTGGTATTCAAATTTACTTATTAATCTTTTGTGGTATACACTAACTGTACCCTGGTGTTGTTAAATTGCAGTCAAGAGCCCCTTTGCATCCAGAACTAGTATTTGAAGATGTTAGCCAGGATCATGCACGGAAAACAGTAATATTCATATTTTTTTGATTCTATGTATATATATTATCTACTCTAATGAATAAACATTGTCTGAAATAAATATAGCTAAAACCCTTTATTCCTTGGTGAGATTGTAGTTATTAAGAGATTTGTTTTCAATAGAATTTCTTCTTGTGTTTATTAGAGAGACAAATCCTGGAAACATGTACATTTCTACTATAAAATGGATGATAAGAATTGAATAGCCAACTTTATTGACCTGAGGGAAAATATATGTAAGTTATGGCATGGGGAGCATAAGTAAAAAGTGTAAAACAAGATGAAGGATAAAGGAAAGATGTGATTTCTTCTGAATCAATTATATCTTGTTACTAGTGTCTGCTCCTTTGTGCAACAATTACATTTGTTGACTTATGTAATGTGCTTTGTCACTAATCATACAAGACAGGGTAGAACCTTTGGGAGATAGTAGAGCCCAAACAATACATGTAGTTTAAAAGAGGTACAATTGGAGAATTTTGAATGATTATATAGGATTTGTGCAAGTACTTAGTACCTATTAGTGAGATTGTCAAATCAAGGTTCATATTGTGAATCATTTTGGTAAATTATTGAACTATGAATCATAATATAGATACAAAATATAGAATCACAACAACAACAACAACAACTACTACTACTACTACTTCTACAGTACTACTACTAAGCCTTTATCTCACTAAGTGAAGTTGAAATTTTTTTATAAATGATTAAATTATAGAATATGTCAAAAATATTTCTTATCTTATTTGGCATGATTTTACATCGTAAAATACATAAATATGTAAAATACACAATAATTTGTTTAATATCATAATATTAGTGGAGGAAAGGATTACAATGTATGCCAAAAAATATGTAGGTTCATATGTTATATTTGAATTTTTTATGATAATGGATAAATCATTATCTTTTTCCATTGCATTATGAAATGAAATGGCCAATATGACATTTCATGGCAGAATACTCTAAATCATAGGAAATTCATTATCAATTTTCAGCTCCCACTATTGATTTTGAGACATCCACAAAGTCAATGAGACAAAAAGAACGATATGCCATGCTATGTAAAGAGTGGAATGAATGTGAATTTTGATGCGGCAATACCTCTTAATGATTATTGATTCTGCATTTATATTGTTTTTGTGCTTAATGTTACACAATTTCTTCTTGCTCAATATTGAGTGTTGACTTCACCTTGAAGTCAATCTTGTGTTTACATGTGGCAAGATCCTTCTAGTTTGTAATTGTTGTCTTAATGAATATGGTTTTACTTCGGTGTATTTACAAGTTTGTGATGGAGAGGGAAATAAAGGAGGGAGGGGCAAGATAAAAATTTCTTTTAGACCATTCTTACTAGGAAAGAGGTAGATTTGAGAGAAGGAAAGGGAGTAGAGGAGGGAGAAGGGGAGAAGAGTGGTACCTAAAGTTGTATTCTTGGATAAGGAGGTACAGAAGCAAATTAAAATCCTTATAATTATCCCTCTTCTCCAACTCAAGTTCGAAAGTTGATCGCTAATGGTGATCGATGGTGACCAACAATGTTCGTGGGTGATTTATCATGGCTGTAGCAAGCAGTAGTCAACAGTTGATGGTCGGTGGTGGTTGTTACTCGACAACGAAGAGTGGTTCCAATAGTCTTTTACCACTTATACCTCTTATTCTCTTTCAACATGCCCAATCTGGGTGGCTGAATTTTGGTGGAAAGAAGGCCATGGAGTGCCTTCCTCGGTTTCCTTCTCTCCATTAGTTTGTGTCTCAACACATACTTTTCTTATGTGGGTACCAACTAGCCCAATGGTATGGATCTTGGAAGTTGTTGCCAAGCCTCTGGGACTATGGTGCGGCAGTAGGGCGACTAGTCGTTATCCCAGGCATCCGCGGTTCGATTCCCAGCTACGGCGTATTTGCAGGAATTTTTCCTCCAAATGGGGTGCGAACCCTGGGACGCTGGGCTTGTAGACCACCTACTGCGAGCGCTTCCCGATTTACCCTGGCGGTCGGTGGAAAACTTCCGTGAGATTGGGCCGGTCGCCCGAGATTGGAAAAATCTCGTTAATCATTTTTTTGGAAGTTGTTGCCAAAGTCCTAGGTTTAAAAGTCATCTTTATTCAAATATGAGTGCTTGAGAACTCTCGTAGCTATCTTTTCTGGAAGAAAGAAAAGGTAATTATAATTGCAAATTGCAGTCTTGTTGCGTTCTTTTCATTGTTCTCAGAACAGATGTCTCATGTTGCATCTTTTTAGTTAATTGCACTATTTTTTAATGGGCATCTCTTTACCAGTGCTCTGTGCTCCTTGTCATTTTACTTCTCTAATTTTATTCTTGATTCGAGGATTTGGTTTTTAACTTTCTTATATTGATTTTCTGGAAACTGACAGGTAACAATTGAAGATCATCCTCACTTGCCAGGGAAGCATGCATCTGTACATCCATGTCGTCATGGCGCTGTGATGAAAAAGATCATAGATGTTCTGATATCACGCGGAGTTGAACCAGAAGTTGATAAGTAATTTCCCAGCATAATAACCCAATTAAAAACCCTTGGAAATCTAGACGTATAATCTTCATTCATTTATCTGGGTACTTCTAACATCCTCGTGACCGAACCTATATGAAGACTGAATCGTCTACTTAGCTACTGTAATTATTTGCATCACATGCATTCTGTCAGTCTTTGCTGTAAAATGTTTTGCATCATTTTTAATTTTTTTTAATGGTTGAACCATGCCATGAGAGTTGTACTCTTTTATTACAAGGCAGGTTGTCAAAGCTGAATACATTAGTTTCTACTAATCTTCTCCCCCGTTTAATAGGTACCTCTTCTTGTTTCTGAAGTTCATTGCCTCTGTGGTTCCTACCATTGAATACGACTACACCATGGACTTTGATCTTGGCAGCTCCAGTCATTGATCAGAGGTAACTTTCTGGCTTGCTGATGCAATCTGGTGTGATATTACTGATGCTTTTTCAATTGGATGTTCTGGGTTAAGAAACATCAAGATTCTCATCGAGTTATATTTCTCGGTTTCTTGATGCAGTGGTCTGGTTGATGACAAAGTATGAAGGCAGACAGAAATGTCAACTTCAAGGTAAGACTTCTTGTACCATCGTGTATACTTGTGAACATTTGCGTGGAGCAATATGATACCGTGCGGTCTTTTATTTGTTATGATTATTGCCTTCTACAAGTCTGCACCTGGCGTAGAATCAAGTGTTGGTATGGGAAGCAGGTATGCGAGTGTGGGAACTACTTATATTATTTAATGTAATATTGGAATATGGTCGAGCCATTAAAAATATAAAACAAGTAAAAGAAAATGTATCGACATGATGGCAATATTTGTATATAGTTAATGTTTTCAAGCTATCAATTTCATAATTTTAGTCTGGATTTGGTGGGATTTCATTAGGCGGTAAATGAATTCAAACGAGTTAAATTTTGTAGTGTTCAAATTTATTTTATAAGGTATTGAGTAAAGTCTTGTCTAAAATGAATTAAATCCTTGAAATGATGATTATTCAAGTTTGGTTTAGGGGTTTTTTTTAATGATTTTGAGTTTGATTTAAGTTTGGTTATTGAGTTTTTAATTTAAGTTGGTTAGATTGTTTGAAAATTTTATAATTTTAAATTTGTTTGATTAATTATTAAGTTTGATAATATAAATTTATTTGTTAAAGTTTATTTAATTAGTTATCATGAATATGATTTATCAATTTTGTAATAGTCTTCTTTTAGTTATGATCATTGTTCATAAATATTAGATGGATTTATAATTTTTTTCATGAACATTAACAAATTATATATATATATATATATATATATATATATTTATTTTATATGTATTGAATAAATAGTAATAAATTTTTATTAAGTCAGAACATCAAATTCATTCATAATATTTAGAAATTAAGAGAATCAATTAAAAGAATGAGTTTGGATAGGGAAGAGGTTGTGATATCGAAGGGTAGGAATACTTACAGAAATAATTAAGATTTTTTAAAGAAAATAATATTAATTTAATATTTTTTTGACTAAATAAAATAGATGGTAGTTTGATATTTTTTCGAGGATCCAACTTTGAAAATTGCCTCTAATCTCGTCTTATCCAGTTTGGGTCGT
>JAGFNQ010004939.1:0-26494 GCA_024364735.1 Boesenbergia rotunda
TGGTAGAATCCACTACGGTGTCTTGTTTGGAACTCTTCCAACTTATTGCGCCTCTATTCAAGATAAATACGTATCCAGACTGAGATTTGGAGTCATCCTTATCTGTCTGGAAACTGGCATCTGTATACCCACGTATTACCATATCATCTTCTCCATATATTAGGAACACATCCTTAGTTCTTCTTAAGTACTTAAGGATTGTCTTGACAGCCGCCCAATGATCCATTCCTGGATCGACTGGTATCTGCTTGTGACGCTCAGAGCATACGATACATCGGGCCTAGTACATAACATAGCATACATGATAGATCCTATCGCGGATGCATAAGGAATCTTATTCATGCAAATCCTCTCGTCTTCTGTGCGGGACACATAGACTTTGAAAGGTTGATCCCATGCCTGATGGGAAGGTAACCTTTCTTGGATTCCGACATGCTAAACCTTTTTAGCACTCGGTCTATATATGTAGACTGCGAAAGACCAAGCAACCGTTTTGATCTATCTCTATAGATTCTAATCCCAAGGATATAGGTTGCTTCTCCCAGGTCTTTCATGGAGAAAGTTTTGGACAACCAATTTTAACTGACTGTAAGATTGATATATCGTTTCCTATAAGTAATATGTCATCGACATATAACACTAGGAATACGACTGCACTCCCACTAACCTTCTTGTACACACAAGGTTCGTCAGGATTTTGTGAGAAATCAAACTCTTTGATTGTCTCATCAAAACGGATGTTCCAGCTCCTGGATGCTTGCTTCAGTCCATATATGGATCGTCGAAGCTTGCATACTTTGGTTTATCAACCGATGTGAAACCTTCAGGTTGTATCATGTATACATCCTCAAGCAGGTTTCCATTAAGGAAAGCTGTTTTCACATCCATTTGTCATATCTCATAATCATAATGAGCTGCTATGGCTAGGAGCATCCGAATGGATTTAAGCATAGCTACTGGCGAATAGGTTTCGTCATAATCAATTCCTTATTTCTGACGATATCCTTTTGCCACTAATCTAGCCTTAAAGGTAACAACATTACCTTCCATGTCTGTTTTCTTCTTGAAAACCCACTTGCACCCTATGGGCTTAATCCCTTCAGGTGGGTTAACCAAGTCCCATACTTGATTTTCGTACATGGAATCCATTTCCGACTTCATGGCTTCAAGCCATTTGTCCCTTTCTGAACTTTTCAGAACATCTTCATAACTAATAGGTTCGTCATCGCTTATGAGTAACACGTCGTTCGATTCACTTATGAGAAATCCGTATCTCTCTGGAACATTGCGTGTCCTATCAGACCTACAAAGAGGTGGGGTTGTTTTAGGTTCAACTGATAGCTCATCATTATGAGTTATTGGTTGTGGGTCTAGACTAGGTGTCTCTGTAATGTCTATTGGAGTTTCTTGTACTTCATCAAGTTCAATGTCACTCCCACTGTTTTCTTGTAAAAGAAATTCTTTTTCCAGAAATACAGCATGTCTTGAAATAAACACCTTTTGTTCCAAGGGATGATAGAATTGGTAACCCTTTGTTTCCTTAGGGTTGTTGGGACCGGGTGCATGTCGACAAGGATACGGGTTCGTAAAATTTTAAATTTTTACGTGCAGCGGAAGAATTAGCATAAAATAATTTCCTAAATTATTTTAACCACGTATCTAGCATGCAACCTTATGATGTGTTGGCATAATCATAAATTAAAACTTTGCGGAAAAGTAAACAAATTTACTAAATACCTCGCGTAACTCGAAGTAAGGGACGAGATCCAACCGTAGCGTCCCTTGGAAGCTCCGCCTCTATTCGCGTCCACGCCGAGTTCTCTTCGGGATGACTTCGCAAAGTCACGAGTTTTGTGCCGACGAGAACTACTAGATTCTCTAAAGGAACAACTAGAAGAACAAGAGAAAAGATAGGAAACTAACCACCAAAGTAACGGAATCAATATTCCGGGAAGAGAGGAGTTGTGATCCGCTTCTTCTTCTACTTGGTTGGCTTCTCCTTCTTCTTGATAGCTCACGGCAACCAACTTTGAGGGGTGAGGGTGCGCCGGCCCTAGTTTGGACAAGGGGAGCCAGCCCTAATCCTTAAGGAGGGCGCCGGCCCTAAGGGAAGAAGAAGAGAGAATAAGAGAGAGAGGGAGAGAATTATCTCTTGATAGCTCTATATCAATTGATTGATTAGGAATAAAGGCTTCCCTTTGGTTCCTTATATAGTTGCTTCTCCCTTGCCAAGTCTCCTCTTAACGGAATTAACGGAATTAGTTATCATAAGAAATTTATCCTATAAATTCTCTTATGAATTATTCCGTTTAAACCAAGTTTTATTATAACCAATTTTATAATAAAACTAATTAGTTATCATAAGAAAATTTATCCTATAAATTCTCTTATGAATTTTATTATAACTAACTTTATAATAAAACTAATTAATCTTCTCTTTAAATTATGGAATAAATTTTATAAGAAATTTATAAACTTTCTTATTATGGAAAAATCAATTCATAATTGATTTTATAAAATTAAAATAAACCAATTCATGGATTATTTTAACTTCCATAAAAAGAATAAATTTCTATAAATTTATTTATATAAATTTCTTTATACAAATTTATTTATCCATAATTTATAAAATAAATCGCGCTAGATCTATTTTATTAATTAAACCAAAATTAATTGGTTTTCTCCCCAATAGGTGGCCGGCCACTTCAAGGAGGTTTGACACCCTCTTTGGCCGGCCAAACCAACCCGAACCGTTCGCGAATTAAACTCATTTAATTCGCCCAATAAGCCTTCAAAAGACTTAGCCATTTTAGCTTCCATTGCGCCTCTGATTATATTCAGATTCGACTCATTTCTCTTGATCGGAAAATCCAATTTTCAACTCATTTTAAATCCCTCGGATTACTCGTAGTGCGTGTGACTAAATAGGCTTTCGATTTATGTTGGCCGTCTATAATCAACAAATTATAGAACGATCATGAGTGGCACCTAGTAGTACATCGTGACCCCCAATTAATCGAAAGATCAACTGTTTGACCCCAGAAGAAATTATTCTGAAACCCTTCAGCAGCTCTAATGATTCGTGCCTCATTCCCTTCACAATCTTATACTCACTTGGTTCAGGACACGGTCTATTTGTGTCAGTCCCCACTAGGCTGACTACGTCACACCTAGCCCAAGCAGTGTCTTTCTCGTCCTTTGGATTTCTAGTTACTCTCATGTATTTAAGAGACTTGCACTCTTAACATGATGTACTCTGGCCAGAGATTTTGAGTAACAATCCGACGATAGGCCTGGGTATACATCTCCTCGCACGGAGTGGTGAATCCTTTGTAGGCTGTTCAAACATCTTCGGGCACTTCGGCTTACACCCAATCATCCTGGGTCCACACCTCCTTGGAGATGCTTGCTTAAGATGTTAAAGTATAAGTCTCCATGACCAAGATGACTTGAACACCGCAAGTCAAAGGAACATCGCACTTAAGCCGCATTAAGAACTTCATTGACATATCTATATAGATTACCATATGAAGTCTTACAGCTAGTCACTCCAATGAACTAGTTCCCTTAACTAGCATCCATGTTTATCTCCGGACATCCCAATGTCACCAGCCAGTGAGAATCAGCTGATTAGAGAATAACCCATGCTAGTCTCAACAGAATTGATAGTGTCCATTTTTATCAATTCATCGACTAGGGATATTTTCAATACTTCACATTTGCACATTTAGAGATAATCACTAGTTGTGATCCTATCACAAATTCTCTTATGCTATGAGTTGTATTGCGGACATTCAGTTGATGAGTTTAAGATCTCAATCAAATACACAAGCATGTATACTCAAATAGTGAATTATCATTTATTAATATAAATGTTTTACAATCATAAGGCGATTGCCTTAGGACACTTCTCTCATATCACTAACAAGGGTATCCAATAAATAGACATTTATCAGACTTAGCATCCAATTTGTCTGATATAGTCCGCTTCACATATGCAGGACAACCCCATATCTTAAGGTGAGTTAAGTGAGGTTTCTTACTATTCCATGTCTCATATGGAGTAGTAGAGACTACCTTGGTCGGGACTCTGTTTAGCAAGTAAACAGCTGTCTTAAGTGCATAGCCCCAAAAGGATTTTGGAAGAGTTGCATGATTCATCATCGACCTACCCATGTCCATCAAGGTTCGGTTGCGCCTCTCAGATACACTATTATGCTGTGGTGTATACGGCGGAGTCCATTGGGACAATATCCCATTGTCCCTAAGATAATCTTGAAACTCTTGACTTAAGTATTCACCACCCCGATCGGATCGAAGTATCTTAATACTTTTGCCAAGCTGTTTCTCTATATCATTTCTGAACTCTTTGAATTTCTCAAAAGCTTCAGATTTGTGTTTCATCAAGAACACATACCTGAATCGTGAGTGATCATCGATAAAGGTGATGAAGTAGCTATAGCCTCCTTGTGCAAAAGTTGACATTGGTCCACATACATCAGTATGTATTAGACCAAGCAATTCTCCCACTGGATTACCTTTTCCAGAAAAGGGTAATTTGGTCATCTTGCCTTTTAAGCATGATTCGTATGTATCAAATGAACCGGGTTCAAATGATTCCAAAATTCCACATTGGTGTAATTTGGTCATGCGTTTCTTACTTACATGGCCAAGACGACAATGCCACGTGTAGGAGTCTATTCGATTATCTATTCGAGCACGTTTGTTGCTAACTTCGATATTGAAAACGTAACCGGATAAATCTAACGTGTAGATACCATTGCACAAAGTTCCAGTCCCATAAAGAACGCCATTTAAAGTTATGTAACAACAATTGTTACTAAAAGTTAAATGATGACCCTTTTCATTCAAACATGAAATAGATACAATGTTCTTTATTAATGAAGGAACAAAATAACAATTATCCAATTCTAAGACATGTCCAGTAGGGAGCTTTAGCAAATATGTTCCAATGGCAACAGCAGCAATCTTTGCTCCATTTCCAACTCGCAAATTTGCTTCTCCCTTGACGAGTCTTCTTCTATTCCTTAGCCCCAGTATGTCATTACATATATGTGAGCTACACCCAGTATCATGTACCCAGGTATTTGAGGAAATAGAGTGACATTCAATAACGAAGATGCCTGAAGAGGATGGGGCATCGGATGCCTTCATCTTCAAGAACTCAAGATAAACCTTGCAGTTTCTTCGCCAGTGACCCTCCTTGCCACAGTGATGGCGAGTGCCTTTTGGGGTCTTTTTAGTCTTTTTGGCCTTTTTCTTCTTTCCCTTATTCTGTTCTTTGGCCTTCCTCTTAGAACCTTTCTTCGAGGAACCAACTAACAGTACCATCTTCTGATCCTGCTTCACAGAAGGCTCTACAGTCTTCAGCAGGTTGAGCAACTCAGGAAACTGGTCTGGAGTTGCATTTTCAGGAGGACGGTTGGGAAGTTGATCTTCAAGGACATAAGCAAGCTTTTCTGCCTTGAGGACTATCCTCAGGTTTCGAAGCCAGTCCATGAATTTTGGCCCAGTCAGTTTATTGGTGATCAAAATGGAACACAAATTCAGAGAAGACATGATCGAGTGATTATCCTAGAAATACAAATTGAGCATATATGAGAAGAATGATAAAGAATGTATCAACATACATTAATTAAATCCTATTTATTTTTTCGAATTGAATAACCCTCTTTATCAATTCGGGAGATCGTAGGAACATCTCCAAATAGGTTGATATCCAACCATAGATAAGAACAACCATGGCTGTGGCCATCATGTTATTCTTATCTATGAAGGTAGGTAATTATACCGATTACATATCACATATATGTAACTATCACTTTATGCTATCAACTAATTGAATGTTTGCATAAATTATTGGGTTGTTAACTCATTAACAAGTATGCAACATTATACATAGCACTCAACTGCACCTCTCTTTACATTGACCTTAGCTGTGGCACAACAAATCGATGCTCCAAGCTTAAGGTTGACCCATTAATCAAGAAATAGTTTTAATATGGTTGGAGCTCATTCAACCGTTTAGTCAGGCATGGATGTGTCCAACAACCAAAACTAAGGATTGACCTCTGACTCCAACTATATTATTCATAAACTAATTCCATGGTTTGAACATGTTGAGGTTCAAGCCGGGCATGGATGTGTCCATCAACCCAAACGAGAAACAAAACTCCGATTCTAACCATATTAATGGAAGGTGTTGGCCTTAATATTTTGTAAGGGGTTTTGGGTCTCATCCTTTCTTTTCTAAGCACATTCATGACATATAATTATGTCATGACTAACGATTTCCTTAATAAAGTATGTATGTGACTTAATTTATCAAGTCTCATTAATTGAATTAGGAACTAGATTTCCTAATTCTAATTTCATACTTTATTCAAGGAATTGTTTTGGGAAACAATTTCCTAAATTGTCATAATCAATTTCGGAAATAATATGTTTAAGACTTTGATTTCTCTAAATCAAATCTTATTAAATTAAGAGACAGATTCCCTTAATTCAACCACATATTATTTTCATGAAAATCTCATTTAAGAAAACTCTATAGGAAACCATTTTCCTAATTAATTTTGGAGACAACAATATGTAAGAGCATCACCTCTTAAATCAAATTTCCAAGATTTGATCACATATTTTATTCATGGATTAATTAATTACAACAAATTGTTTTCTAAGGGTGGCTCCCCGAGGATCAGATGCCCAAAAAAAGAAATTTATCGTAAATCCAATTTGGTCTGCTCCCCGAGACGTAACCAAATTAATCATGACAATTGTATTCAAAATGGGGAATTAAATTACAACAACTAACTTTAAATTGGACGACTCCCCGAGGCTCAATCCAAAATAAAGAATTTTGTTAATAATTTAAAACCAATTCAAATTTAATTGTCAATTAATGATCCATAAATTTGTCTAGACTTTCTTGAAAGAAAGTGCCCAAAATTGCAAGATTTCATAATAAGTTTTCAGAATAATTGTAAGTTTCTGGTACAAAGAAAAATTACATATTTCTAAAATTAGAAAATTTCCAAAATAGGAAATTTCCAAAATTGGAAAGTTTCCAATAAATGAGAAGTTTTCGCAATTATCATAAAATTTTAAAAACTAGGATATTTCAAAAGTTTGCGAAATTTCATTAGGATTTCCAAACATTGAAATTCCTAAATCTAAAATTTATCATAATTGGAAAATTTTCCAAAATTGAGATCATGACAAAGTTTTCCGCAAAACAATTATATGATTATGTCGAACACTAACCAGCTCTGATACCACTGTTGGGACCGGGTGCATGTTGACATGGATACGGGTTCGTAATTTAAAAAAAATAATTACGTGCAGCGGAAGAATTAGCATAAATAATTTCTCAAATTATTTTAACCACGTATCTAACATGCAACCTTATGATGTGTGGACATGATCATAAATTAAAATTTTACAGAAAGTAAACTAATTTACTCAATACCTCGCGTAACTCGAAGTAAGGGACGAGATCCAACCGTAGCGTCCCTTGGAAGCTTCGCCTCAATTCGCGTCCACGCCGAGTTCTCTTCGGGATGACTTCGCAAAGCCACGAGTTTCGTGTTGACGAGAACTACTAGATTCTCCAAAGGCACGACAAGAATATCATGAGAGAGAGATGGAAACTAACCACCAAGTAACGGAATCAAGATTCCGGGGAAAGGAAGGAAGGAGTCGCGACCCGCTTCTTCTTCTTCTTCAGCCCCTTCTAGGTGGAGTTGGCTCACGGCAACCCTAGGATGATCTTCTAGGGCCGGCGCCCACTTGGAGAGGGAGAGGGAGAGAAGGAGAGGAAGAGAGGCTAGGCAAGAATCCTTGATCACTTGAATTAATTTCCAAGCCTTGCCTTGGTACCTTTATATAGTAGTCTCTTAATCGCCAAGTCTCCTCTTATCGGAATTTTTCATAAGAAATTTATCTTTATAAATTTTTCTATGAATTATTCCGTTATACCAAGTTTTTATTATAACTCTATTTATAATAAAAACAACCATGTCTCCCCTTTTATTATGGAATAAAATTTATTATAAATTTTTCTTATCATGGAAAAATCAATTCATAATTGATTTTATTAAATAAAATAAACCAATCCATGGTTCATTTTAATTTCTATAAAAAGAATAAATTTATTATATAAATTTTTCTTATCATGGAAAAATCAATTCATAATTGATTTTATAAAATAAAATAAACCAATCCATGGTTCATTTTAATTTCCACAAAAAGAATAAATTTATTATATAAATTTTTCTTATCATAGAAAAATCAATTCATAATTGATTTTATAAAATAAACCAATCCAAGGTTTATTTTAATTTTCATGAAAATAAATCTCTTTATATAAATTTCTTTATATAAATTTATTTATCCATAATTTTATAAAACAAATCGCGCTTGATTTATTTTATAATTTAAACCAAATAAATTGGTTTCCCTCCTTTATTGTGGCCGGCCAAACCAAAGAGGGTGGGCACCCTCTTTGGCCGGCCACACCAAGCCAAACCCATTACGAATTAAACTCATTTAATTCGTCCAATAAGCTTTCAAAAGACTTAGCCATTTTAAGCTTCCGATGCGCCTCTGATAAATTCAGATTCGACTTATTTCTCTTGATTGGAAAATCTAATTTTCAACTCGTTTTAAATTCCTCGGATTACTCGTAGTGCGTGTGACTAAATAGGCTTTTGATTTATGTTGGCCGTCTATAATCAACCAATTATAGAACGATCATGAGTGGCACCTAGTAGTACATCATGACCCCCAATTAATCGAAAGATTAACTGTTGACCTCAGAAATAATTCTGAAACCCTTCAGCAGCTCTAATGAATCGTGCCTCATTTCCTTCACCATCTTATACCCACTTGGTTCAGGACACGGTCTATGTGTGTCAGTCCCCACTAGGCTGACTACGTTACACCTAGCCCAAGTAATGTCTTTCTCGTCCAACGGATTCTAATTACTCTCATGTTTCCTAGAGATTCATACTCGGAACATGTCATGCTTTGGCTAGAGACTTCGAGTAACAATCCGACGATAGGCCTTGGGTATACATCTCCTCGCAAGGAGTTGTGAATCCTTTATAGGCTATTCAAACATCTTCGGGCACTTCGGCTTATACCCAACCATCCTGGGTCCACACCTCCTTAGAGATGCTTGCTTAAGATGTCAAAGTATAAGTCTCCGTGACCAAGATGACTTGAACACCGCAAGTCAAAGGAACATCGCACTTAAGCTGCAGTAAGAACTTTCATTGACATATCTATATGTAGATTACCATATGAAGTTTTACAGCTACTCACTCCAATGAACTAGTTCCCTTAACTAGCATTCATGTTTATCTCCGGACATCCCAATGTCACCAGCCAGTGAGAATCAGCTGATTAGAGAATAACCCATGCTAGTCTCAACAGAATTGATAGTGTCCGTATTTATCAATTCATCGACTAGGGATATTTTCAATACTTCACAATTGCACATGTAGAGATTATCACTAGTTGTGATTCCATCACAAATTCTCTCATGCTGTGAATTGTATTGCGGACATTCAGTAAATGAGTTTAAGATCCCAATCAAATACACAAATATGTATACTCAAATAGTGAATTTTCATTTATTAAAATAAATGTTTGCAATCATAAGGTGATTGCCTTAGGACACTTCTCTCATATTACTAACATTACTGATGTGCACAGTTGTAGCTGGCTCACGTCAGACGACTGTTCTCTGGTGCCCCGATGTGGCGGGTTCCTGCTTTCCACGTGCCTTGCCCCTATTGCATTCATGCAGGCGGCTTCCTCTGTATAAGAAGGGAAGGCGAAGACGTTCCACCAACTTTTGGCTTCGTGGCTGAGTGCACCTCATCTTCATTCTTCTCTAAGGACTCTTCTTAACGTAAGTTTTTTGCCTCCTTCTCGTCCTTTCCCTTATGAACAATGGAAGGTTATTGGGCAGAGTGGTACGATTTCACCTCCTCGAGAGTGAGGTTGGATGCTTTGCAGATGGCCATTGAGGCCTACGGCATCCCGGCCGAGATGGCGGTGGTGATCCCTAAGGTAGACCAGACGCTTGAGGGGCATCTTGTAGTCTTTTTTACTTTCTTCTTAGGGCAAATAGAGTCGGGGCTCCACTTTTCCATTCCTCCTTTCTTCATGAATGTGGCCTCCTATTTCGATATCCCCCTCCATCAGATGGCTCCCAATGCCTTTGCTCAGATGAGGGCGCGTATATTATCTTCAAGCTCTTTGACCTCCCCTGACTCCTCGTCTCTTTCATTCCTTCTTCATTCCGATAGGCTCCCTAGGGGTCATTAGCATTTCAGCGCGTCCAGGCCATAGGTTCTTAGGAGGGTTCCCTTCTTCACACAAAGGGTGGAAGGAGAGGTTCTTCTTCATCCAACTGCCTGTGCGACCATTCAGTCCTCTTCGCTAGACAGAGGCTCTACCGTCTCCCCCCTCTCTAGGGGAGTTTCTGCAGAGTCTCGCGTACCAGTGCACTAGGAACGTACTCTTCGGCATAGAGTTCAGTGGCCCTGGACTAGTGCAGAGTGAGGAGCTCATGTACCGAGTGGGCCTTAGCCCCAAAGTGACCTTGATCATCCCCAACTTCGGTATGTTCATTTTTTCCATCAATGCCCGTTAGTTCTAACTGATGTTTCGTTGTCTGGCTATTTCAGAGGAAGTCATGTTCCCCTGGGCAATGCACAGACTTATCAAGTGGGAGGAGGCCAACACGGAGGCACTGGCTCCTCCTCCTGTCGCTCCCGATGCACCTTCTATGCCCACCGAATCCTCAGAGAGGGCTGCCGAATCATCCCGTGGCCTGCTTCGCCAGGAAGGGCAGAGGCTACTATCGTGCCCCCGCCATTTGCGAACCAAGGGGCTTCCGGTCCGTCAATTGACCCTCGGGCAGACATCCCTTCAGAGGGTGATTCGCCCCCGGTTGCTGTATATTCGGAGGAGGTCGGCGAGGGGTCATTGCCTCCTACTACCCCCTCAACAATCGGATTCGCTGATCGGCAGAAAAAATGAACTCCGAAAGTCTCGGGCCCCAGATGGAAATGGCTGCGCTCTGGTGGTCCCAGCATCCTTCACTCTGTCCCTGAGGAAGATGTTTCTCCTTCCGAGGGTGGGGAATTCATTCCTCTATCTTCCCCCGTTCCGCCAGTCACTGTTCTGGAGGCAGGTATCCCATCCTTAATCTCTCCTTCAATCGACCCTGACGAGACTCCTAAGGATAAGGAAGTATTGCCCACCCAATACCGAATGCAACTCGACCGCATTTAAAAGAGGCTAGATGCTGCATTGGAGGCTTCCATGCAATCTTCCCCCCTCCCCCCCCCCCCCCACTGTAATTGAAGGAGGTTCCCGCTGAGGGACCCTTTCCTGTGGGAACTTCCAGCTCTGAGGAGGGTGATTCTGGCCCTTCTACACTGCCCCCCGGAGCTCCTGTGATCCAGCTACTTCCTCCGCGCAGGGGCTTGTCACCTTCTGAGAGCCGGGCTGACACCTCAAGGTCCCAAGGAGGAGCAGCCAAACTAGTCTCTGCGGGACCTCTAACCACTCTCCGCGAGACCCTTCTGAAGGTGTATGTTACTGTTACATAGGTTGTTTTCTTGTATGTTCTATAATTCCTTGGTGCAATGACAGGTGGCTGAGGACTGCCTGACAGCCGACCGTGGCTTGTACGCCTGGCCCCGGATTGGAGCCTTGATCCGTTGGGCCCTTAGAGCAGAGGTTGCAGCTGACCATGAGACCGGGTGGGACTTATGCAAGTGGGGGTTAGCAGGGCTCTACGGGTGAAGGTGGAGCATTAGTTGGATACCCTACTGGCCAAGGACTCCGCCCTACAAAGTTCCCAGCACCGGGAACGTTTGGCCTCCAAGAGGGTGGTGGCCCTTACTAATGACCTGCTCCGGGTGACACAAGAGCGAGATCAGCTTCAAAGAAAAGAGCGAAAGTTGTCGAGAGATATCCGATTTATGGAGGCCTCGACCAAGAGGTTGAATCACGCGTTCAGAACCAAGCGCAGCAGCTTGGCCAAAAGGAGTTCGACCTCATGATGGCGACTGATCACTTGTCTGTCTTTGAGGATGATCTAGCCCAGGCTCGATCGAAGGTATGAGCCACTTCAGATAGGCTCAGGGAGGCCCTGGCAGAGCAAGACAGAATGTCTGCTGAGATGGAAAGCTGAAGTGTGCCAAGGAGGCTACTGAGACCAAGCTGTGCGACTTTTGGGCTGCTGGGACTTTTAGCACTTGAGAGGCTAAGGTAGACTTCAAGGTCAATTTCCTGGAATCGGATGAATTTGGCGATATCCTTGTTAGCCAGGTAATGAATCGCTTGAAGCAAGGCTTCCACGGGGCCATTGACCAGTTGAAGAAGACTCAACTTCTGCCTCCAGATGTTGATATGAGTTTTATGAGTGCTGGCCGAGTTTGGGAGGAGCTCCCCCCCCCCCCTGAGGACCAAGAATTGTAGGATTATGTGTTATCAGGGAGCTCGGCCCCGCTGTAACCATTTTGATTATAATGATAGCATTTCTTGCCCTTACTATCACGTGCATGCTTTTGCGTTCGGCTCCATGTGTCATTTGTCTTCGCAGTGGGGCTCATAGAGTAGAAAGATAGAGATTTTTCAAGTTTGATCCTGGGTACGGATCTCCTCAAGCTACCCCCTCAAGCCCAAGTACTAGGCCCGCAGTTATTCCCCTATGGAGCCCTGTCGACCCTTCTCTCTAGAGGGGTTTGGCGGCCTCCAAACCGTTGTCTCTGAATCCCAAACAATCCATTGAATTGACCCATAAAG
Source organism: Boesenbergia rotunda (assembly GCA_024364735.1). Lineage (NCBI taxonomy): Eukaryota > Viridiplantae > Streptophyta > Magnoliopsida > Zingiberales > Zingiberaceae > Boesenbergia > Boesenbergia rotunda. The sequence goes on from JAGFNQ010004939.1 coordinate 12,850, forward strand.
GGTTATGAGTTCCCAGGCGCGACGGAGGCATACCAATCGACGCGACGCTTCAGGATTGGCACTCATTACTGATCCTGCGCCATGCCTGCATTAAATGCGAAGAGAGGCGGTGGTCACTATAAAAAAGGGGAAGAAGGGTGAACCGTCTTTCCCATCCATTTCGCCTTCTTTCTCTTAATAGACTCCTTGTGGCGAGATGCCAGTGCACTCTCCCCCGCCCCTTTATACAGCAGGGATTGTCGGCACTGCCAGGGAGGATAACGGAGAGGGAGTAGTGTTTCTCGTCCAAGGACCTAGCGGAGGTGGAACCATATGTTTCACACTGTTCTCCAGGGAGCATAGCGGAGATGATGTCTGGGGTCTCGCTAAAGATCTTGGCAGAGATGGGACCCCGGGTTTGGCCGAGGAGTCCAAAAGGGATATCATGTGTTCTGCCAGGGAGCATGGCGGAGATGACATCTCCTGATGGTTCATCTTCTGTCCCTCCCTGGGCGGCCAATGTCTCTTGACAGTTCATCCCCTGTCCGCCTCAAATGTCATCCCCTTCCGAACTGCTCATTTCCCCAAGTTTTGGGCATCGGATGGTGTTGTCACCAGGAGAAGATTGTAGCTGTTGTTCCCCCTCCTGTTCCTTTTGAATTTTGTAGTCATCCTTGTTGTTAGATGCATCTTTTCGGTAAGAGGTAGTCGGGGTTTTCGAACGCAATTGTTACGCCCATGTGTTCCCCCAGTTGTTCTAATCTGCTACTAGAAGATGGTTTCTGTTGGTGCAAACAGCACCCAAGTCAAACCTGTGTTTTGATAAATGGCAAAGGGTTCAAAAGTTAAGTCTTATTTGTTTACTAACATGTTACTCAAGCGTGCAGGAAAAGCTCTAGCGAAGAACTGCTAGGCACCTGGCGAAGGAATGCCAGGAGACCAAGACCTAGTGAAGGACTACTAGGTAACTAGCGAAGGGCTGCTAGACCTAGTGAAGGACTACTAGGCAACTAGCGAAGGGTTGCTAGTCATCAAGACCTAGCGAAGGAATGCTAGGCACCAGGCGAAGGACAGCTTGGTACTGAAGCCCTAGCGAGGGACTGCTGGGCAAAAGTCCAACCAGAGGAGCCGGTTGGCGACAGGTAAACTCTCCTGAGAGGAGTAGGTGAGGACGCGTTCCCCGTTGAGGGAACAGTAGGCGTCAGTTTGACCTAGGGTTCCATATTGGAAACCCAAAGTCAGAACCAAGACAGCTAAGGCAATATAAAACTAACAACTTACTGCTTTATGTTATTTTCGGACTAACCCTAGATGCAAGACCAAAGGAACGAGTGTCAGCAGCTCAGAGAGCCTCAAAGGAGTGAGGCAGCAGCTGAGTAGGGCGCCCTGAGTGTCCCGAGCGCTCCCAAGGTGAACACAAAACAAATGAAGCAAAAGGAGCTTCGGCTGAATACTGGCCGGGGCGCCCTTAGCAGCCAGGGCGCCCCCAGCACCCAAGGCGCCCCCAGCCACCAGCGCGCCCCGCACCTGAAGTCAGCGATGAGGATAAGCCTCATCCAGCCATACTCCCGCTGAAAAGGTCAACCAGGGCGCCCTCAGCTTTCTGGGCACCCCCGTCAAGGACTTATCCCGATTTTGAAGGGATAACTCGCTGACCACGAAGTGAGTGGATCACAGGCCACGTGGAGGGCGCCCTCAGAACCCTATAAAAGGCCCTCGACCCCCCCCCCCCCCAAGCTTCAGAACAACTTCTTCCAACACTGTTACGTTCTTCTGCTCCTGCGCTTCGCTCCAGAAACATTCCAACTCGACACGAAAGCGCCGACGACGTCCCTCTGCTCCGAGAAACATCTGATATCGGACGTCGGTAACGAAGAACTGATTTTTCATTTCTGTTATACTATTACTGTACTACAACTGTAAACTTTTGTAAGAATCTTTGCGCGATTATAGAATTGCCCTCAGTAAACGGTCAACGACCGTGGGCCTTGGAGTAGGAGTCGACCCAGGCTCCGAACCAAGTAAAATCATCTGTGTTTGCGTTTGTATTTTTTGCTGCATACCTGCTCTAACTCTCTTCCAAAAATTTTTAACGATATTCACCCCCCTCTATCGTTTCTCTCGATCCAACAAGTGGTATCAGAGCGGGGAAGTTCAAATCTGGTGCAACCACCAGTTTGAAAATTTTTCAGATTTTTTTTGTTTTCGAATTTCTTCTAATATTTCTTTTCGTTCGAATTTCCTCTAAAATTTTTTTTTGTTTTTTTTGTTCAAAGTTCTTCTCGTTGATCGAGATTGGTGCAACACCGCTCGACAAATATTTTTTTCTTTATCCCACACTACTAATCCAAGACCAAGTCTTGGGATCTCTCTCTTTTTCCTTAACATCTCAGATAAATGGTCATGCAAGAGGGATTCAGCACTGCAAGACCACCTCTCTTCAGTGGGGAAGATTTTTCCTACTGGAAGAGCAGAATTGAGGTCCACCTGAAGACTCAGGTGGACATGTGGATAATCATCCAGTCCGGACTGGAGATTCCCAAGAACGCTGAAGGAGTACCTCAGACCTACTCAGAATGGGACACTGCTCTGAAGTGCAAAATAGAAGCCGATGCGAAGACAACTCAGACTCTACAATGCGGTTTAATAAAAGAGGAACTGAACCGGGTGGGCCCTTTCAACAGTGCCAAGGAGCTCTGGGCGAAACTGATCGAGTTGCACGAAGGAACATCAGACACTCGGATCAGCAAGCGAGACCTGCTCCTAAACAAGCTGTATACCATCAAAATGACCAACAACGAAATGGCAGCGCAGCTTCACGCCCGAATCCAAGAACTTATGAACGGTCTACACACTATTGGTCACAGGGTCGAAAACCGTGACTTAATAAGGTACGCACTAAATGCTTTCCCGAGAAACACCCTGTGGGCATCTATGGTAGATGCATACAAGGTTTCAAGGGACCTTTCAAAAATAAAGTTAGATGAACTCTTTTCTGAACTAGAATTACACGAACAGACTAACTGCAATATGGCCGAGAAAAGTATTGCCTTTGTTGCAGGAAAAACTGGAAGAACAACAAAGAAGAAGCCTCAACCTGAACTCGAGTCTAACTCAGACTCAGACTCAGAAGACGAAGAAGGAGATCGACCTGAGCTGGTCCGACTGGCCCGAAGCTACTATAAAAAATTGAAGAACCAAAGCATCAGACGGAAAACAAGCCGAAGAAAGGACGAACCAGCTGAACCCGCAAATGACAAAAACAAGCCCAATGTGACATGCTACGAGTGCAAGAAGAAGGGTCACTACAAGACGGAGTGTCCGAACCTAAAGGAGACCAAGAAGACAAGAAGAAAGAAAGCACTCCAAGCAACCTGGGATGAATCTTCCTCAGAGGAAGAAGAAGAGGCACCCCAGTCCAACCTGCTAGCCCTGACCGCCTCAGAAGAAGTCGAGACTGAGTCAGAATCAGAACAGGACGACGACAGACTGACCTTTTCGGAGGACGGAGAAATTAAGGTAAGTGGTTTCAATAGAAGTCAATTAAACGAACTAATTAAAAATGTTCAAGAAGGAACATCTACTCAAGTTGAAAAACTTGAGAAAGAGAATTCCTCCCTGAAAACTCAAGTAAAGGATCTTAGAGCTGCCTTAGAGCGATTCACTTCTGGTTCCAAGGGTCTTGACATGATTCTTGGAAAACAGAAGTCAGTTCTAAATCAATCCGGACTAGGCTATAGAACCAAATCTAGGCAAAGATCCTATTATGCTGTACTGAACCAATCCAGACCCAAAGTTCAGGCATGGGTACCTAAACTGTGCCTGAACAAACCAATTGGAACAAATCAGTATTGGATCCCCAAGGACAAGATTCACATCTTGCCAAACCATTATCGTGGCTTTAATCCAGGGAGAGCCAAATTAAAAACCATATTTATTGTTAGATAAAACCCAACTTTCTTTGTCTTTAAATTGTCTGTTTGCTTGTTTATTTAATTTCTGCAATTTGCTATGTTTAGATTTAGGAATAGTTAGTTTAAGAACTGAACCAACTTAATTGAAATTTGACAACATAGTATTGGGTGGAGGTGAGATGATAGTACATTAGGGAAACCAATTCTAATAAGGTCAAGTAACCTTTACTTGGTCTCTTTAGACTGGTGAAACTAACTGAAGCTACCGATCCAAAACCTAAACTAGTTAGACCAGAATTTTTCAAAGATTAATTTTGAAAATGAAACTTCACTGAAAGGCTTTGTCAAGGAAAGGGTTGATAATCCAATAAGGCTACGTCCAAAGAAGGCCTAGTGCCTCGCCAAGACCTGGAAGCTAATTTTTGAATTTCAAATTCAAATTATTCTTTGTAAAATTCGAATCTAACACAAACTTTCAGTTAATTATAGACTCAAACATTTTTCAGATTAAAAATCAATTGTTTTCAAAATCAATTAAGTTTTTCAAAACGAATCACATATTTTTTTAATTCATTCTATCCACAAAAACCTGTCTCACACAACCTATAAGGCTAACATGATTGATAACTCTAGACTGAGTGAGACAGACTAGGTTGTGAAAATCAATTTAAGCTATTCCTAACTCTAATTGGATCCAAATCAACAAAACTATTTATGTGTAGGAACATAAAGATTTGGACCAATGGATGCTGGATAGCGGTTGCTCTAGACACATGACTGGAGATAAATTAAAATTCACCAAACTCAAGTTCAAGAACCTAGGCTCAGTGGCATTTGGCAACAATGCTACACTCAAGGTAATTGGGTCAGGTAATATTGAACTTAAATCTGACTTTGTTATTAAGAGAGTTCTTTTGGTTGAAAACTTCAATTTTAACCTGCTTAGCATAAGTCAGTTATGTGATTCTGGTTATACAGTCACCTTCAACAATTCTAACTGCCTGATTAGAAACGTACAAGACTCAGAAATCATGCTTAAGGGCACTAGGAAAAATAATGTTTACACTATAAACCTTCCCCTTATACCCAAATATATGTTAACTCAGTTAGAACAATCAAACCTCTGGCATAGGAGATTAGGTCATACTAATCTGAGAACTATCTCAAAAATCACCCAACTTGGCTTAATCAAAGGTATTCCCAAAATTAAAAATAATGAAAACCTAATATGTGAATCATGTAATCAAGGTAAACAAACCAAATCTAATCACAAACTAATCCAATCTGATCTAACTCAAACCACACTTGAGCTCCTGCACCTTGACCTATTTGACTCACATGGAGCCAAGTCACTAAGCGAAAACCGGTACTGCTTAGTAATAGTTGATGATTATTCTAGATTTATGTGGGTTAGGTTTCTAAAGACCAAAGATGAAACCCTAAATCTATTCAATGACTTTTGTAAGTTAATTGAAAATCAAAACGATACTAAGATTAAAAGACTTAGGAGTGACCACGGGGGAGAATTTGAAAATCAACGGTTCGAGGAATTGTGTAAGGTAAATGGGTACATACATGAATTTTCGTGTCCTAGAACCCCCCCCCCCCAGCAAAATGGGATAGTTGAAAGAAGAAATAGAACCCTACAGGAAACCGCTAGGGCTATGCTCAACGAATTCAAACTGATCAATCAATATTGGGCAGAAGCAGTTAGTACGGCTTGTTACATTCAAAATAGGGTCCTGATTAACAAGCGACACAACAAAACACCCTATGAGTTATATTATCATAGACTTCCAAATCTACACTACCTAAGAGTCTTTGGATGTAAAGTTCATATCCTAAACACCAAAGACTATCTAGAAAAATTCCAATCTAAGTCAACCCCAGGTATCTTCCTAGGATACTCAACCACAAGTAGAGCTTATAGGGTTTACAATAAACAAACTAAGAAAATTGAAGAAACAACAAACTTAATATTTGATGAAAAATCAACTCAACATCTGATAATCCAGACCTAACTTCATCAAATTCTGATCAGGAAAATAATGAACAAACTGTTGAACCTTTAATTGAACCCTTAAACAAACTAACTATTGAACCAACTACTGAATCAAATCAACCAACTATTAACCCAACAATTGAACTAGCTCAAAGAGTCGAATCAAATAGTGAACCAAACCGACCAGCCGGACCTGAGGCTGAACCAAGTTCTAGAAGAACCAAGAAACCCAACTCAGTCACCCAACCGATCAAATTGTGGGTGATCCAACTCTAGGAGTCAGGACTAGATCCTCCTACAGAAACCTTAGTCAAATAGCTATGATATCAAAAATAGAACCTAAAACTATAGATGAAGCCCTCCCTGATCCTGATTGGATCATAGATTTGCAAGAAGAATTAGCCCAATTTGAGAGGAACCAAGTCTGGGAACTAGTGCCTAAACCTGAAGGCAAATCCATCATTGACAATAAGTGGGTTTTTAGGAATAAGCTAAATGATCAAGGAGAAATAGTCAGAAACAAAGCCCGCTTAGTAGCAAAGGGTTTCAGCCAAGTAGAAGGATTAGATTACGACGAAACATATACCCCAGTAGCTAGACTTGAGTCCATTAGGATGTTATTAGCCTTTGCATCCCACAAAGGATTTAAGCTATACCAAATGGATGTAAAGTCAACCTTTCTAAATGGATTCATTAAAGAAGAGGTTTATGTAGGACAACCCCCTGGGTTTGAGAACTTAGAAAGACCTAACCACGTTTACAAACTCACTAAAGCACTATATGGGTTAAAACAAGCACCTAGGGCCTGGTATGAACGCTTATCAACTTATTTAATTTCTAAAGAATTCAAATAAGGTCAAATTGATTCAACCTTATTTATTAAGACCCTAGGAAAAGATATATTTATTGCCCAAATCTACGTAGATGACATATTTTTTTGGGTCCACCAACTCAAACTTTCTAAAAGAGTTTGTTAAAATAATGGAAAATGAATTTGAAATGAGCTTAGTTGGTGAGCTTAACTTTTTCCTAGGATTACAAATTAAACAAACTAGGGATGGAAACTACGTCCATCAAACCAAATACGCTAAAGAATTAATAAAGAAATTTAAAATGGATAACTCTAAAAGTATAAGTACCCCCATGGCCACAAATGTGAAAATAGATAGTGACCCTGATGGTAAACTAGTAGACCTTAAACTCTATAGAAGCATGATAGGAAGTCTACTGTACCTTACAGCAAGCAGACCTGATATTCTTTTTGCTGTAGTGATGTGTGCTAGATACCAAACCTGTGCTAAGGAAACGCACTTAGCCGCCCTAAAAAGAATACTAAGATATGTTAAGGGCACCCTAAATGTAGGGATTTGGTACCCTAAGACCTCAACCTTTGACTTGTCAGGATACTCGGATTCTGACTATGCTGGTTGCAAATTAGATAGAAAAAGCACAAGTGGCAGCTGCCAACTCTTAGGAAGTAGTCTAGTTAGTTGGTGCAGCAGAAAGCAACACTGTATAGCTCTATCCACAACTGAAGCTGAGTATGTAGCCTTAGGAGAGTGTGTAGCACAACTTTTATGGATGATGCACACTCTTAAGGACTTCCAGCTCAACTACACTCAAACCCAAGTCTTCATTGACAACATAAGCTCGATCAATCTAACCAAGAATTCAATCCAACATTCCAGGACTAAACACATAGAAGTTAAACACCATTTTGTAAGAGACCATGTAGCCAGGGGTGAAATAGTCCTTAAGCATGTAGACTCTAAATCTAACTTAGCTAACATTTTCACTAAACCCCTACCTGAGTCTGAGTTCAGTTCACTAAGAAGGCAGTTAGGATTGTGCTTCGTAGAATAGGTTCAACCTAATTTTTCATTTTCTTACCACTTAACTCATTTCAAAATCAGTTGTATGTAGCTTTTAAAATGCTTTCAAAATCAGCTTCTACTTAATTTTGAAAAGCTTTAAAAATAAATTTTTCGATTTAGTTTTATTCTAAAAACTACCCCCTTCAAAACTAGGGCTTTTTTGTAAATGGACTAACCCTAGAACTGCATGCACCTATAGATTTAGCAGCCAGCATCTCACAAGCACCTTAGGGTACTTTGGATTGTTAACCTAGAATGGGTTGAGATGCTTAGGTCTTTGCCTTAATTCAAGATGCTTTAAGTCAGTGCATCTGCAGCAATTGGGGCACTAAATACAATTTACATAGTAATCAAGTTAAGTGTCAAGTTTAGAAAATCTAACTTGAACAAGAACACTTAACTTGACTAACCCTAGCGAAAACTACTGATTATAACAGTTAGTAAGTAGCTAATCGGGTTAGACAGGACCCTAAACGAGAAATTAAAACTGATTTGATTAAGTCCATATCTTGAATTGGTTCAGTACAAGCAAATTATTTTTTCTGCAATCTGTATGTTTACTATCTTGCTTTATTTTTGATATATGGCAAAGGGGGAGAGATAGGAAAGGAGAGAGTTTAATTTTTTAGTTTAAATTTTTTTTTCAAAATTCAATTTGGGTTCAAAAATCAAAACTCTATCCTTTATTCAAAAAGTTCTTCTAAGCTTTCAGAATTTTTCTAACTTCTAAGCTTTCAGAATTTTTTTAACTTCTAAGCTTTCAGAATTTTTCTAACTTCTAAGCTTTCAGAATTTTTCTAACTTCTAAGCTTTCAGAATTTTTCTAACTTCTAAGCTTTCAGAATTTTTCTAACTTCTAAGCTGTCAGAATTTTTCTAACTTCTAAGCGTTGAAAACCTTCTAAGTACTGAAGAAATTCAAGTTTTTCAAAAAAATTTTCTAAGTGCTCGAAATCTTACTAGGTACTTTAAACATAAAGTGTTTAAAACTATTTGAGTACTTTAAACTTAAGGCTTCAAACTTTTTGTACTCAAACTTAAGTTTTCAAAAACTTTATACAAGTACAAATTTTCCAAAGTGCACAACCAAAAATTATTTTTGAAAATTTGACTCTAAAAACATCTTTAAACTTAAAACTAATTTTCAAAACCCCACGAATTTTTAAAAAATCAAGGGGGAGATTCCTTCCAGGAGGAGAGAAATAAAACTAGTATATCATCTGTTTTATTAACTTAACTTTTTGAATCGGGTTGCCATAAATCAAAAAGGGGGATATTGTTGGTGCAGACAGCACCCAAGTCAAACCTGTGTTTTGATAAATGGCAAAGGGTTCAAAAGTTAAGTCTTATTTGTTTACTAACATGTTACTCAAGCGTGCAGGAAAAGCCCTAGCGAAGGACTGCTAGGCACCTGGCGAAGGAATGCCAGGAGACCAAGACCTAGTGAAGGACTACTAGGCAACTAGCGAAGGGCTGCTAGTCACCAAGACCTAGTGAAGGACTACTAGGCAACTAGCGAAGGGCTGCTAGTCACCAAGACCTAGTGAAGGACTACTAGGCAACTAGCGAAGGGCTGCTAGTCATCAAGACCTAGCGAAGGAATGCTAGGCACCAGGCGAAGGACAGCTTGGTACTGAAGCCCTGGCGAGGGACTGCTGGGCAAAAGTCCAACCAGAGGAGCCGGTTGGCGACAGATAAACTCTCCTGAGAGGAGTAGGTGAGGATACGTTCCCCGTTGAGGGAACAGTAGGCGTCGGTTCGACCTAGGGTTCCATATTGGAAACCCAAAGTCAGAACCAAGACAGCTAAGGCTGTATAAAACTAACAACTTACTGTATTATGTTGTTTTCGGACTAACCCTAGATGCAAGACCAAAGGAACGAGTGTCTGCAGCTCAAAGAGCCTCAAAAGAGTGAGGCAGTAGCTGAGTAGGGCGCCCTGAGTGTCCCGGGCGCCCCCAAGGTGAACACAAAACAAATGAAGCAAAAGGAGCTTCGGCTGAATACTGGCCGGGGCGCCCTCAGCAACCAGGGCGCCCCCAGCACCCAGGGCGCCCCGAACGCCCAGGGTGCCCCCAGCCACCAGGGTGCCCCACATCTGAAGTCAGCGATGAGGATAAGCCTCATCCAGCCGATACTCCCGCTGAAAAGGTCAACCAGGGCGCCCCCGTCAAGGACTTATCCCGATTTTGAAGGGATAACTCGCTGACCACGAAGTGAGCGGATCACAGGCCACGTGGAGGGCGCCCCCGTACTCCAGGGTGCCCTCAGAACCCTATAAAAGGCCCTCGACCCCCCAAGCTTCAGAACAACTTCTTCCAACACTGTTACGTTCTTCTGCTCCTGCGCTTCGCTCCAGAAACCTTCCAACTCGACACGAAAGCGCCGACGACATCCCTCTGCTCCGAGAAACATTCGATATCGGGCGTCGATAAGGAAGAACTGATTTTTCATTTCTGTTATACTATTACTGTACTACAACTGTAAACTTTTGTAAGAATCTTTGCGCGATTATAGAATTGCCCTCAGTAAATGTTCAACGACCGTGGGCCTTAGAGTAGGAGTCGACCCAGGATCCTAACCAAGTAAAATCATCTGTGTTTGCGTTTGTATTTTCCGCTGCATACCTGCTCTAACTCTCTTCCGAAAATTTTTAACGATATTCACCCCCCCTCTATCGTTTCTCTCGATCCAACAGTTTCGAGCCAGGTGACTCTGCGGAAATGGTGAAGTGATAGCGAAAAGCCCGAGTAGAGGAGTGATCTCCTTTACCAGATCTCTCGGTTGCACCTTGGTATTCCTCTGAGATGTTGGTATCAATGTATTTCCCATATTAATGAAGGAAAATATTTATCACCTTTGTAGTGTAAATGCTTGTATTAATATTCCGATGTCTTGCTTGTTCCTTTTTTGTCTGGTAGATTATGTTAACCTCCCTTCCGCAGCGCCTAAGTATCTCAGGCACCCGCAACACCACGAGGCATCAGTGTCTCGGCTACTTGGTCGGGCATCCGTAGCACCCCAACCAAGCCTAAGTACCATGGGCTTCCGCAGTACCGTGGAGTATTAGGGTTTTTATTCTTGGTTGGGAGTCCAAGCCTAAGTACCCCAGGCATCCGCAGCACTGCAAGGTATTAGGGATTTTATTCATGGTTGGGCGTCCGTAGCACCCAGACCAAGCTTAAGTACCCCGGACATCCGCAGCACCGTGAGGTATTAGGGTTTTTTATTCTTGGTTGGCTGTCCGTAGCACCCAGACCTAGCCTAAGTATCTCGGGCATCCACAGCACCATGAGGTATTAGGGTTTTTATTCTTGGTTGGGAGTCTGTAGCACCCAAACCAAGCCTAAGTACCTCGGGCATCCACAGCACCGCGAGGTATTAGGATTTTTATTCTTGGTTGGGAGTCTGTAGCACCCAGAATAAGCATAAGTACCCTGGGCATCCACAGCACCATGAGGTATTAGGGTTTTTATTCTTAGTTGGGAGTCCGTAGAACCCAGACCAAGCCTAAGTACCCCGAGCATCAGCAGCACTGTGAGGTATTAGGGATTTTATTCTTGGTTGGGCGTCCGTAGCACCCAGACCAAGCCTAAGTACCCCGGTCATCCGCAGCACCGCAAGGTATTAGGGTTTTTATTCTTAGATAGGAGTCTGCAGCCCCAGACGAAGCCTAAGTACCCCAGGCATCCGCAGCACCACGAGGTATTAGGGTTTTTATTCTTGGTTGGGAGTTCGCAACACCTAGACCAAGCCTAAGTACCCCGGGCATCCGCAGCACCGCTAGGTTTTACGGTTTTTATTCTTGGTTGGGAGTCCGCAGCACCCAAACCAAGCCTAAGTACCCGGGCATCCGCAGCACCGCTAGGTATTAGGGTTTTTGTTCTTGGATGGGCGTCCGTAACACCTAAACCAAGCATAAGTACCCCGTGCATCCGCAGCACCACAAGGTATTAGGGTTTTTATTCTTGGATAGGAGTCTGCAGCCCCCAGACGAAGCCTAAGTACCCCGGGCATCCGCAGCACCGCGAGGTATTAGGGTTTTTATTCTTGGTTGGGTGTCCGTAGCACCCAGACCAAGCCTAAGTACCCCGGGCATCCGCAGCACCGCGAGGTATTAGGGTTTTCATTTCTTGGTGATGTACTAGCACTTTGGAGAGGACACCTTCATTTATTACATGAATTCGCTGCAAGGCAGCAAGAGTACATAGGCAGGTACACAATATGTGAGATAACTGTTATCGGGAACAAGAGGGTCGAGGCCTTTTGTTCATGTCCTCCTGCGCACGACCGCTTAATCCAGCTAGCTTTCTGGAGCCCTCAGGTTTTTTTGGGACTTTGATCTGACCTCCCCACTGTAACATCGCCGAGACACTAGCTAGTCCCCTTTGACTTCAGTCACTCGGTCGCCTACGAGGAATTTTATCTTCTGGTGGTAGACAGAGACCACTGCCTAGAAGACACTGAGCGCCGGGCAGCCCAAGATGGTGTTATAGGATGAGGGAGCGTCCACAATCAAGAAGAGCTTCCTCCGGGTCCTTTCAAGCACGTCACTGCCCAATGATAGTGATAGGGTGATTTGCTCTATCGGTTGTACTCAATACCCAGTGAAGCCAAACAGTGGGGTCGAGACCGAGAGCAGCTCATCCTCATCGATCTGCATCTGATCCAGAGTTGCCTTGTACGATGTTGATAGAACTTCTTGTGTCCATGAAGATGCGCTTAACCTCGTAGTTGGTGATGCGGGCAAGGATTACTAGGGTGTCTTCATGGGGGGCTTCCACTTCTTCCAAGTCTGCTGGACCGAAAGAGATTGTATGGTCGCGATCCTGGCTCCGACTCGTCCCGATTAAGTAGTTCTCCAGTCGCGGATATGAGACTTCCTTGTCCGATGGGAATCTCCTCTGGTGGGTCCTCTGGAGATTACTCCCACATGTCCCAAAGGTGGGTCACGTATAGGGGCCTTGCTCTTTCGGGGATCTCTTTCTAAGGAGGGAGATCTGCGGGGTGCAGGCCCCCCACTCCTTCCTCACGACCTTGACCGGGACTGATGTCGGGTCTCATTTTCCTCGGCTTGCTACTGCCAGGGAGAAAGGCTTTGTCGTGGAGATTTTCAGAGATACCCTGCCTTATTCCACTTCCTTCGAGGTTTGGTGTCTGCCTCCTCACTCAATTTCCACTTCAAGGCATGACATTCTTCGGTGGAGTGTGTTGTACTACCGTGGAAACTGTAGTACATTGTCAATGGCTGCGGCTGCTCAGTATCCACCGTCTCGACCAGCCATCGCCTGCCAACCCTCTGGTCCTTCCTGCGGTGAACGTCTTATCCACGAGTTAGAGCTGGGGGCTCCCTCCTTTCGGACCGGGGAACAACTTGAGGGAGGACACCGGCCGGTTCCTTTCGACAGGCATATTGCACCTCCTCCATGTTGACGTGCTTGACAGAATGCCCCAGCAGATCATCGAAGCTAATGGGTGGCTTCTTCACCAAGGATCGAAAAAAATCCCCTTCCATGAGCCCTTGTGTGCAAGCACTGACAAGGATTTCTGACGTCACACTGGGCACATCTTGTGCCACCCTGTTGAACCGCTGGATATACTCCTTGAGCAGCTCTTTCGGCTTTTGCCTGAGGGCGACTAGATTGAGTGTCGTCTTCTGATAGCGACAACTACTAGCGAAGTGGTGAAGGAAGGCGGTTCTAAACTCTGCGAAGGAGTTGATAGAACCTTGTAGCAGCCTCTGGAACCATCGTTGGGCTGCTCCGGACAGGGTGTTTAGGAACACCCGACACTTGACACCGTCAGTGTACTGGTGCAGGAGTGTCGTGTTTTCAAACTTACAGACATGATATTCTAGATCTGTCTTCCCATCATAATC
>JAGFNQ010004939.1:29395-49754 GCA_024364735.1 Boesenbergia rotunda
TTACAATGATTTAATCCGATATAATACAAATATCGAAACATATAAACATTCAAATTACAACAATATAAACAAAGTACAATATCAATATCCAAATTCAAATTACATACCATAATACAAGAAAATAGAAAACATCCTTATATTTGAAAATCCTACAAGAAAAATAAAATAATATATATTATGATAATGATGATTAGTATAAAAATATATTATAAAAATGCTAACTATAAAATTTATCTAGATATATATCTGATAATAAATAATTATATATGGATATATATCTGATGAATGCTAAATATAAAAATGCTAAATATGATAAGGATGATGCTAACTATAATATATCTGATATATTATAAAAGAGTAATGATTGGGAGAGTGAATTTGGGAGAGTGAATGGGAGAGTGAATGACGTGTAGCTAATGTGTACATGTTCGATCGCCGATCGGATACCACCGATGACTTCTGATTGTAGTCCCGAATCAAACTATGTCTTGGGAAATGGTGAACCTGGCGGGTCGCCGGTAATTGAGATCTCGCCGGATTGACGGTGAATGCGATGAGATCATAATTGCGGCGATTCCCAATGAGTTCACCGATCTTCTTAGGACATAGTTTGATTCGGGACGGTGATCAGAGGCTGTCGGTGGTGTCCGATTGACGATCGGACGTGTATATAATAACTGCCACGTCATTCACTCTCCCAAATTCACTCTCCCTATCATTACTCATTATAAAAATGCTAAATATAAAATAATTATATATGAATAACAAATTTTAATACCTGGATATATATCTGATGAATATGATAAGGATGTCTGGCTACAAAATAATGAATCATGAAAGGCAAAAATATAATATATTAGACTGTAATTACAAAATAAATAAATTTAACATACCTCAGGAAAAATCTTCTCGCCATCGTCTGTTAGGTCTTGAGTCTCCTGTGACTCAAAACCATGTTGTGTTTGTGTTGGAGGGGTGAAAGTAGCTATGACGCCCATATGATCCATAAAAGTTTTATGGTTGGCCTCTCTCCTCCGATCGTCCTCCGTCCTCTTCCAATCCTCCTCCGCTCTCCTCTTATCCTCCTCCACTCTCCTCTGCTGCTCAGTGGCTATCCACTGATCCATCTTTGATCCATGGAAGCAATTTGAGAGTGTAATTCTTGATTTTCTTGTCGTAAAGACTGCACCTCAAAAGAAGAAGCGGACGATGTGGCACGACCCCTGGGCATCCTTAAACGATCGAATGTAACTTTGGGCTGTGAACCAAGCCCGTAGAGGGTGGAGTTTTTTATTCGTTCACCGACAATATCATAATAGATCTCATTCAGCTGGTCGGTGGATAAAGTATATGACTCCCCCCTCTATCGATGGTTGAGATGCCTCGACCACTCTATTCGTAATTTGATTCTGTATGAAAAAGGATTATCGGATGAATAATCAAATTGTATACAATTACTAATGTTAATAAAGATAGAAATGATTAAATAGAATAAAGATAATAATTGTACGTGTATCGCCTGTGATCGAGAATCGACAAATGTTCCATTTTTCTTCTTATGGGTCTTTAGAAAGATCTCCATACAAGTGGGTTGGCGAGCAAGATCTCGTTCCTGTATACACAAATTTATTAGAGTTTAACTATATGAGTTTGGTAATTGATAAATACAAAATTTATTTACATAAATTTGAATTAAACTCACTAGATCCATGGTATGCTCAACAATAGATTTAGATCCAAAAGAATGACGGGCTATTCCGGTGCTCGGGCCACCTGGCTCTATATATCTATTGGCTCGAGCCTTTTTAGCATTGTCCTTCCATCTTTGTTCGGACCAGGCGGTCGTCCATACACCCCAAGTCTCAACATCCACATAAGGCGGTTGCGTCACCTTCTTTCTTAAATAATACATGTGGTCTTGGTACAACTTGGCACAATAAATATTCCAAGTATTAAGAAATTTTGTCTCATGTCCGTCCTCCCATGTATATTTTTTCTACAATGAAAAATATTAAAATTAGTTTATTAAATTTTAGAATAGTAAATATATTAAATATACTTACGACAAATTCATTATAATAAATGTCTTCGTCTCCTCATCTACATGTCTCTCATGTAAGGCCAACATCGCATACTCTTTCTTTAAATTTTCCAGTAATATAAGAGGACACTTGGTGGCCATTCGGAGTAAATCTGCATAAAATTATGTTAAATTTTTAAAATATATTATAACTAAAGTCAGATATGAATATAAATTACTAATAATAAAAAATACTTACGATTCTCAAATAATTTTCAGAACTTTATAGCCACGGAGTGATACTGGCTGCTGACCTGGCTGTTGCTCTTGCTGCTGGTGTGTCATAATAGTATCTACAAAAAAAATTACAATACATCATAATAAAGTTTGGAGACATGATTATATAAATAAGAAATAAAATGAATACATAACTTACATGATAAACCAAAAACATGATATCCTGTCATTATTAAGATCACATTAATCAATAATAGCAACTTCTAAATCCTCATCGCTAGACTCTGTTAGTTCAACAACTTCATCGTTGCTGGACATATCTCCATCATCTATATCCTCGTAAATAACGTTAATATCTACAAGTAATTGGGATGTAGATTGGAGCTGAGTTGTGAATCAACAGAATATCTCTCCACGTAATCATTTTCAAATGCATCACGGTTTAGAGCAGTGAGGGTGTTCAACATTTCTATGGTTGAGCGAGCTTTAATTCGACAAACAAACAACCATTGACCATATCTTCGTCGGTAATTTCAAAAACACGCGTTATTTCAAAAATAGATTCCTAAATTTTTCAACGGAAAATATTCTCTGTCGGTAATTACCGACAGAATTATAATTCCGTCGGTAATTTCCTTATTCCACGTGTCTATTCATCCAATTGTCGACGAACAATGAAACGACATACCTAAATTTATCGACGAAATTATAATTCCGTCGGTATTTACCAATGGAATACTGACGGAATAAATTTTCCGTCGGTAATTCCGTAAGTAATTTCAGTAATTCTTGAAGTGGTAGGAGGGAAAAAAGTGTTTAATTTTGAAGAGTTGATTGAGTTAGTTATCATATGGTAGAGTTAGTAGAATAGAGTAAGAATCGATTTCAAATAAAGTCGGGAGAAATATTCTCACATATGAAGACTTGCTCAATTTTTTAATTTATCTCTCTATAAATAATTATGAAATCAATCGTAGAATGTTTAAAATGTGCTTATCACTTTCCTAGAATAGGAGGGGAGGGAAAAAAGTGACTTTCATGATATCATATTATTAGTGTTTCAGCAGTTGGTGACTATTTAAATCAAATATTTTTTAGAATAAATTTAATTGATCAAATTTTATCATTAAAATTAAATAAATTAAATTAATATAATATCAATTAATTTCATTGATTACTAAATTAATTAAATTTTTTTAGCCAGAGAAGAATGATGATAAAATTTCAATCAATTAACCCTACACAGTTTTGAAAGAAAATAAATCTTGAAAAATATTTCTTCCTTATATAGAGACTCTTTGTATGAAAAATAACAAACATCTAATAAAATATTTTACACCTATTAATATGTATTCCAAATTTTGTTACAGCAAATTCATTATTATCCTTATTCTGCAAGGATGATAATCGATTTCCTGCCATTCTAGAATTTAGGATCAAATTTTAATGGGTGTGATTTATAAATGAGTAATCAATTGATGGATTATAACCAATGGTTTATTGATATTTTAAAATTAAATTGATTTAATCAAAATTAAAATTTTATAATCGAAATCCAATAGAATAAATTATGATTTCAAATATATTAAATATCTAAATTAACCAAATTAAAATTTTAAAATTAATTATTTAATTGACATTTTGTTCATCCTATAAATAACTCATGGATAAATCAAGTAACAGCAATGATTAAGTCTTCCCATGAATAATTAAAAGATCTAAGATTTAGATTTCAACTGCGGTGTACTAAGAGAATTTTTCTTCTAGTGAAAAACAAACTTAAGAATGTTAGGCTGAGCTTGGTATGTTTATTTTTCATTTTTATTTTCTATAGAAAATATAATTTTCTGGAAAACATATTTGGTTTGTATTTCAGCCTTATTTTCCAGGAAAAGATATAGCGTTTTCTGGAAAACTAGAGAATAAAATAAAGTCATTTTTTAAAATATGAGAAAATATGATTTTTTTGAAAAATAAAAAATGAAGCAAACCAAACGCCCCCTTAGTTATTTAGATGGATCTTCCATGCATCAGACTGGTTATCTTCGGGATTAATTTGTTCGAAGAGCTGAATATTTGGATTAAAAAAATGAAAAATGCCATGGATGCCCTAAATAATGGTATAGTAGCAAAGTATCTTTCCAATTTCTAAAGTATTTAAGGATCGAGTCTTAGTTTCAGTGAATTAATAGATGAATTTATCTTAATAAGTGATTGACTTAAGAACGTTGGACTGATGGATAATTCATTACGAGCACTAATTGATTTTTCTTGATATTTGATGAAAAAATTTTATGACATCGAATTGATAATTTTTAAAATTAGTCCATATGAATTCGATATTTTGTGACAAACACACACACATATATATATATATATATATATATTATATATATATATATATATATAAGACAGCTCATGTATGCCCCCGAGTCAACATAAATGGAAAAACGATGGCAACTAAAAAAAATTGAAACATATCAATGGATGAAAAGTTTTGTCAACGTAGACTCCGTGCACGACGAAACCAGCCATCTCCCATAGATCCGCGTCACCGGAGAATCAACTGTTACTATCTTTCGGATCTCGTTACATCGAATTTGGAACGCACTCTCAATCAGTGACAATTCAACGGGGTTGACTTGTTAAAGTCTCGGTCAGAAAAGGCCAGCCGGCGATTGAAGTCACGTAGAAAAGGTTAAAAATATTATGCTTCCGGAGTCATACATTACCTGCACCCGTAACAAAGTCAATGGATTCTCAATTTTTTTCCCCCATGAAATAGACGGATGTTAGCGCACGAAGTGTCATCGTCATGAAATTTGATAATCAAATCCTGACGAAACCAGTACCTATTCTCTCTTATGCGCTATTCACTGTCTAAGTTAATAGTCGATCGCCGACGTGGCCCTATACGGGCGCCCAAGTGCTTGGGGGCACCTTACACGTGATTCAAGGATTATCCACCTCGCAACGTTCGTGAATGATTACTTCTGGAACACCACTGGCTTCTCGGGTGTCTGTATGCACTCGGGCACTCAGGAACACGGGCGCCTGAGTGACTTAAAGGTCACTAATCTCCAGTGGCTATTCTTAGGTAATCTCAAGCCTTTCAGAATTGGGCTCACCTGAACCCTCCTCCGACCTTCTCCTCGAGCGTGTTTCTCCTTGACTTCTCGTCCCTCTCGAACGTCGCACAAATCCTTCTTGCTCCACCGGCGTACTCTTCCACATATCACCGCGTCCCTCAGATCCACCGAGCTCGTCGACACCCTTCCCGTGCCGTCCTTCTCGACCGCTGCGTCTTCTTGCGCTCCTAAACTCCTATACACTTAGACACAGAGATCAAATATAACATGATGTAACTTGATTCGGTTGACCACATCAAAACTCACTTGACATACTTACAATTTTTTCCTTTTTGATGTGCATGAACCCGACTTAGGATTAAAGAACATATGAAATGACAGAAATAAATATTTATTTAACAATGTAAAAAAAATTAAAAATTAAACCTCCCCTTAACTTAATCCTAATTTCTCTCCCTATGATCACATAAAAAAAACATGTTAAGGGTATTTTAAAAAAAATTAAACTAGAGAAAAAAAAAGTTGTGTAAATTGTTCACGTTTGAAGCAAAAATTGAATGAAAAGGTAAAATAAACATTAGTAATTTAAATGTAAAATGCATTTTGGAAAAAAAACCATAAAAAATTATTTAGACATCTAAAATTTTTAAAAAATTTTGAGAATACAAAAAAAATTATATTTTTCAATTATCGATGTAAAAGTATTTTTGAAATAAAAATCATATTTTTGAAAAAATATTTATAAAAAATTATCAGTTTGTTGAAAAATAATAAAAATTTTATCTAAGTTGAAAAACTAATAGATTCATCTCTGAAAAAAGTTTTAACATAAAATAAATTTTTTAAGTGTAAGAAGATAAATTTTATTTGATAGTTGATAACATTTGAAAAGATAATTTTTAAAATTAGAATTTGGCAGACGAAAATTTGAAAACTTTTTCCTAACATTCAAGAGATCATCTATAGACCCCGAAAAATCGGATTCATCAAAATATTTTTTTAAATATTTTTAACAATTAAAACTTTATTTTCAATGATTCGTAAAAATTTATTTAACGGAAAAATTTCTTAACATTCACCAAATTGAAGTCCATCACAAAATAATAAATAAATATTCAAATAACAAAAAGAATGACAAACATAACATTACTAGCATGAAATTGAAAGCTAACAATTTAATACGGACTTTGGAATCCAAAATAAATTCTTATCAACAGGGTTAACTATATATTTTGTAAGAATATAGTTTTGGGCACTTTTGTAATTTGGCCCTTGTGATATCATAAATACCAATTTAGTCCTTCATAATATCTAACTTTTAAATTTTGAAAATAATTTGAACATGCATGGTTATTTTTCAATTTTTCAACTCTGATTATGATGATAAGGACTCGTAATGTTGCCTTTAGGTTGTGGGTCTTTGACTTCGTTGTCTCTTTTCTTTTATTCTTCAACTTGGGGCAATTTTTCCTAACGTGTCCCTCTTCGTTGCAGTGATAGTATTTATCTTCCTTTTACTTCGAAGGTATCTTTTGGCCTACATCTCATTAAATTTATTAGATTTAAAAACATTCTTAAATTTTCTTACCATGTATACTGCTCCCACTTCTGAAGACACTTCATCATTTTGGGTCTTCTTTGAGTGTAGGGCAATGTTGTCTATCTTTTTACCATTTCTTGTGCACCGAGACTCGTGAAATTCTAAGGTACAAAATAACTGTTCTAGAGTACTTACCTCTAGGTTATTGGAGATATAGTATGAATCTATTATTGAAGTCCACTCTGAGGTTCTTGGAAATGTGTTTAAAGCATATCTTTATGAATCTCGGTTCGTTATTGTTTCCCCAAGATTCGTGAGTTCGGTGATTAATTCCTTTATCCTCGCTTGTAGTTGCGTCACCGTCTCTCCTTCTTCCATCCGGAGGTTGGTTAGTTGGTTTCGAAGGACATCTCGTCATGCCAACTTCGCTTCCGAGGTCTCTTCATGCAACTCCAAGAATTTCTCCCAGAGCTCTTTCGCTGACTTATAGGTTTTGACGCGGTTGACTTCTTGTGCTAGTAGAACGGTTAGCAGATGGAATTCTGCTTTCCCATTCGCTACAAAATCCGCTTACTCCTTTTTCGTCCACATGATCTCGTTTTTATCTTTATTCTCGGCATCTTTGGGGGCTTCAAAATCATTTTTCATTATTAGTAAAAAATCAAAATCAGTTTTAAAAAATACCTGCATTTTTCACTTCCAACTAGCGAACTCCCCCTCAAATTTTGGCAGGTAGATGACTGGTCTGACCATTTTGTCCTTACTTCAGTGGGCGGTTAGTCCTTCTGGAGCATCCTAGCTCTGATACTAGTTGTCGATGATCGTGCGGTCGGTAAGAGGGGGATAAATTACCTTTGTAAAATAAAGACAACTTTTTTGTTCTTTCTTAAACAAAGATTAAGATTGGTTCTATAAATAACATAAACAAATTAATAACGTAAATGGAAGAAAGGAAGAGGCACAAATGAGTTACTTGATTGCAACCTAGGTGGTTACTAATTAAAGGCAAATGTAGTACAATATCCAAAATACTCCTTGTGGGTAGAGAAACCTCTTATACAATGAAGAACTTAGAAAAACAGTGAAAGCAAAAAAGGAATTTGTGTACAATTGAATTGATATTTGCAATTGAGTTCTGGGGGTTTATTTATAGCCCCAGTGAAGTTTATCCTATCCCTGACGTAGTCCTACACGGGCGCCCGAGTGCTTGGGGGCGCCTAACACGTGGCTCAAGGGTTATCCACTTTTCAATGTTTGTGAATGACTACTTTTGGATCAATACTAGCTTCTCGAGCATCTGTATGCACTAGGACACTTGGGAATATGGGCGCCTGAGTGCATAGGACCGCCCCCATTCACGGGCACTTGAGTTGACTTTAGGCTAATATAGTGTTGACCAGTCTTCAGTGGGTCTTCTTGAGTGATCTCGGGCCTACCAGAGTTGGGCTCGCCTGAACCCTCCTCCGACCTTCTCCTCAAGTGTACTTCCTCCCGGCTTCTCATCCCTCAGACGTTGCACACGTCCCTTCTCAATCCACTGACATACTCTTCCATAGACCTCCGCGTCTCTCAGATGCATCAAGTCCGTCGGCTCTTTTTCCATGCCATCTTTCTCAACCGTTATGTCTTTCGCTCGACTTTTTATGTTTCTAAGTTTCTATATACTTAGATATAAGAATCAAATATAATAAAATCTAATTTGACTCAGTTAAGTATATTAAAATTCACCTGACCTACTTAGACACTTAACTAATACGCATGGCTTATGATCCTGCCCTATATTTTGCACGATACGGGCAGCCAACGTGGCGAACGACCTGGCCTGCTTCAGGGTCCACGTCATTATACGAGCAGCCGACTCAACAGACATTCTGACCGGGCCCAAAGCCTTCGCCAGCCGGTCAAACCCGGCCTGCCACATTAAGGCTTACACGCTTCGTTCAGGCGAGTGCATCCGCCCGGCCACAGTAAGGCTTATACGCCTCGGTCAGCCAAGTGCATCCGCCCGGCAGTCCTCTATGCCCGGGCCTGATACCCACCCGGTCGAACCGTCCGGATATCCACTCAGGCACTCTCTCGGAATCACCCTGAGAAAAGGACAAAATATACCTGCACCAGCTGCAGGTAACAAGATGTCACCCCTCGTACGAACTGACACTCTCTGACAGGCGCCGCCTTACCGAAACCTGTCTTTGTCCTCACATAAGACAAATAGTATACGACAAAGAAGGATGATTACAGTCGACACAACCATGCCATATCTTCTGACCCTGTCAGAAGATCCTGACACAGGCCATACTCATATCGACAGCACCATACCACATCTTCTGACCCTGTCAGAAGATCCTGACACAGGCCATGCCTGGTCCTTTTCCCCGGCTATATAAGCCACTCCACTCCTCTTTCTCAGGTACGCATACTCGCGCGCGAAGCCTCTTATTTTTCCAGTGCTCCATTATTTCTACTGTTCCTCGGAGTACTGACTTGACCGTCGGAGTGCCTTGCCGGGACGTCTCCCGGCTGGGTTGCTAACGGTCATCTTCCTCAGCAGGTTCACCTCTCGTCGGCCGGCCCTGCACCAGGCGACATCCACTTCCATTCGGTCGGAGGACACCCCCCACGAAGCTGCCATTCTGCGCGAGGACGCCCCGTCAGCATCCACGTCGTTCATCCCTACACCGTCATTCCGGTTGCGGCTCCACTACGCTCGGCGACAGGATCAAATTTGGCGCTAGAAGGAGGGCCTTCTGCCTGATCGAGAGCGAAGAATGGAAAACCCCAATCCACTGACGGTTACTCTTTCGCCAGAAGAATATGAAATGCTGATGGCTGTCCGGACGCAGAAGGCACAACAATCGCACCCGCCAACCGGTAGTCAAGGGGCCCGGCCCCCTGGGCCCTCTGTACGGGGAAATTCAGAAGGTATGGCTGCTCAGCCCGATCCCCGCGCTCCTAATTTTCCCCGAGCACTTTTCCGGAACGAGGCCCACTCAGCCCCGACCGAAGCTTCTGCGTCCAGCCTGGCGCACCAAACACGCCCAGATAAAGGGAAAGGGTTAGCTGACCCCGCCGCGGCTTGTCCGACTCGCAGCCCTTTCTCCTCACAAATTCTTGGGGATCCCGTTCCCAAGAATCTACGATTCTTCACCATGCCAGAGTACTTGGGGGCCAGTGACCCCGAGGAGCACGTCATGAAATTTGAAAGCTCTGCCCAGTTGCACCAATACCCGGAGGGCGTCAAATGCCGCGCTTTCCTGACAACCCTCTCCGGGCCGGCTCAACGATGGTTTGGCGGGCTCCCGAGTGGATCAGTTGGGAGTTTCGCAGAGGTAAAGCGGCTGTTTCTGCAACATTTTGCAAGCAGTCGGAGGCACCACAAGACCAGCCTCAATTTGTTCGCTCTGAAGCAAGGTCCGAAAGAGTCCCTCCGGGCCTACATCCAGAGGTTCAATGGAGTAGCTCTAGAGGTGCCCAATACCACCTCCGAAGTACTAGTCACCGCCTTCTCACAAGGGCTTCAAGAAGGTGATTTCTTCCGATCCCTGATCAGGAAACCACCGAAGGATTTCGACAGCCTGCTCGGGAAGGCTGGTAAGTATATCAATGTGGAAGAAGCACAAGCCACCCGGCGGAAGGAAGCGATCGTTAGCCCATCGCCCGCACCTCAACAGAACAGATCGCCAGGAGGACCGATTCGCAGCCCCCGACCGGCCGATCGGCCCGGAATGAGACACCAGCAAGTGCAGGTGGCACAGGGGAATTGGCCCAACAGATGGGCCCCGTATTGTGCGTTTCACCAATGCAATACGCACAACACTGAGGACTGCCGAGCAGGCAACAGAGCTCGGACCCCACACGGCAGGGGTCAAGGACGACAAGCCCAGCAGGGACGCGGGCGCGGTCAAGGAGCCACAGCCCAGCAAGGACAAAGGCGGGATCCCCCCGCCGCCCGGCAATTGTTTCCTCGGCCCGAGCAGGAAGAGGTGGAGGAACTTGACGAAGATCAAGCCAATCACCAAAACGCTGTCCGAGGAGGCGTCAATGTGATTTCTGGCGGTCCGACCGGCGGCGATTCCAACCGAGCCAGGAAGACGCAGGTGCGCCGACTGGAAATTCACCAAGTCGGAGTTAGCACCTCTCAAGCTCAAGGGCCCCAAATCAGCTGGGGGCCGCAGGATTTGCAAGGATTGGAGGTGCCGCACGATGACCCATTGGTCATCACGGCTGTCATCGCCAACTACGAAGTCCACCGCACCATTGTGGACACCGGCAGCTCGGTAAACATTTTATATAAGCGAGCTTTTGATCAACTGCAAATTGAGTTATCGCAGCTAGAGATGGTGGCTACTCCCCTGTTCGGATTTACGGGAAACGAAGTGCAGCCGATCGGACAGATACGGCTGGCTGTCTCACTTGGAGAGGAGCCACTCAAGAGAACCCGGTGGACCACGTTTCTGATCGTGGATGCCCCTGCTGCCTACAACGCCATCCTCGGTCGACCGGCTCTCAATGAGTTCCGAGCGGTAGTTTCCACCTACTACCTTAAGGTGAAGTTTCCGGTCGGTGACAGAGTCGGCGAGGTGAAAGGCAATCAGTCCGTGGCCCGGCGCTGCTATGCTGATGATGTCCGCTCGGGAGGTCAAAAGGCGAGGCGGGCAGGTAGCAGCTGCAACATGGTGCAAGCCTCCCCTTGGGCAGAATTGCGGGAAGACAAAGAGGAGGTACAACTTTTGCCCGGTAAAGAAGATGCCAAAATACAAATTGCTGCAGGACTTCCCGAGGAGCTGAAGCAATCCCTCATCGACTCCCTCGCCCGGAATCAAGACGTATTTGCCTGGTCGCCAAAAGACTTGAAGGGAGTCCGACCGGAAGTCGCAGAACACCAGCTCCATGTTTACCCGGGTGCGCGGCCGGTCAAGCAACGAAGAAGAGATCGCAGCGCTGCGCAAAATCAAGTCATCCGGGCGGAAGTGGAAAGACTGCTGGAAGCAGGACACATCCGGGAAGTTCAATTCCCGGCCTGGCTGGCGAATGTGGTGCTGGTGTCCAAACCAAATGACAAGTGGCGGGTATGCATTGATTTCCGAGATCTCAATCGTGCATGCCCGAAAGATTGCTATCCACTTCCACGGATCGATCAACTGGTTGACTCGACGGCCGGCAGCGAGTTCATATCAATGCTGGATGCGTACCAGGGGTACCATCAAGTCCCGCTGGCTGTGGCCGACCAAGAGAAAGTTAGCTTCGTCACGGCTGACGGCACCTACTGCTACACCGTCATGCCGTTTGGCCTCAAGAATGCGGGCGCCACCTACCAGAGAATGATGAACAAGGTGTTCCGGTCGCAGATGGGGCGTAACGTCGAAGTATACGTCGACGATATTCTGATCAAGACCGCCCGGGCGCAAGACTTAATCCCCGACATTGAGGAAACTTGCCGAACTCTACGGCGGTTTGGCCTGAAGCTTAATCCGGCCAAATGTCTATTTGGGGCTCGAAGCGGGAAGTTCCTCGGTTATATCGTCACCGAGCGGGGCATCGAAGCAAACCCGGGCAAAATAAACGCCATCATGGAGATGCCGGCTCCAAGGAATCTCAGAGAGGCTCAACGGCTGGTCGGACGGATAACAGCCTTATCAAGATTCATTTCCCGGTCAGCCGAACGAGGTCTACCTTTCTTCAAGACATTACGCCGAGCCACCAGATTTCAGTGGGACGCAGAATGTGACAAGGCATTCGAAGAGCTGAAGGCTTATCTAGCTGAGTTGCCTACACTCGCCCGGCCGGAGCCAAATGAGATTTTATATGTATACTTAGCAGCTTCCACTGACTCGGGCAGCATGGTGTTGGCCCGACAAGAAAAGACTGAACAAAGGCCTGTGTATTTCTTTGCTCACTTATTTAAAGGAGCCGAGTGTCGATACACGACACTCGAAAAGTTGGGCTATATACTGTTCTTAGCCGCCCGGCGGCTCAGACCATATTTTTTGGCTCACCCGATTACTGTATTGACTAACAGTAACTTGGGTCGCGTGCTCACAAATCCGGATGCTTCAGGGCGGCTAGTTAAGTGGACGACTGAGCTGAGCGAATATGACATACAATATCTACCCCGGCCGGCTATCAAGGCTCAGGCCTTAGCCGATTTTCTCACGGAATGGCATCCCGATGAAGCCGAAGGCGTATGGAAAGTGTACGTTGATGGGGCATCCTCTCGGCAAGGAAGCGGGATCGGCGTTCTCATGGTTTCACCCGAAGAAGAACGGCTCCACCTGTCCGTGCGGCTAGAACACAAGGCAACTAATAATGAGGCCGAATATGAAGCACTAATAGCCGGTCTGCAAGCCGCCCGGCATGTCGGCGCCACCCGGGTGTGGCTATATTCAGATTCTCAACTTGCTATACAACAACTGGCCGGTAACTTCGAAGTCAACAGCGACCGGCTGCAAGAGTACATCGACGCATATGAGCAGCTGAAGGCGGGTTTCAGGGAGGTACTCTTACAGAAGATCCCTCGAGAAAGCAACTTGAAGGCAGATGAGCTAGCTAAATTGGCTAGTGCAGTCGGATCTTGGGTGGTCCCCCGGCCGGCCTGCCATGCCTTATTCGTCATGCAAATCGAGCAGCAGGCGGAAGTTGAATTGGAGACTGATTGGAGAACGCCCTTGATTGCATTCTTGACCAGGGGAGAAGTGCCGTCCGACCGAGAGGAGGCTCGTCTGTTCAGAAAGAGAGCCGCGCAATACACTATGGTCGGAGATGTCCTCTATAAACGGGCTCACGCCCGGCCATTACTCAAATGCCTTAGCAGTGAAGATGCAGATTATGTGCTCCGAGAGGTCCATATGGGGGTCTGCAGTAATCATTCAGGAGGTAGAGCCACCGCCCGGAAGGCTCTGTTGGCCGGGTATTATTGGCCAACTTTACAGAAGGATGCCGACCGGTTGGCTGCAACCTGCATCTCTTGTCAGAAACATCAGTGCCTGCCACACCGGCCAACCGAAGTAATGAAGACATCGGCAGTCTCTTGCCCGTTCGACCAATGGGGCATGGATATCGTAGGTCCGTTCCCGACCGCCCCCGCTCAGAAGAAGTTCTTGTTGGTCGCGGTGGATTACTTCTCTAAATGGGTGGAAGCAGAGGCGCTAGCTAGAATCACCGAGCAGACGGTGATTAAGTTCCTGTGGCAAAATATTCTATGCAGATACGGGATCCCCCACAAGTTGGTGTCTGACAACGGTCGGCAGTTTCAAGGAAAGAAAATCAAAGAATGGTGCTTGACTTACGGCATCCATCAGGCTTTTACATCCGTGGCGTATCCACAAAGCAACGGCCAAGCAGAAGTCACCAACCGAGAAATCTTGAGAGGGCTCAAAACCAAACTGGATCATGCAGGAACCAACTGGGTAGAACAGCTGCCCGGGGTCCTTTGGGCGAACAGAACCACACCCAGAGAAGCGACCGGGCAGACGCCTTTCCACCTCGTCTATGGCAGCGAGGCGGTGGTGCCGGTCGAGGTCGGCTGTGAATCCGACAGGCGGTTAAGCTATGATGAAGGGAATGATGAAAGAAGACGCTTAGAGCTTGACCTCATAGAGGAAGTCCGGGAAAAAGCAGCCGCCCGGATGTTCACGTACCGTCAGCGCATGAAACAAAGGTACGACCAGAAAGTGTTGCCGCGCTCGTTTCACGCCGGGGACCTGGTCTGGAAGCGTATAAAGCCGGTCGGTGATGTTAACAAATTACAACCACAGTGGGGCGGACCCTTCAAGATAGTGCAGAAATTGCATTCAGGAGCCTACTACTTGGAGGACGAACATGGAAAGAGGCTGAACCGACCGTGGAGTGCCCT
Organism: Boesenbergia rotunda; assembly: GCA_024364735.1. Classification (NCBI taxonomy): domain Eukaryota; kingdom Viridiplantae; phylum Streptophyta; class Magnoliopsida; order Zingiberales; family Zingiberaceae; genus Boesenbergia; species Boesenbergia rotunda. The sequence goes on from JAGFNQ010004939.1 coordinate 44,134, forward strand.
ACACTTGAAAATGTACAGAGAGCCCTAGAGTGATGCAAGCTTGTAACACGCCGCATTCTAACACTAACGAAAGGCTCATCCGACCGAAAATTGCCGGTCAGCCATACAAGGCAAAACCATACCTGGACTGGTTCCCGGTCGGAAGCGTGGCGTCCCACGTGAAGGATTGGCCAATCCGGAAGCCTAAAGGCGGTTCCCGACCGGAAGCGTGGCGACCCACGCCGAAGGCTGGTCCCCTTTGGAAGCCTGAGTCGGCAACTGACTCTTCGCGTCAGCCCACTCGGAAGCCTGGACTGGTTCCCGGTCGGAAGCGTGGCGTCCCACGTGAAAGATTGGCCCATCCGGAAGCCTAAAGGCGGTTCCCGACCGGAAGCGTGGCGACCCACGCAGAAGGTTGGTCCCCTTTGGAAGCCTGAGTCGGCGACTGACTCTTCGCGTCAGCCCACTCAGAAGCCTGGACTGGTTCCCGGTCGGAAGCGTGGCGTCCCACGTGAAAGATTGGCCCATCCGGAAGCCTAAAGGCGGTTCCCGACCGGAAGCGTGGCGACCCACGCAGAAGGTTGGTCCCCTTTGGAAGCCTGAGTCGGCGACTGACTCTTCGCGTCAGCCCACTCGGAAGCCTGGACTGGTTCCCGGTCGGAAGCGTGGCGTCCCACGTGAAAGATTGGCCCATCCGGAAGCCTGGACTGGTTCCCGGTCGGAAGCGTGGCGTCCCACGTGAAAGATTGGCCCATCCGGAAGCCTAAAGGCGGTTCCCGACCGGAAGCGTGGCGACCCACGCAGAAGGTTGGTCCCCTTTGGAAGTCTGAGTCGGCGACTGACTCTTCGCGTCAGCACACTCGGAAGCCTGGACTGGTTCCCGGTCGGAAGCGTGGCGTCCCACGTGAAAGATTGGCCCATCCGGAAGCCTAAAGGCGGTTCCCGACCGGAAGCGTGGCGACCCACGCAGAAGGTTGGTCCCCTTTGGAAGCCTGAGTCGGCGACTGACTCTTCGCGTCAGCACACTCGGAAGCCTGGACTGGTTCCCGGTCGGAAGCGTGGCGTCCCACGTGAAAGATTGGCCCATCTGGAAGCCTAAAGGCGGTTCCCGACCGGAAGCGTGGCGACCCACGCAGAAGGTTGGTCCCCTTTGGAAGCCTGAGTCGGCGACTGACTCTTCGCGTCAGCCCACTCAGAAGCCTGGACTGGTTCCCGGTCGGAAGCGTGGCGTCCCACGTGAAAGATTGGCCCATCCGGAAGCCTAAAGGTGGTTCCCGACCAGAAGCGTGGCGACCCACGCAGAAGGTTGGTCCCCTTTGGAAGCCTGAGTCGGCGACTGACTCTTCGCGTCAGCCCACTCGGAAGCCTGGACTGGTTCCCGGTCGGAAGCGTGGCGTCCCACGTGAAAGATTGGCCCATCCGGAAGCCTGGACTGGTTCCCGGTCGGAAGCGTGGCGTCCCACGTGAAAGATTGGCCCATCCGGAAGCCTAAAGGCGGTTCCCGACCGGAAGCGTTGCGACCCACGCAGAAGGTTGGTCCCCTTTGGAAGCCTGAGTCGGCGACTGACTCTTCGCGTCAGCACACTCGGAAGCCTGGACTGGTTCCCGGTCGGAAGCGTGGCGTCCCACGTGAAAGATTGGCCCATCCGGAAGCCTAAAGGCGGTTCCCGACCGGAAGCGTGGCGACCCACGCAGAAGGTTGGTCCCCTTTGGAAGCCTGAGTCGGCGACTGACTCTTCGCGTCAGCCCACTCGGAAGCCTGGACTGGTTCCCGGTCGGAAGCGTGGCGTCCCACGTGAAAGATTGGCCCATCCGGAAGCCTGGACTGGTTCCCGGTCGGAAGCGTGGCGTCCCACGTGAAAGATTGGCCCATCCGGAAGCCTAAAGGCGGTTCCCGACCGGAAGCGTGGCGACCCACACAGAAGGTTGGTCCCCTTTGGAAGCCTGAGTCGGCGACTGACTCTTCGCGTCCGCCGACTCAGAAGCCTGGACTGGTTCCCGGTCGGAAGCGTGGCGTCCCACGTGAAAGATTGGCCCATCCGGAAGCCTAAAGGCGGTTCCCGACCGGAAGCGTGGCGACCCACGCAGAAGGTTGGTTCCCTTTAGAAGCCTGAGTCGGCAACTGACTTCGCGTCAGCCCACTCGGAAGCCTGTATCGGAATCCGGTCAGGCGTGTGGCGACCCACATCCCTTAGAAATGTTTTAGCGCTTTAACAGGTCGTGTTGTGACTCCCACCTCTCAGACAGATCAACCAGTCGGCCGCATGACAACCGTTGTCTTGGCTTAGTTCGGCTCTCTGGTCGGGCACATTTACTTAATCAATGTCTAAACTAACACGTTAAGAAAAAAAAAAACATTTTCATTGATGGTTACTCAGCAGCATTACAAAAAAGAGCCCCGACCGGCGGCTAAAGATTACACGATTCAAACTAGATAAAAGGCTGGAAGAAGTCCTTGGGGAGTAGCTCCTTGACCCGACTCACTATTACAGCATTGGCAGGAATGTCGGCAGGCAGGTAGCCGCCCTCTTGGAGCTGCAGAACAGCACTGTTAATGCCCATCTGGAACATATTCGATGTCCGCTTGCCCAGCTGAGCGCCGAACTCTTTAGAATTGATGTAAGCCAAGCAGTGTGCGTCCATCTGGGCAGGCTCGCCTGCTTGATGCAGCTTTAGGCTGTCAATTTCTGCCCGGAGGTTAGCTAGCTCCTTGTCCTTCTCCTCCAGGGCAACAGATTGAGAGGCCAACAGTCCTTCAGATAAGCGGAGCTCGTCTTCTCGGGCGTCTAAAGCCTTCTCCTTGGCATGTAAGTCCGACTCCCGGGTTGTCAGCTCCTGCTCTTTATCATTCAGGGTCATACGAAGCTCCTCAGAAGCCTTCACCAGCTTGTCTAGCTCCGCCTTCATGGTTTGGACCTCGGCAGTCTTCTTGGCGAGGTCCGATCGGGTACGGCGCTGCTTATCCAGAGCCTTCTTCCTCTCTAGCTCAAGGGTCTCGTGTAAGGAGGAAGACCTGACATACGCCCGCTCGGCTGCCTCCGCTCGGGTGACTTCATCCGTCAGTCGCGCCTCGGCGGAACGGAGTTTCTCCTTAAGCTCCAGTATCTCCGAGCGGAGAATAGCGGTTCCCTCCTCCCCGACCGGTAAGTTCGCATGCGCCTGACGGAGCTCCAATTCCTCGAGCCGCCTCTCGGCCGCTCGGCGTCCCCTGGCGTTGATGACCAAGGTATGGGCGATGCTCGAGCAGGAGGCCCACAACTACAATATGAATGTTAGAAAAGAAGCAAGGTATTTAAGTATTGAAGCATCAGACTTACATGCGTAGCGTCCTGCATGAATTGGTCGGCCAGTCGGATCGGGGGTCTGGAAGTCCCTTCCTTCATACCCTGCTCCCAGCATTCTGCCAATTCCCCATAAAGGGTAAGTCGCTGATGGACTTCACAAGCGCCCGCTCGGTCAATCGAAGGAAGATATACGCCATAGCAAGGCGTCCGGGAAGATTTTTCCCCCGAGCGCGATGAGCCTGGTACGTCAGCAGGCCGGCTAGCGCTAGCCGGGCTGGCAGCGGCCTCTGTAGGGCAGGAGCGAGAACCCGACGTAGGATTCCTCGGGCGCTTTTGCAAAGGTTCCGGGTCAGGAGAATCAGAAGAGGAGGGGGCAGCCTCTGTCGGCTCCTCAATACGGATAGAAGCGCTAGCCTTCCGCTTGGAAGGCTGGGACTTCTCCATGGAAGGCTGAACCTTCTGCTTACCGGAGGATTTTGCGGGGGCAGGAGGTTTCGACGAGCCGACCGGCTCCGCAGAACTGATCGCCGCTTTTGGGGCAGACGGAGCCGGGAGGATGGTCTCCGCGCTCTCAAGAATCGTATATAGGTCGGGCGGACCGGTCTGGCGCAGGCGCAGTTGTTCGGCCGCCCGGGCGTTTATTTCTTCGTCTGCCAGACCCATGGCCTCGTCAAGGGCCGCTTCCCACATCATCTTGGCTGCAAAATCAGAAAATAATGAGTTAGGGAGAAAGAAGTACGAAATAAGAAATGACTTACAAAAGGCGTAGGGCAGAGCGACAGGCACTCGGCTTAGCCTAAATATGTACAAGACGGCGTCGTTGAGTAGTTTCATGCCGTCGAAGTGGAGGCCACCGAGTAAAGAAGTAGCCCTTACAAACAGAGGGTCGGTTTTAAAGTTTCTTAAGGGAGCTATAGGGGGCATATCTTCGATCCATCCGATCGGGAACCCAGGGCTGGTCGGGGGGCCTATGAAGAAGAAATGGGTTTTCCATCCCTTATTCGAAGAAGGAATATTCTCCACGATGGATAATTTGGCCCGGGCTTGGAGAAAGAAATTCCCGGCCTCCTGTTTCTTCGGGTAATAAAAGAAATACAGAACCTCCGGTCGGAGGGGGACTCGGTAAAGGGTGAAAAGAACAATTATGTTGCACAATATACGAATGGCGTTGGGAGAAAGCTGGAAGATAGGAACATGGAAGAAGTTACAGAAGTCTACAATAAAGGGATGAAGAGGGTAGCGCAGGCCAGACATATGTTGATCCCGGAAAAATACAAAGAAGCCAGCCGGAGGCTGGTGCGGTCGGTCATCCTTTGTCGGAACGGCAATACGGTAGTTCCCGGGGATGTCGTATGCCAGTCGGAGGTCCGAGACGGTCTCGTCGTGAAGGGAAGACTCGACAGAGGCATACCATGTAGGGGTAGCCATGGAACAGAAATAAAAGGAAGAAAAGGAAGAAAAGGGAGAATCTGACCGTAGGTGGGGGCGGAAAAGATTAACCGGCGGAGAAGCACGAGACCGGCAGGCGACACGCGAAGACGGCGGCGAGAGCGGAGAAACACCGAGCTAAGGGAGAAAACACTGAAGAGCAAACGAGGGTTTCTGGTGAAAAGGGAGACCTATTTATAGCTAGGCCGGAAGAAAGGCGACCGTCGGATGGCGGTCCACGTGTACGGCGATCGCCTCATCCATGCCGAAGAGTCGTTCCACGATCAGCCTCGAAAAGGCGCACCGCAGCCGCTGACGTCGCCTGATGCGGCGGCAGGGCGCGTCGTCGTGTCGGCCAGTCAGAAGCTGCCGCGTGGCAGAAAGAATTACGCGCATTAATGGCTATTAAAAGCTCGTAATCATGGGGATAAATCGCATCCCGGTCGGCAAGCCAGCGCGCGCCACGTGTCCTGGTTCATTAAAGCTGAGATGATGCCGTTATGGCGCAGGCCGCATCGGGCATATCACATCACCCCATTCGACTTAGAATGTCCCGTCTCCATTAATTGACTGACTCGGGCTATCCCGAGAAAATCGTCTTGGGGCGCGCGACACTCCACATTTCTTGCAACTCAAGGCAAACATTCTCCCGCCCAAACGTGTTCAACATACCTCTCATCGACTAACAACATTCGTCCGGTCGGACGCACTAACAGTTCACGAGGACGTGGCGGCCCACGTTCCTCCGGTCAGAATCTTCAGCCGCCCGGACATCTTCATCAGGTCGATGACTAGTCGGGGACGCGTGGCAGCCCACGCTCCTCTATCATGCTTCGTCTAGCCAGGCGACCTCGTCAACAGACAGTCGGGTGCGTGGCGGCCCACGCCCTCGGTTTACAAGCTTATTCCGCCCAGACCAGGCAAACATAC
>JAGFNQ010004939.1:49764-423719 GCA_024364735.1 Boesenbergia rotunda
GGTCGTATAACGATTATTTTAATCAAATTGATCATTTAAATTGTGAAAATAAATTTGAGGTTGTATTTATTTAATGTAAAATAAAAATAAAAATGAATGAATATGTGAGAGAATAAATATGTTAATATAATTATTTTAATCAAATTGATCATTTAAATTTCTGAAAATAAAATTGAGATTGTATTTATTTAATGTAAAATAAAAATAAAAATAAATGAATATGTGAGAGAATAAATATGTTAATATAATATGTATGTGGTATATGGACTTCAGAAATAATGAGGATTAATATTGAAATGAATGTGTGAAAGAATAAAGATATTAATATAATGTGTATATGATATGGCAATCTCATATTTTTTAGAGCTAGTGAGTATTATAACATTCAACAAATAATATTAATATTGATGTGGATGTGGATATCCTTATGCATCGTACTAATGAATCTGATAATTCTTTAATTTTCAGGAATAATTCAAAAAATATCACTGAAAGATATATCAATCTATAAAAGATAACAATTAATATAAATTTCGACAATTACTTACAAACTAAGGATTTAAAGTCGGGATTTACTAATTTAATATTATCTATGCCGACTTATCCTAGAGCATAGATATAATAACAAAAAAAAAATCAGAATAACGACTATTTACATAAATTCATGAAATAATAGTTACTCATGATTTATAAATAAAAAAGGAAATAGTCTTTCATATCAGGCAAGACTCGTATGATTTACTCTCTCAAATCTATAAGATTCTCTCTCAATTTATTAATTGACGTATTTGTGCTCGTATATGCATCTTAACATGTCATTAAAAAAATTTTCCCCTTCCGATTTCTCAAACCGAAATCACAATCAATACCAGTGAAACATAAAATAATGTTAATTTTTTTTCATGACATAACAGTTAGAATAAGAAAATAAAAAAACATGAACATTGACAACCAAGAAAGAATAATAAGATGAGATACGAAAGTTGTCCATCTCGTAAACTGAACCCCTTCAATTCTTATCCCTGAAATTTATTTTAGTCCCTTCAAAAATAAATATATATATAGATCTAATAAAAAACACTTATCCGTGGATTTAAAATTTTAGAGCCCTCCCTGAAATTTTTAGTACACTTATCCCTGAAATTTTTAATATGCACTCCCTTAAAATTTTAGATTCGCCCCCTCATCATGAAGGACTCTGAGAACACTTTTCCGTGGATTTAAAATTTAACCGTCTGAATGAACACTGGTAGCCTGATTGATGGTTGAATAGATATATAGCAATGAAAGTCTTTCTTTCTGTATTTCTTACTAGATTCTCGCGGTCTCCATTGCCTTTCGGCTTCCGCATCATTTGACGTGTCTTTCATTTGGATCTTCTACTGTCCTACCATCTCATGCACGTACTGCTGCTGATTATTTTGTCTGCCACTTCAAGATGCCACCGCCAGATGCTCGCTTTGTTCATCCATCGATATTAACACCGAACGCAATCGTTGTTAGCTTTATTTAAGTTGTCGGCAAATAGTTAATTCAGACATTTGGATCATCTGCAGTCTTCCAACCTGATCTTGTTTTCGGGCAGCACAGGATCATCTGTCCATCAAACTGATCGTTCGTGGGCCTAAAATTTTTAAAGACCAAAGATTTGTTGTATTTATTTTCTGTGCATTCATTTAACTTAAATGACTTGTTAGTGTGTATATCATTTCCATTAGACGAGTTCTCTTTAGAGTGCATCGCAAAATAATGGAACTATGGAATAAATCATATGAAATCACATTAACCAGTTGAATCTTAATTTGTGAAGTATCGACGAACAGGAGTGTCGGAGGGTTGGATAGGTGTCATGAGCAATCATTCATTTGGCTCCTCTTTCCCCAACAACGGCAGTTTTTTTAATGATATCATGTCATATTTAATCAGCTAGATTCGTTTGTCAAGAATGAGCATGGGCAGCCAACGATTCTAAAAGAGATGATAAAGCAGTCTGCCGTATGGGTGACAAGCTGATAAAGCAAGAATATTTAGCCGATATATATAAAATATTAATTTATAGTTGTATGAACCATTGGTTTCTATTGGTGCGTCTTTTAATTATAGATATACGTTATTAATACTTTGTAAATGTTTTTGTTTAGATATTGATTAAGTATAAATCATAAATTTCAATACGTTATGCTCATGTCCGGTCCGATCCGAGCTCCACTAGATTTTATCCTCCATACACAACTTTGAAAGTTCGGGAATGATCGTTGTCGTTCAATTATGGGCCATCAATAATTGTTTGATAGATATATCAATGATTATGAAACAGAAATTTGGCATGCGTATTATAAACATTTTTTATTAAAAAAACACTATTCATTCATTGTCTTCGACGGAAGTGGTTTAAACACGAGCGTGGTGGTTGTTGATTTGGAGATGTATGATAAAGTGCTCTTCCAAAACAATTCGACACTTTCTAAATTGCATCAATTATTCTCCAAAATTAAATTTAATAGATAATATTTCTTTAAATTTAGGGAATAAAATTCAATCCTTAAATATTAAAATATTATTAATTTGAGAGGAAAAAAAATAAAGAGAATGGAGCGGATAGTGAAAAGTGGAGATTACATGGGAAGAGAGAAAATTAATAAATAATAAAAATATATTAAATTATAGAAAAGTTGATATATTATATAGTGAAAAATAAATATCTAAATTTAATAAAATATTTCTTTTGGTCTAAATTTTATATAGAGAATTCGATGTGGATATTCTAACTCCCTGTCTGAATACCAACTCCATTTTTCAAGAGGCGAAAATGAATTATTATAAAATATTATAAATCTATTCTACAACAAATGATTAGTGTAAGAAGGCCAACGTCGCAATACACTCGATGGCTACTAATCGAAGCTATCACGGACAACAATAATTGTAACTTTGGCAAATATCAATCAATTAATCGAGTCACATCGGAACACGAGGTCAATTTATAAGACAGCGACGCCCCACCAAATCACGCGACTCGACACCATTTAGGATCCAAGTTTAATCGGGCGAAAATAAAATTTAAAAAAAATCTCTTCTTTTTATTATCATTAAACGAGTAATTTAATTTTAAAATATTTAAAGTGCGCTTTGTGTTTTAAAAAAATATTACATTTAACATTATTGTAACAATTTAGACTCGAATGGCTGAGCATGAAGGCCAAAGTAGCTTTGCACGAGTAAGAGAGTGTTTGGGAGAGCTTTTACTTCTTGAAAAGTGATTCTTGTAGTGATTATCTTGAAGTTAGTAAGAAGCTAAAGTAAACAGTGTTTCAAAATAGAAGTCAAAAGCTGATACAAGATAAAGTTTGAGTGTTGGCTCCTCAATGCGGATAGAAGCGCTAGCCTTCCGCTTGGAAGGCTGGGACTTCTCCATGGAAAACCGAACCTTCTTCTTGCCGGCGGATTTTGCGGGGGCAGGAGATTTCGAAGAGCCGACCGGCTCCCTAGAACCAGTCGGCGCTGGTTCGGCAGAAGGAGCCTGAGGAGCTGGCTCCGCGCTCTCAGGAATCGTATGTTGGTCGGGCGGACCGGCCTGGCGCAGGCGAAGCTGTTCGGCCGCCCGGGTGTTGATTTCTGCGTCCGCCAGACCCATGGCCTCATCAAGGGACGCTTCCCACATCATCTTGGCTGCAAAATCAAGAGATTTTGAGTTAGGAAAAAAGGAGTACGAAGAAAAGATAACTTACAGAAGGCGTAGGGCAGGGCGGCAGGCACTCGGCTTAGCCCAAATATGTACAGAACGGCGTCGGTGAGAAGTTTCATGCCGTCGAAGTGACGACCGCCGATTAGAGAAGCGGCCCTTATGAACAAGGGGTCAGTTTTAAAGTTTCTTAAGGGAGCTATAGGGGGCATGTCTTCGACCCATCCGATCGGGAACCCAGGGCTGGTCGGAGGGCCTATGAAAAAGAAGTGAGTTTTCCATCCCTTATTTGAGGAAGGAATATTCTCCACTATAGATAGTTTGGCCCGGGCTTGGAGGAAGAAATTCCCGACCTCCTGTTTCTTCGGGTATAAAAGAAATACAGAACCTCCGGTCGGAGGGGACTCGGTAAAGGGTGAAAAGAACAATTAGGTTGCACAATATACGAATAGCGTTGGGAGAAAGCTGGAAGATAGGAATGTGGAAGAAGTTACAGAAGTCTACAATAAAGGGATGAAGAGGATAGCGCAGGCCAGACATGTGTTGATCCCGGAAAAACACAAAGAAGCCAGCCGGAGGCTGGTGCGGTCGGTCATCCTTTGTCGGAACGGCAATGCGGTAGTTCGCGGGATGTCGTAGGCTAGTCGGAGGTCGGAGATGGTCTTGTCGTGAAGGGAAGACTCGACAGAGGTATACCACGTAGGGGTAGCCATGGAACGGAAAGAAAGGGAAGAAAAAGGGAGAATCTGACCGTCGGGTGGCGGAAAAGATTAACCAACGGAGAAGCACGAGACCGGCGGCGACGCGCGAAGACGGCGGCAAGAAGTGAGAAGCACCGAGGTAGAGAGAACAGTGAAGAGCAAATAAGGGTTTCGGCGAATGCGGAGACCTATTTATAGCTAGGCCGAAAGAAAGGCGACCGTCGGATGGCGATCCACGTGTACGGCGATCGCCTCACCCAATGCCGAAGAGTCGTCCCACGATCAGCCTCGAAAAAGCGTGCCGCATCCGCTGACGTCGCCTGATGCGGCGGCAGGGCGCGTCGCCGTGACGGCCAGTCGGAAGCTGCCGCGTGGCAGAAAGAATTACGCGCATTAATGGCCATTAAAAATTCGTAATCATGGGATAAATCGCATCCCGGTCGGCCAACCGGCGAACGCCACGTGGCCCAGATCATTAAAGCTGAGGTGATGTCGTTATGGCGCCGGTCGCATCGGGCCTATCACATCACCCCATTCGGCTTAGAATGTCCCGTCTCCATTAATTGACTGACTCGGGCTGTCCCGAGAAAATCGTCTTGAGGCGCGTGACTCCACATTTCTTGCAACTCAAGGCAAGCATTCTCCCGCCCAAACGTGTTCAACAAACCTCTCATCGACTAACAACATTCGTCCGGTCGGACGCACTAGCAGGTTACGAGGACGTGGTGGCCCACGTTCCTCCGGTCAGAATCTTCTTCCGCCCAGACAGGGCAAACATACTCAGCACCAGCTGTTGAGCATCGTGGTAAGCCGGCCGGATATTGAAAGGGCAGACAACGCCCGGCCGCAGGATGGTTGTACACACTTGTAGTCCAGTCAGTCGGACTGATCGCCTCCTTCGACTAGACTCGAGGGGAAGGCTATTGATCCTGCCCTATATTTTGCACGATACGGGCAGCCAACGTGGCGAACGACCTGGCCTGCTTCAGGGTCCACGTCATTATACGAGCAGCCGACTCAACAGACATTCTGACCGGGCCCAAAGCCTTCCCAGCCGGTCAAACCCGGCCGACCACAGTAAGGCCTACATGCCTCGTTCAGCCGAGTGCATCCGCCCGGCCACAGTAAGGCTGGCCTACATGCCTCGTTCAGCGAGTGCATCCGCCGGCAGTCCTTTATGCCGGCCTGATACCCATCCGGTCGAACCGTCCGGATATCCACTCAGGCACTCTCTCGGAATCACCCTGGGAAAGGACAAATATACCTGCACCAGCTGCAGGTAACAGGATGTCACTCCTCGTACGAACGGACACTCTCTGACAGGCGCCGCCTTACCGAAACCTGTCTTTGTCCTCACATAAGACAAATAGTATACGACAAAAAGGATGGTTACAGTCGACACAACCATGCCATATCTTCTGACCCTGTCAGAAGATCCTGACACAGGCCATACTCATATCGACAGCACCATACCACATCTTCTGACCCTGTCAGAAGATCCTGACACAGGCCATGCCTGGTCCTTTTCCCCGGCTATATAAGCCACTCCACTCCTCATTCTCAGGTACGCATACATACTCGCGCGAAGCCTCTTATTTTTCCAGTGCTCCATTATTTCTACTGTTCCTCGGAGTACTGACTTGACCGTCGGAGTGCCTTGCCGGGACGTCTCCCGGCTAGGTTGCTAACGGTCATCTTCCTCAGCAGGTTCACCTCTCAGTCGGCCGGCCCTGCACCAGGCGACATCCACTTCCATTCGGTCGGAGGACACCCCCCACGACGCTGCCATTCTGCGCGAGGACGCCCCGTCAGCATCCACGTCGTTCATCCCTACACCGTCATTCCGGTTGCGGCTCCACTACGCTCGGCGACAGGATCAAATTTGGCGCTAGAAGGAGGGCTTTCTGCCTGATCGAGAGCGAAGAATGGAAACCCCAATCCACTGACGGTTACTCTTTCGCCAGAAGAATATGAAATGCTGATGGCTGTCCGGACACAGAAGGCACAACAATCGCATCCGCCAACCGGTAGTCAAGGGGCCCGGCCCCCTGGGCCCTCTGTACGGGGAAATTCAGAAGGTATGGCTGCTCAGCCCGATCCCCGCGCTCCTAATTTTCCCCGAGCACTTTTCCGGAACGAGGCCCACTCAGCCCCGACCGAAGCTTCAGCGTCCAGCTGGCGCACCAGACACGCCCAGATAAAGGGAAAGGGTTAGCTGACCCCGCCGCGGCCTGTCCGACTCGCAGCCCTTTCTCCTCACAAATTCTTGGGGATCCCGTTCCCAAGAATCTACGATTCTTCACCATGCCAGAGTACTCGGGGGCCAGTGACCCCGAGGAGCACGTCATGAAATTTGAAAGCTCTGCCCAGTTGCACCAATACCCGGAGGGCGTCAAATGCCGCGCTTTCCTGACAACCCTCTCCGGGCGGCTCAACGATGGTTTGGCGGGCTCCCGAGTGGATCAGTTGGGAGTTTCGCAGAGGTAAAGCGGCTGTTTCTGCAACATTTTGCAAGCAGTCGGAGGCACCACAAGACCAGCCTCAATTTGTTCGCTCTGAAGCAAGGTCCGAAAGAGTCACTCCGGGCCTACATCCAGAGGTTCAATGGAGTAGCTAGAGGTGCCCAATACCACCTCCGAAGTACTAGTCACCGCCTTCTCACAAGGGCTCCAAGAAGGTGATTTCTTCCGATCCCTGATCAGGAAACCACCGAAGGATTTCGACAGCCTGCTCGGGAAGGCTGGTAAGTATATCAATGTGGAAGAAGCACAAGCCGCCCGGCGGAAGGAAGCGATAGTTAGCCCATCGCCGCACCTCAACACAACAGATCGCCAGGAGGACCGATTCGCAGTCCCCGACCGGCCGATCGGCCCGGAATGAGACCCCAGCAAGTGCAGGTGGCACAGGGGAATTGGCCCAACAGATGGGCCCCGTATTGTGCGTTTCACCAATGCAATACGCACAACACTGAGGACTGCCGAGCAGGCAACAGAGCTCGGACCCCACGGCAGGGGTCAAGGACGAAACCCAGCAGGGACGCGGGCGCGGTCAAGGAGCCACAGCCCAGCAAGGACAAAGGCGGGATGCCCCCGCCGCCCGGCAATTGTTTCCTCGGCCCGAGCAGGAAGAGGTGGAGGAACTTGACGAAGATCAAGCTAATCACCAGAACGCCGTCCGAGGAGGCGTCAATGTGATTTCGGCGGTCCGACCGGCGGCGACTCCAACCGAGCCAGAAAAACGCAGGTCGCCGACTGGAAATTCACCAAGTCGGAGTCAGCACCTCTCAAGCTCAAGGGCCCCAAATCAGCTGGGGGCCGCAGGATTTACAAGGATTGGAGGTGCCGCACGATGACCCGCTGGTCATCACAGCTGTCATCGCCAACTATGAAGTCCACCGAACCATTGTGGACACCGGCAGCTCGGTAAACATTTTATATAAACGAGCTTTCGATCAACTGCAAATTGAGTTATCGCAGCTAGAGATGGTGGCTACTCCCCTGTTCGGATTTACGGGAAACGAAGTACAGCCGATCGGACAGATACGGCTGGCGTCTCACTTGGAGAGGAGCCACTCAAGAGAACCCGTGGACCACGTTTCTGATGTGGATGCCCCTGCTGCCTACAACGCCATCCTCGGTCGACCGGCTCTCAACGAGTTCAGAGCGGTAGTCTCCACCTACTACCTCAAGGTGAAGTTTCCGGTCGGCGACAGAGTCGGCGAGGTGAAGGGCAATCAGACCGTGGCCCGGCGCTGCTATGCTGATGATGTCCGCTCGGGAGGTCAAAAGGCGAGGCGGGCAGGTAGCAGCTGCAACATGGTGCAAGCCTCCCCTTGGGCAGAATTGCGGGAAGACAAAGAGGAGGTACAACTCTTGCCTCGGAAGAAGAGCCCAAAATACAAATTGCTGCAGGACTTCCCGAGGAGCTGAAGCAATCCCTCATCGACTCCCTCGCCCGGAATCAAGACGTATTTGCCTGGTCGCCAAAAGACTTGAAGGGAGTCCGACCGGAAGTCGCAGGAACACCAGCTCCATGTTTACCCGGGTGCACGGCCAGGTCAAGCAACGAAGAAGAGATCGCAGCGCTGCGCAAAAATCAAGTCATCCGGGCGGAAGTGGAAAGACTGCTGGAAGCAGGACACATCCGGGAAGTTCAATTCCCGGCCTGGTTGGCCAACGTGGTGCTGGTGTCCCAAACCAAATGACAAGTGGCGGGTATGCATTGATTTCCGAGACCTCAATCGTGCATGCCCGAAAGATTGCTATCCACTTCCACGGATCGATCAACTGGATCGACTCGACGGCCGGGCAGCGAGTTCATATCAATGCTGGAATGCGTACCAGGGGTACCACCAAGTCCCGCTGGCTGTGGCCGACCAAGAGAAAGTTAGCTTCGTCACGGCTGACGGCACCTACTGCTACACCGTCATGCCGTTTGGCCTCAAGAACGCGGGCGCCACCTACCAGAGAATGATGAACAAGGTGTTCCGGTCGCAGATGGGGCGTAACGTCGAGGTATACGTCGACGATATTCTGATCAAGACTGCCCGGGCGGAAGAACTAATCCCCGACATTGAGGAAACTTGCCGAACTCTACGGCGGTTTGGCCTGAAGCTTAATCCGGCCAAATGTCTATTCGGGGCTCGAGAGCGGGAAGTTCCTCGGTTATATCGTCACCGAGCGGGGGCATCGAAGCAAACCCGGGCAAAATAAACGCCATCATGGAGATGCCGGCTCCAAGGAATCTCAGAGAGGCTCAACGGCTGGGTCGGACGAATAACGGCCTTATCAAGATTCATTTCCCGGTCAGCCGAACGAGGTCTACCTTTCTTCAAGACATTACGCCGAGCCACCAGATTTCAGTGGGACGCAGAATGTGACAGGCTTCGAAGAGCTGAAGGCTTATCTGGCTGAGTTGCCTACACTCGCCCGCCGGAGCCAAATGAGATTTTATATGTATACTAGCAGCTTCCACTGACTCGGGCAGCATGGTGTTGGCCCGACAAGAAAAGACTGAACAAAGGCCTGTGTATTTCTTTGCTCACTTATTTAAAGGAGCCGAGTGTCGATACACCACACTCGAAAAGTTGGGCTATATACTGTTCTTAGCCGCCCGGCGACTCAGACCATATTTTTGGCTCACCCGATTACTGTATTGACTAACAGTAACTTGGGTCGCGTGCTCACAAATCCGGATGCTTCAGGGCGGCTAGTCAAGTGGACAACTGAGCTGAGCGAATATGACATACAATATCTACCCCGGCCGGCTATCAAAGCTCAGGCCTTAGCCGATTTTCTCACGGAATGGCATCCTGATGAAGCCGAAGGCGTGTGGAAAGTGTACGTTGATGGGGCATCCTCTCGGCAAGGAAGCGGAATCGGCGTTCTCATGGTTTCACCTGAAGAAGAACGGCTACACCTGTCCGTGCGGCTAGAGCACAAGGCAACTAATAATGAAGCTGAATATGAAGCACTAATAGCCGGTCTGCAAGCCGCCCGGCATGTCGGGCCACCCGGGTGTGGCTATATTCGGATTCTCAGCTTGCTATACAACAACTGGCCGGTAACTTCGAAGTCAACAGCGACCGGCTGCAAGAGTACATCGACGCATATGAGCAGCTGAAGGCGGGTTTCCGGGAGGTACTTTTACAGAAGATCCCTCGAGAAAGCAACTTGAAGGCAGATGAGCTAGCTAAATTAGCTAGTGCAGTCGGATCTTGGGTGGTCCCTCGGCCAGGCCTGCCATGCCTTATTCGTCATGCAAATCGAGCAGCAGGCGGAAGCTGAATTGGAGACCGATTGGAGAACTCCCTTGATTGCATTCTTGACCAGGGGAAAAGTGCCGTCCGACCGGGAGGAGGCTCGTCTGTTCAGAAAGAGAGCCGCGCAATACACTATGGTCGGAGATGTCCTCTATAAACGTGCTCACGCCCGGCCATTACTCAAATGCCTTAGCAGTGAAGATGCAGATTATGTGCTTCGAGAGGTCCATATGGGGGTCTGCAGTAATCATTCAGGAGGTAGAGCCACCGCCCGGAAAACTCTTTTGGCCGGGTACTATTGGCCAACTTTACAGAAAGATGCCGACCGGTTGGCCGCAACATGCATATCTTGTCAGAAACATCAGTGCCTGCCACACCGGCCAACCGAAGTAATGAAGACATCGGCAGTCTCTTGCCCGTTCGACCAATGGGGCATGGATATCGTAGGTCCGTTCCCAACCGCCCCCGCTCAGAAGAAGTTCTTATTGGTCGCGGTGGATTACTTCTCTAAATGGGTGGAAGCAGAGGCGCTAGCTAGAATCACCGAGCAGACGGTGATTAAGTTCCTTTGGCAAAATATTCTATGCAGATACGGGATACCCCACAAGTTGGTGTCTGACAACGGTCGGCAGTTTCAAGGAAAGAAAATCAAAGAATGGTGTTCGACTTACGGTATCCATCAGGCTTTTACATCCGTGGCGTATCCACAAAGCAACGGCCAAGCAGAAGTCACCAACCGAGAAATCTTGAGAGGGCTCAAAACCAAACTGGATCATGCAGGAACCAACTGGGTAGAACAGCTGCCCGGGGGCCTTTGGGCAAACAGAACCACACCCAGAGAAGCTACCGGGCAAACGCCTTTCCACCTCGTCTATGGCAGCGAGGCGGTGGTGCCGGTCGAGGTCGGCTGTGAATCCGACAGGCGGTTAAGCTATGATGAAGGGAATGATGAAAGAAGACGCCTAGAGCTTGACCTCATAGAGGAAGTCCGGGAAAAAGCAGCCGCCCGGATGTTCACGTACCGTCAGCGCATGAAACAAAGGTACGACCAGAAGGTGTTGCCGCGCTCGTTTCGACCTGGAGACCTTGTCTGGAAACGAATAAAGCTGGTCGGTGATGTTAACAAATTACAACCACAGTGGGGCGGACCCTTCAAAATCGTCCAGAAATTGCATTCAGGCGCCTACTACTTGGAGGACGAACATGGAAAGAGGCTGAACCGACCGTGGAGTGCCCTACACTTGAAAATGTACAGAGAGCCCTAGAGTAATGCGAGCTTGTAAAACGCCACATTTTAGCTATATCGAAAGGCGCACCCGACCGAAAATTCCCGGTCGGCCATGTAAGGCAAAGTCATACCTGGACGGGACGCTGGCTGACGCGTCATACCCCCAGAAGCCTGAGTCGGCGACTGACTCTTCGGTCAGCCACTCGGAAGCCTGGACGCCGGTGAAGCGTGGCGTCCCGTAAGATTGCCCATCCGAAGCCTAGCGTTCCGGGAACGTGCGACCACGCCGAAGGCTGGTCCTGGAAGCCTGAGCGGACTGACTCTCGCGTCAGCCCACCGGAAGCCTGGACTGGTTCCCGGTCGGAAGCGTGGCGTCCCACGTGAAAGATTGGCCCATCCGGAAGCCTAAAGGCGGTTCCCGACCGGAAGCGTGGCGACCCACGCCGAAGGCTGGTCCCCTTTGGAAGCCTGAGTCGGCGACTGAC
This sequence comes from Boesenbergia rotunda, assembly GCA_024364735.1. Lineage (NCBI taxonomy): Eukaryota > Viridiplantae > Streptophyta > Magnoliopsida > Zingiberales > Zingiberaceae > Boesenbergia > Boesenbergia rotunda. Next base: position 61,622 of record JAGFNQ010004939.1, read on the forward strand.
TCTTCGCGTCAGCCCACTCGGAAGCCTGGACTGGTTCCCGGTCGGAAGCGTGGCGTCCCACGTGAAAGATTGGCCCATCCGGAAGCCTAAAGGCGGTTCCCGACCGGAAGCGTGGCGACCCACGCCGAAGGCTGGTCCCCTTTGGAAGCCTGAGTCGGCGACTGACTCTTCGCGTCAGCCCACTCGGAAGCCTGGACTGGTTCCCGGTCGGAAGCGTGGCGTCCCACGTGAAAGATTGGCCCATCCGGAAGCCTAAAGGCGGTTCCCGACCGGAAGCGTGGCGACCCACGCCGAAGGCTGGTCCCCTTTGGAAGCCTGAGTCGGCGACTGACTCTTCGCGTCAGCCCACTCGGAAGCCTGGACTGGTTCCCGGTCGGAAGCGTGGCGTCCCACGTGAAAGATTGGCCCATCCGGAAGCCTAAAGGCGGTTCCCGACCGGAAGCGTGGCGACCCACGCCGAAGGCTGGTCCCCTTTGGAAGCCTGAGTCGGCGACTGACTCTTCGCGTCAGCCCACTCGGAAGCCTGGACTGGTTCCCGGTCGGAAGCGTGGCGTCCCACGTGAAAGATTGGCCCATCCGGAAGCCTAAAGGCGGTTCCCGACCGGAAGCGTGGCGACCCACGCCGAAGGCTGGTCCCCTTTGGAAGCCTGAGTCGGCGACTGACTCTTCGCGTCAGCCCACTCGGAAGCCTGGACTGGTTCCCGGTCGGAAGCGTGGCGTCCCACGTGAAAGATTGGCCCATCCGGAAGCCTAAAGGCGGTTCCCGACCGGAAGCGTGGCGACCCACGCCGAAGGCTGGTCCCCTTTGGAAGCCTGAGTCGGCGACTGACTCTTCGCGTCAGCCCACTCGGAAGCCTGGACTGGTTCCCGGTCGGAAGCGTGGCGTCCCACGTGAAAGATTGGCCCATCCGGAAGCCTAAAGGCGGTTCCCGACCGGGAAGCGTGGCGACCCACGCCGAAGGCTGGTCCCCTTTGGAAGCCTGAGTCGGCGACTGACTCTTCGCGTCAGCCCACTCGGAAGCCTGGACTGGTTCCCGGTCGGAAGCGTGGCGTCCCACGTGAAAGATTGGCCCATCGGAAGCCTAAAGGCGGTTCCCGACCGGAAGCGTGGCGACCCACGCCGAAGGCTGGTCCCCTTTGGAAGCCTGAGTCGGCGACTGACTCTTCGCGTCAGCCCACTCGGAAGCCTGGACTGGTTCCCGGTCGGAAGCGTGGCGTCCCACGTGAAAGATTGGCCCATCCGGAAGCCTAAAGGCGGTTCCCGACCGGAAGCGTGGCGACCCACGCCGAAGGCTGGTCCCCTTTGGAAGCCTGAGTCGGCGACTGACTCTTCGCGTCAGCCCACTCGGAAGCCTGGACTGGTTCCCGGTCGGAAGCGTGGCGTCCCACGTAAAAGATTGGCCCATCCGGAAGCCTAAAGGCGGTTCCCGACCGGAAGCGTGGCGACCCACGCCGAAGGCTGGTCCCCTTTGGAAGCCTGAGTCGGCGACTGACTCTTCGCGTCAGCCCACTCGGAAGCCTGGACTGGTTCACGGTCGGAAGCGTGGCAGCCCACGTGGAAGATTGGTCCATCCAGAGGCTTGAGAAGCCTAACATATTTATAGACCTGGTTTGGTTCCCCGACCGGGCGTGTGGCGGCCCACATCCCTCAGTCGGACCAACCAGCCGGCTAACCTACACTTAGCCGTTTTCCTAACTTGGTTTGGTTCCCCGACCGGGCGTGTGGCGACCCACACCTCAGTCGGACCAACCAGCCGGTTAACTTACGCTAACATATTCCTAACTTGGCTCGGTTCCCCGACCGGGCGTGTGGCGGGCCACACCCCTTAGTCGGACCAGCCAGCCGTCTACCTTACACTTGGCCGTTTTCCTAACTTGGTTTGGTTCCCCGACCGGGCGCGTGGCGACCCGCACCCCTCAGTCGGACCGATCCGCCAGCTGACTATATACTGGGCCATTTCCCCAGGGCATTGAGCCTCCTAAAGTAAATGGCCTATTCCAGAACCAAGGGTGTTGGTCGAAAACACCTAAAACAAAGTGGGAGCGAGAAAGAAGAGTTTCATTCAGATCCCCAATACATTACCTGACAACTGAAACCAATCAGCAACATCTACTGAATCGTTGTATAAAATAACACGTTAAAGGATAAGGCCTTTGCATTGATGGTTACTCGGCGGCATTACCAAAAAAGAGCCCCAACCGGCGGCCAAAGATTACACGATTTAAACTAGGTGAAAGGCTGGAAGAAGTCCTTAGGGAGTAGCTCCTTGACCCGAGTCACTATTACAGCGTTGGCAGGAATGTCAGCAGGTAGATAGCCGCCCTCTTGGAGCTGCAGAATAGCGCTGTTAATGCCCATCTGGAACATGCTCGACGTCCGCTTGCCCAGCTTATCGCAGAACTCTTTGGAGTTAATATAGGCCAGGCGGTGTGCGTCCATCCGGGCGGGTTCGCCTTCTTGGTGCAGCTTCAGGCTTTCAATTTCCGCCCGGAGGCTGGCTAACTCCTTGTCCTTATCTTCCAGGGCAACTGCTTGAGAAGCCAGTAGTCCTTCAGACAAGCGGAGCTCGTCTTCTCGGGAGTCTAAAGCCTTCTCCTTGGCATGTAAGTCCGACTCCCGAGTTGCCAGCTCCTGCTCTTTATCATTCAAGGTCTCCCTGAGCTCCTCAGAAGCCTTCACCAGTTTCTCTAGCTCCGCCCTCATGGTTTCGACTTCGGTAGTTTTCTTGGCGAGGTCCGATCGGGTGCGGCGCTGCTTATCCAGAGCCTTCTTCCTCTCTTGCTCAAGGGTCTCGTGTAAGGAGGAAGACCTGGCATACGCCCGCTCGGCTGCCTCAGCTCGGGTGACTTCATTCGTCAGTCGCGCCTCGGTGGAACGGAGTTTCTCCTTAAGCTCCAGTATTTCCGAGCGGAGAATAGCGGTTCCCTCCTCCCCGACCGGCAGGTTCGCATGCGACTGACGGAGCTCCGATTCCTCGAGCCGCCGCTCGGCCATTCGGCGTCCCCTGGCATTGATAACCAAGGTATGGGCGACGCTCGAGCAGGTGGCCCAAAACTACAATAAGAATTATTAGGAAAAAAGCAAGTTAGCTAAGCACTAAAGCATCGGACTTACATTCGTAGCATCCTGCATAAATGGTCGGCCAGGCGGACCGGGGGTTTGGAAGTCCCTTCCTTCATACCCTGCTCCCAGCATTCTGCCAATTCCCCATAAAGGGTAAGTCGCTGCTCGGCTCCCCGAGCGGCCGCGGGGTCGAGCGAGGGGAGATACACGCCAAAGCAAGGCGGCCGGGAAGATTGTCCCCCCGAGCGTGACGAACCCGGCGCGTCTGCAGGTCGGCTAGTGCTAGCCGGGCTGGCAGCGGCTTCTGCAGGCTGAGCACCAGAGCCAGACGCAGGATTCCTCGGGCGCTTTCGCAAGGGTTCCGGGTCTGGGGAATCGGAAGAGGATGTGTCCACCTCCGTCGGCTCCTCAATGCGGATAGAAGCGCTAGCCTTCCGCTTGGAAGGCTGGGACTTCTCCATGGAAAACCGAACCTTCTTCTTGCCGGCGGATTTTGCGGGGGCAGGAGGTTTCGAAGAGCCGACCGGCTCCCTAGAACCAGTCGGCGCTGGTTCGGCAGAAGGAGCCTGAGGAGCTGGCTCCGCGCTCTCAGGAATCGTATGTTGGTCGGGCGGACCGGCCTGGCGCAGACGAAGCTGTTCGGCCGCCCGGGTGTTGATTTCTGCGTCCGCCAGACCCATGGCCTCATCAAGGGACGCTTCCCACATCATCTTGGCTGCAAAATCAAGAGATTTTGAGTTAGGAAAAAAGGAGTACGAAGAAAAGATAACTTACAGAAGGCGTAGGGCAGGGCGGCAGGCACTCGGCTTAGCCCAAATATGTACAGAACGGCGTCGGTGAGAAGTTTCATGCCGTCGAAGTGACGACCGCCGATTAGAGAAGCGGCCCTTATGAACAAGGGGTCAGTTTTAAAGTTTCTTAAGGGAGCTATAGGGGGCATGTCTTCACCCATCCGATCGGGAACCCGGGCTGGTCGGAGGGCCTATGAAAAAGAAGTGAGTTTTCCATCCCTTATTTGAGGAAGGAATATTCTCCACTATAGATAGTTTGGCCCGGGCTCGGAGGAAGAAATTCCCGGCCTCCTGTTTCTTCGGGTAATAAAAGAAATACAGAACCTCCGGTCGGAGGGGGACTCGGTAAAGGGTGAAAAGAACAATTAGGTTGCACAATATACGAATAGCGTTGGGAGAAAGCTGGAAGATAGGAATGTGGAAGAAGTTACAGAAGTCTACAATAAAGGGATGAAGAGGATAGCGCAGGCCAGACATGTGTTGATCCCGGAAAAACACAAAGAAGCCAGCCGGAGGCTGGTGCGGTGGTCATCCTTTGTCGGAACGGCAATGCGGTAGTTCGCGGGGATGTCGTAGGCTAGTCGGAGGTCGGAGATGGTCTCGTCGTGAAGGGAAGACTCGACAGAGGTATACCACGTAGGGGTAGCCATGGAACGGAAAGAAAGGGAAGAAAAGGGAGAATCTGACCGTCGGGGTGGCGGAAAAGATTAACCAACGGAGAAGCACGAGACCGGCGGCGACGCGCGAAGACGGCGGCAAGAAGTGAGAAGCACCGAGGTAGAGAGAACAGTGAAGAGCAAATAAGGGTTTCGGCGAATGCGGAGACCTATTTATAGCTAGGCCGAAAGAAAGGCGACCGTCGGATGGCGATCCACGTGTACGGCGATCGCCTCACCCAATGCCGAAGAGTCGTCCCACGATCAGCCTCGAAAAAGCGTGCCGCATCCGCTGACGTCGCCTGATGCGGCGGCAGGGCGCGTCGCCGTGACGGCCAGTCGGAAGCTGCCGCGTGGCAGAAAGAATTACGCGCATTAATGGCCATTAAAAATTCGTAATCATGGGATAAATCGCATCCCGGTCGGCCAACCGGCGAACGCCACGTGGCCCAGATCATTAAAGCTGAGGTGATGTCGTTATGGCGCCGGTCGCATCGGGCCTATCACATCACCCCATTCGGCTTAGAATGTCCCGTCTCCATTAATTGACTGACTCGGGCTATCCCGAGAAAATCGTCTTGAGGCGCGTGACACCACATTTCTTGCAACTCAAGGCAAGCATTCTCCCGCCCAAACGTGTTCAACAAACCTCTCATCGACTAACAACATTCGTCCGGTCGGACGCACTAGCAGTTTACGAGGACGTGGCGGCCCACGTTCCTCCGGTCAGAATCTTCAGCCGCCCGGACATCTTCATTAGGTCGATGACTAGTCGGGAATGCGTGGCGGCCCACGCTTCCCTATCATGCTTCGTCCAGCCGGACGGCCTCGTTAAAAAAAAGAAGGGTGCGTGGCGGCCCACGCCTCTCTTGACTAACGATCTTCTTCCGCCCAGACAGGGCAAACATACTCAGCACCAGCTGTTGAGCATCGTGGTAAGCCGGCCGGATATTGAAAGGGCAGACAACGCCCGGCCGCAGGATGGTTGTACACACTTGTAGTCGAGTCAGTCGGACTGATCGCCTCCTTCGACTAGACTCGAGGGGAAGGCTATTGATCCTGCCCTATATTTTGCACGATACGGGCAGCCAACGTGGCGAACGACCTGGCCTGCTTCAGGGTCCACGTCATTATACGAGCAGCCGACTCAACAGACATTCTGACCGGGCCCAAAGCCTTCCCAGCCGGTCAAACCCGGCCGACCACAGTAAGGCTTACATGCCTCGTTCAGCCGAGTGCATCCGCCCGGTCGTAGTAAGGCTTACATGTCTCGTTCAGCCGAGTGCATCCGCCCGGCCACAGTAAGGCCTACATGCCTCGTTCAGCCGAGTGCATCCGCCCGGCAGTCCTTTATGCCCGGGCCTGATACCCATCCGGTCGAACCGTCCGGATATCCACTCAGCACTCTCTCGGAATCACCCTGAGAAAAGGACAATATATACCTGCACCAGCTGCAGGTAGCAGGATGTCACTCCTCGTACGAACGGACACTCTCTGACAGGCGCCGCCTTACCGTAACCTGTCTTTGTCCTCGCATAAGACAAGTAGTATACGACAAAAAAGGATGGTTACAGTCGACACAACCATGCCATATCCTCTGACCCTGTCAGAAGATCCTGACACAGGCCATACCCATATCGACAGCACCATACCACATCTTCTGACCCTGTCAGAAGATCCTGACACAGGCCATGCCTGGTCCTTTTCCCCGGCTATATAAGCCACTCCACTCCTCATTCTCAGCAGGTTCACCTCTCGTCGGCCGGCCCTGCACCAGGCGACATCCACTTCCATTCGGTCGGAGGATACCCCCCACGAAGCTGCCATTCTGCGCGAGGACGCCCCGTCAGCATCTACGTCGTTCATCCCTACACCGTCATTCCGGTTGCGGCTCCACTATGCTCGGCGACAGGATCATTTATCATATTAAATCCTTCATATCATCAATACAATCAAATGACTTTCAAATAAAATTGATAACTATAAGATCATTTATCTAGGCCCTAGGCATATTGAATAATACAAACATCAGAGGTTTTGTATAAATATGTTTAATAATTAAGACTATCAAATTAAGTGTTTCATCTTTCATATCACAAGATTAGATTTGTAAAAAATAAATATTGCATCGATTCTAGGACTTCCAAACCATGATGATGTAGTTCATTTTGCATTTGGATATCACTTTCACAAGAAAGAGGAGAGTTTGAAATGTTTGAGTTTTTTTGAGAAGCACAAAATCCTAAATACATTGGATTTTTTTCCCGCCCATCCAACCAACTTTCGTGGGGCCGGGTCGGTCACCCCAGGTTTAATTTGTCTGCTGCCTTGTTCATCTAAAAAAGGAATAGAAAAGATAATGTATAAAGGGGTGGAGGGCCTCTTTGATAATAAATCAAAGTAGAGCATCACTTTGATGATTTATTTTACCCTGTTAAAATGGTGGCAAGATCAAAAGGAAGCTCAAACGCCAAACAATTCAACTTTTTATATGCAACTTTGCTCTGCCACTTAGCTTTCTTCGAGTTTCCCTTCCAATCATCCTTTGACAAAATTCTCATGGGCTATCTACAAGACTAAGATAAGCAATATACAAAAAAAAAAAAAAACACCTTAGCATTGTTGAACATATAATCACTCATCAAAGGCTATTATGAAATGCTTGAAGAGTTTATGCTTCTAGTTTTAGGGTTTTATTTTGTCTCAATGAATTTTAGGATTTACTATTAAGGATGCATTTTAGGATGTTTTTATTCAGTTTTAAGTTTTATATTCTTTAATGTTCGTGTAGTCATCTCATTATTTGGAGCCTCTGGACAACGCTAGATGGACCTAAACCTATAGAAAGTTTATAATGATTAATAGATTTGTGTCCTCTTGCATGTCAGTCTAGATTTCATAAATGAATCAGGTATTCACGATTCGATCTTTAGCTCAAATGGGACGCGAATTCTGAGACGTTAGACTTTTAGACCGTTCACTATGAGTGCTTCCCGATTTACCCTATCGGCCGATGGGAAACTTCCGTGGAGCCGGGCCGGTCGCCCGAGGTTGAAAAAACCTCGTTAATCATTTAGATTTCATAAATGAAACCGAACGAATTGACCTTTGCTACCTGAATTTCATAAATGAATCCTCTATTTGTGCCCTTGGTGTCACATCTTGGGTTGTCGCTCATCTAATAAAAATCGAATAACATCTCCTCTTTACGACGAATAATCTAAAACCAATATATAAGGCATACACGATCGACAGATACCTCAACCAACACGGCTAGAATAAGGCAAGTAAAAGAGGCAATACAACACAAATATTTCAAAACTAATCTGATTGTGGACCTGTCCAACTTACGACAAAGAAACTAAAACATAAATCCCTCAGGGCACACAAAAATATAAAGCATCAGTACATGTCCATAGAAATGGATAAAATACCAAAATATACATACGTAACACAAATACGACAGCGAAGTCAACTCGACGAATAGAGGGACTGGTTGTTGGACTCTCTCCTGGCAACTCCAAACTTATCAGCCTAGAAACATAAAACATAACAAACGAGGATGAGCCCTAAGGGACTCCACGGATATATAAACGGATAGATATGCATAGTTACAAAAAGGTCATACAACAGTAGTATAGAAGTAAGCAGATATAGTTTAATAGGAAAAATCAAAATACATGATCGGTAAACTACATACATACTCATATCAAACTCATCTGCGGGGTATGAAAGTCATAAATCTCCGAATTTGAATAGTCATCAAACCATATGCAAACCATAATACCTTCTATATGTATTTGTTATCCAAATGTAGTAATCATAGCTCAAACAAGTGTAGCAAACACAAACAAATGAAATTTATGCAATCGTGCACATAATGCAATGACATAGTCACCCCTAACGCCAATCAGCCACTGCCACCGGTCATGAGTGAGGCCAAGTGGGTAGGGCTATGACAACTATTCACGCTCTGTCATCACTGCTCTTGAGTAACTGAGTGGACAGGATACTGGCGGAGGACACCCACCTACCCCAAGTCATATGGGAGAGCACCGTTCTCATTTTCTCGTATCACGGGAAATAAGAGGGATCCCTATTTACTACCACGTTGCGGAAACCACTATCCATGAGCTACCGAACGGAGTCTCGATAGGGCAACTGTACACACTCTCCTGATAGTACAACTAATCCATGAGTGACAATGTGTGCATATCCTGATATGACTGACGACCCGTCTCAACCACAAGGGAGTCAAATATCGCCAATTATGTAATAATGCAAAGATGGTGCACGACTCTAACACACGCACGACCCATCAAGCAATCCTCAATATGACATGCACAAATATGAAAACATAATTCATAACCTATTATAAGCTACTAGGCATGCAATAATTTTAAGTGTCAATAAAAGTCAAGTATCATACAACATATAAATTCTCCTATGTACATGTGCACACGTGTGTACTTTATAGAATCAAAGTATCAAGCATGGAGATTGTATTGAAAATAAACTTTGAGTATGTCAAAAGGTCAAGCTGTAAGTATCAAGCAGGAAAAATAAAAGACAAACAAAGGTAAATTTTACTACTATCCATAAAAGAAATCATGCATAGAAACCTGACAATATCTACAAAGATAAGTCAGAAGTACTCGCCTTCAAAGTGTAAAGTGTAGTCTGTTAACGATGAGAACTCTTCGTCTAGAAGTCCAAGATCAAATTAATGTCCTGTATTAAAGGATAAATCTATTTAACTATTTACATAAATAATAAGTAGCTAATCAAATTCCTAAATTGTATTCGGATTAATCCTAATACTGAAATCATTTAACTAATTCTAATTAAATGATTAAATCCCAATAACTCAACAAAGCTAAGGTTGCATTTAAGTTCATTTCTAAGATCAAACCCTAATTACCATAAACCAAATAGTATATGGCAAATAAGACCATCAATCCAATCTAATAGGAACCTCCTAATGATGCTTACGGCAAAGGCCCCCCCCCCCCCCCCCCCCCCCCCCGGGCCTATGGTGCAGCGGTAAGATCACTAGTTGTTAACCCAGGTATCCACGGTTCGATCCCCAGCTACGACGCATTTTGCAGGAATTTTTCCTCCAAATGGGGCGCGAACCCTGGGACGCTGGGCTTCTAGACTGGCCACCGCGAGCGCTTCCCGATTTACCCTGGTGATCGGTGAGAAACTTCCGTGGGGCCGGGCCGGTCATCCCAGGTTCAATTTGTCTGCTGTCTAGTTCATCACTTACGGCAAAGGCAAGTAAAGCAAAAAAACAAGAAGGTATGCTATCCAACCTAAACCAAACAATTTTCTATTACACTCCACAAACCTATTTCCAACCTTTGCTATTCACGGCAACCAAAAGAGGAATCCATTCAAACTAATTTGGCCATCCTACATTAGGTTCATCCAGAAATCAAATCAGATGCACTCAGACACCCCCCAACAAGGAATTCAACCCCAACTAATAGCTCAGCGCAAAACACTCACCCAAATCTTAGTTTGAGAGCTAAACCAAAAGGGCATCACACATGGCAACAAGTTCCAAGCCATGCACCCAGCTCAAACAGAACCAACACTGCCACGACAACACACTAAACCAAAATGGGATTCAAACTTCCAATTCTCCAACCAAGATCATATTCAATAATTCATCCAACCTATTCGCTCAGAAATCAAATCCAAGAACACATATTCAAAAACCACCAAAAATAGATCAATTACCAACTCACGGTAGAAAAGTTCCAGACGCAATCCCCAATCCGAAAAACTAACAGAACCAAAACAAATCCCTACTTTCTCATCCGAAATTTCGATTTCAAAACCAAGTTCAACAAGAGTACAACCCTAAAACCAAATTGCAGCTTACCTGAGTTTGTCGCCGACTATGGAACCCCCAACTCCAACTCAGCACAACCGCCTCCCGCAACGCAGCCCAGTACCCCTAGGAGTAGATATAAGTTAGCACTATCCAAAGGCCTCAAACCCCATCAATGGAGATCGTGACTTACCAGTAGGGTTCATCGGCTGTAGATCTCGGCAGAGGTGATCGTCGATCCTGGGCTGGCGCCGATCACACAGAGAGAAGGGTGTACAACGATAAATGGAGGAGGAAGGAGTTGGTGCTCGCGTGAAGAGGGACGGTTTTCGCGTGAAGAGGGAGTCGCGCGAGGGGCCGTCGGGCAGAAACTGTCGGCATCGTCGTGGGGTTCGTGAAGAGTGGAAGAGAAGTAGAAAAGGAAAAACTCGGTTTATAAGAAATTTTATGAAAAGGCCCTCCAATTCTGATTTATCCAAACTAAGCCCTTATCTTAGGCTTTATGTGTTTAAACCTTCAAAATTTCTGTATTTAACACTTGGAAACCAATTCAGTCATTGACCCAAATTTTGACCCGAATTGATACATTGACCCAAATTTGAAAAATAGGTTCTTTATTGTTTCCCTTTCACTCCAAAGTCATCTTATCCTTTTTATTTTACAATTTTGACAACCTTAAATCCATTTAGCAAGTGACAAAGGGAGAGAAAAAAAATAAGTCAAGTCAATAAGTTAAAAAATCGCTTGCATAAATTTAGGAGAGATGCCAGATTAATTAAGAGGGAGAAACTAAATACATATATGTTCTTCAATATTTCTCTCGGTGTTTTTATTTTATCTCATTAAATTGTTATGCTTTAAATTATTAACTCCCTAAATTATTATGCTTTAACTTTAACTTAACTTTGACCAAATTACCAATAATAAAAAAGGAAAAAATTATTGGTGCAAAGATGTATCATATGATGGAACCTACGTTTTGATCTAGGCAATAGGTTCAAGTTAAGTCTTATGATTTTATAACATATTAGCTGATCTCACAGGAAAGTCATAATTGAGGTTATACAAGGGAAAATCCTAGTTGTGACTAGGTAAGAAAAACCTGATTAGAGGAACCAAACAAAAGTCTTAGCAGATCAAGGACATCGGGCAAGATGCCCTGAAGGTCGAGGACACCAGCCAACAAGTCTTGGAAGTCAAGGACACCAAGCGAAAGTCTAAATAGGTCAAGGGTTGAAGGTCTAGCTGAAAGTTCTGAGGGTCAAGGTCAGGCTGAGCAAAAGTCCAAGTAGGTTGGGTAGATCAAATTTGGTATCAGGTAAACTCTCTCGAGTAGAGTGGTGAGGATGCGCTCTTACATAATGAAGCTAAATAATAAAGCAAAAATGGGATCCAAACACCTCTATCATATCCAGGTGCCTCAAAGTCTTACAGACACTTGGACAAGAAGACTTATCACGACGACAAGTTCGGATTGGATAAGAGCTGCCAGAGGCAGCTTAAGCCGATCTAGGCGCCTAAATCAGTCTATAAAAGAAGCATCAATCAAAAGCTTCAAGATATCTCTTCTTCTACACTCCGAGCTCCGTTACACTCCCAAGACAACGATACTCTACTATGATCAAGCCTCAACAATGCGGCAATGACACGATGCTGATACGAGCTCAAAATGACCATAAACTTGGGTAATGTGTGTTGTTGCATTAATATTACTCTCGCTTACTTTGTACTCTCTATTCTAAGGTTAGTAGCCATGTTACCAAACCTATATTTGTTGTATGAAGCATTTGATAATGATTGCTCAACGAAAACGGTTAAATTGACTGCGAGCCTTAGAGTAGAAGCCACGAGGTTACGAGCCAAGAAAAACCAACGTGTTCTTTATTGTTTATCTTTTAACTCCCGCTATATGACTTTGTGCTTTTCGAACAAATTATAAACACGTACGAAGTGTGCTATTCACCTCCTCTAGTGCTTTTCTCGTGCCAACACAGTAGACTAATCTATAATATTATATTCCATCTTCAACTTTGTTTGAATCAGTTGATGTAGTATCAATTGATTGAGCTTAACATCGACCAACTGATTAATGTTGCGTCAATTACTTTAATTGACTAGGAAGTATTATGTTCTCAACTAAAACATCCTTAATCAACCTAACGGTTGACTGAACTTATCCACCGGCCGACTACTCCCACACATAATTCCCCAAATAGATCAACTTGGGATATTCAACCACCAGTTGACTACTTCACAATTTACTACTTAACTAGTTAAACTACAAACAAACTTGGATATTGAGTTTCTCTATCATAAGTCAACTGCTCTATAACACACCACTTGATTGGTTAAACCACAAAACCAGAAACACTTGGGGTATGGTTTTCTTAGCCACTAGTCAATTTTGGATTCCAACACAAATCGTCTAGCTCTTCTGACTTTGATTACACCTACAGTCATGTCTGTCTAAGTTGTCATTACCCACATTGCTTTACAAATCACTTCACTTACATCTCTCATGGAATTTCTCCAAGTCTTGAGGTCTTCTTTTATTAAGGTACTCATCCCTTGGATGCATGGAGCCCTTAGCTCCTCATGCCATCCTCCACTCCTTTGCTTATGCAGATCACCTCCTTGGCTCTAGATGCTCGACAATCCTTATCATGTGGTCTCTCGTATGTTGATGTCATCCTTCTCGTCCTATGGTTGCTTATATGCTCACCCTATCCTTCTATGATATCCATGGACATCAAGCCATTGAGTCATCAAACACCAATGTCACTCTAAGTAGATCATACACAACTTAGCGCACATATAAAATATAGTAACAAACCTAACATAAATATTTTTCCCAACTTATCAAAACACTTAATTTCATGACTGCAAAAAGGGCATGAAAGCTCTAACAATGGAGGCCTAGATAGTTTGCATGTGTGGAAAGTCCAAGTAAGTTAATGAGAATCAAATATTTGAAAGTGAAAGTCCTAAAAGGTGAATGGTGATTAGATGTTAGGCAGTGCAAGTCTAGACAAGCCAAAAAGATTAGATGCTTGGAGAAAGTCTTAATAGGTTAAGATTGACGATTACAAATAGACATTTGATAAATTCCAAGAGAAATCAGGAGCTTCTTAGTATGTTAAAGTCCTGGAGCATGAAAACTTTGCATGTTATAGTTCCAAAAGCATGGATGCTTTTTGGCATGATGAAGTCTCAAAAGCATGAAAGGTTCTTGACATGATGAAATCATGGAAGCATGAAAGCTTCTTGTCATGAGGAAGTCTTAGAGACCTAGAGTTTCTTAGAATGATACTAATTAATTCAGTCTTAATGTGGTTGGAGTGTTAGTTGATTGATGAACCTAAAACAATGAACTTGTGATTTGATTGAGATTGAGATTACAATAATCAACTAATATGGATATGTGATGATCCTGTCGCCGAGCGTAGTGGAGCCGCAACCGGATGACGGTGTAGCGATGGGTGACGTGGATGCCGACGGGATGTCCTCGCGCAGAATGACAGCGCCGTAGGGGGTATCCTCCGACGGAACGGAAGCGGATGTCGCCTGGTGCACGGCCGACTGGCTGGAGGTGGACCTGCTGAGGAAAATGACCATTAGCAACCTAGCCGGGAGACGTCCCGGCAAGGCACTCCGACGGTCAAGTCAGTACTCCGATGAACAGGAAAAATGATGCAGTATGTAGACGAGGGGCGTCGTGCGTGCGTACCTGATAATGAGGAGGGGAGTGGCTTATATAGCCGGGGAAAAGGACCAAGTCTGACTTGTGTCAGGATTCTCTGACAGGGTCAGAGGATATTGTATGATTATGTCGATTTGGGTATGGCCTGTGTCAGGATTCTCTGACAGGGTCAGAAGATATTGTATGATTATGTCGATTTGGGTATGGCCTGTGTCAGGATTCTCTGACAGGGTCAGAAGATATTGTATGATTATGTCGATTTGTAACCAACCTTCTTTGTCGTATACTATTTGTCTTATGTGAGGACAAAGACAGGTTTCTGTAAGTCTCTGTCAGGCGGCGCCTGTCAGAGAGTGCCAGTTCGTACGAGTGGTGACAGCCTGTTATCTGCAGCTGGTGCAGGTGTATTTTGTCTTTATCCCAGGGTGATTCCGAGAGAGTGCCCGAGTGGACACCGAGACGGCACGCCCGGATGGATATCAAGCATGGACATAAAGGACTGCCGGGCGGATGCACTCGGATGAACGAGGCGTGTAAGCCTTAATGTGACCGGGCGGAAATACCCGGATAGACGAGGCGTGTAAGCCTTAATGTGGTCGGCCGGGTTTGACCGGCCGGATGAACCGCTATATTTATTCTAACCGGCCGCCTTGAGTCCGACCGGCCGGCGAAGCCCCTGGGCCCGGCCAGGATGTTTGTCGAGTTGGCTGCCATACAATGACGTGGACCTTGAAGCTGGCCAGGTCGTTTGCCACGTTGGCTGCCCGTATGATGCCAAATATAGGGCAGGATCATGTGAGTAGCAAAATTATAATCGTTTAGCGCATTTTAACAACAGTACCAATTATTATAATAATTTTTTAAATGGCAAAGAGAACAGATAAAATCTATTGTTTATGAACATTTTTTTTTGTAGTGCAAAATCACAAAGTTGTAGTTAGGTTGGAATTGTGGCTGAGTAGTTGATTGGTGCAAATAGTTGCCAACTTATGAAGTAGTTGACTCAGGCTACAAATGCTATAAATTTTTGTTTGGGACCAAGAGATTGGTAAATCAATAATATCAATCAACTGATGTTAAACCAAATAACTAGCAAGGAACTATTGAGTGGATAAAATTAACTATAGTAATGCTTGAATTCTCAGTCGCTATAGTGGAGTAATTAACTTAAAGTCATGGAATAGTTGATTGATCAACGGATTCTAGACTTGAACCTGAAGTCTATAAAGGTTGATTTCATAAAGAGATTTTGACATAGCATTCTTTGTTGGCTTTTGGGTGAGTGTTGTTGCATTCCTGATTTATCTTGGAGCAAATGCGAAGGCAAAGAAAGCAAACAAAGTGAAACCTTCAATCATAATTTATTCTCTTATATTACTTTTGTTTTTATTTTTATTTGTATTATCACTTGTATATATTAAAGCAATATATTAAAGTGAAACATTGTATGCAAAAGGTGGATCCGCCACCCTAATGGCCCCCTGATCTCTGCCCCATAAATATCTAGAGGGGGTAAAGTGAAACATTGTAGGAGCTATCTAACATAGCTACTCCAACTCATAATACTTAATATAATATTACAGTAGTTGTTAAGTAGTTCTTAAAAATAAAATTTAAAAAGATTCTTGATAAAATCAAAATAATTTTGATAGAGTTTAAGTAAAAATTAGTTTGATATAATAGATAATAATCTGGTTTAAAATGAATTACTAGATTAAAAAATATGATGGAATATTTATTTTATATTTTTATTAAAAAAATTTATTTGACGATTTGAAAAATATGGGACATTTTTATTTATTTATTTATTTAAAAAAAAGAAATTTAACATATGAATATTATATTTCAATATTAATAAAATTTGGAAAGCTTGCTTTATATTTTATAAATGATGATGATATCTCCGATAGGAGGCGGCCCAACCGAAAAAAAGATGCTTAGCGTGGGAGCCCCTCCTTCCACCGCAGCCCTTCCCCATCTCATCTGCCGCCACCGCCCTTCGCCTTGCCTCCTTCTCCCCTTCGGCAGCCGCGTCGCCGCTACGGTTTTGATTCCGCAGCCAGGACGCCGCCGTCTCATCCCGCTTCCCGCTTTGAGAAAAAGGGGACAGCGGAGCCGGAAGCTAGGAGAAGGGGACAACGATGCTGGCCGGTCACAAGTATCGGACGAGGACGATGAAGATGAGGACGTGGACGAATCGACGTTGCCTTTCCAGGAAATGAAGCAGTGGCTGCGCAGCAAACCGTCCGGATTCGGAGAGGGGAAGACCTACGATACCAGGTTGGAGGATGAGCTCTGGGAGGAGATTGAAAGGAGCAGGAAAACACAGATTGAGAACCTTAATAAGCTCAAGAACAAGCCTAAGATGAGTGATGGCGGACCCAAAACGAAGGCAAACGCGCCACATAAAGGTGATTTCCCAACATTTTCATTGATCTCCATTAAGCCCTTTGTTTTACACAATTTATGGGACTTAATGAAACAACAACAATAATCCATGAATCTTTTAACTCTTTGAGAGGACTATAGAGGTCTTATTTAGTCGTTGTACTTTAATTAAGGCCACATTAGCAATATTTTCTTCTCGTTTTTTTTTTCAAAAACGAAAAAATATTGGGGTGAACTGTAGCTCGCGCGAGTAAGACCATAGATTCAAACCCTAAAGCTACGTCGTTCGGTGTCCATGTTACAGTGTCAAGGTCCTGAGCAGTAGCAGCCAGGACCCTGTAAAATTATCAGCAGACCATACTACCAACAAAATTGAGGTCCGCAGTCCATAAAAAACAATAGGACCGATTCATCAAACAAACAAGTCAGTTAAAGAAGCAGAATATCCATAACTTCACAGGGCTACAACAGTTGTTGATACACCACTTCCAAGTCCATATGCTCCTTTTATTTGGGTTGAATAGCTTACAACCTGTATCGACTCATGTTCGGTCCAGGTTCGAGACATGAATATCGTGCCATTTCGGGGCCTTCCACACTGATCCTGTTAGCAAGTGAAGTGGGCCACCCCACGATGACGGACTTCGGATCTTGATCGAAAGCTGACTGCTGGGTCGCCGACCGAACGCTAGGAGAGACTGCTGACGGCTGTAGAGACCTTCTGGTCGGATGATGGAAGTTCGGCCGACCGGGTCAGTACTCGGCTGTGAGCTATTGAGTTCCCCTCCGGTCGTCCGAAGGACCTGCCGAAGACGCCTCCTTCGGTAAGGACAAGGACTAGCCGGGCGGAGCTCCAACGAGGGGGCTACCAGGGAATTTCGGTCCCGTCAAAACTTTCGGCGAGTGGTGGATAAGAACTGTGGATCCCCTTTCTTCTACCCCCAAGAGCCTTTATATACGCTAGATAACCGACAAGGACTGGTCCCCTGCTGCCAACGAATCCATCTGCAGGCCTCTGTCAACTCAACTAGATTAGATCTTTAGTGACAAAAAAAACATTTCCTGTCAACACATAGCTATCACATGACTCAAATGGATAAGTTTCACATGAATGATCTTATTTTTGAATTCAAACAACACTTTAGTTGATTGCCCCGTTGAATCAAAATAAAAATAGAGCAAGTTATTTTAGTTAGTTGACTAAACTCACTTAAATCAACGTGAAACAGAGAGCTGTTGTCTGCGAGCAGAACAGCTTTAGTTGACTATTGAGTCGATTCAATTGTTCAATCAATTGAAGATAACATGTCAACATTAATTACAACCTAGAAAAAAGACTATCCAAAATCAAGATTACAGGTTCTCTCATGTCTCGACTCACATGCTAGGTGCACTTATTTCCGGGTCTTCTTTAGTCTGCTAAGAGTTTTGCCTCATGTACTTCTTCCGTTTGCTGAGTATGTGATCAATCTTAACCTATCTGGATTTATTGTTAGCCAACTGCTATTAGACTTCACCATTTGTCAAGTGACTTGGACTTCATAACTCCTGTTGGACTTCCTTTTTCTATTGGTGCTCACTGAACTTCTTTATGTGTCAAGTGTCCGATTAATCTTGATCTATTTGGACTTTTCCAACTCACCTGTTAAGAATTTTGCACCTGCACATTTAATAAAACCAAATCAGCGAACACAATATTAAGCTAACTTAAACTCTATGCCAAATACATCAAAACCACTTTGTCAAACTTGATCACTTGTAACATGATTTCACCAATAAATGTCACCTTTTAACCATGATATCTTTCATGTTTGTGACTGCTGTTAATACCTGTGTATATTTTGGTTTGTGTAACTTTCTTTTATCACGGCCTATTATTAAATAACATTTTCTTTGGATTGCTTGTAAAGAGTACTCAGAATTTGCTTTCTGATAGCAGTGGTCAGAGGGCTTCATAGGCAGCTTTTCACTTTCTTTAAGCTTGTTCGGTGGTTAAATAATAAGTTCAACTTTGTGCAAATTCAACATCACTAAACCAATTCTCATTCTGACATAGAATCAAAACCCTTACTCTGTTTGACATTTCAAACCTTTATGCCATCCTATTGCTCAAACCTTTAAAGCTTATATTGATTCTTTATGGGGATTTGCAACGGCAGATGAAGCTGAACCTGGTACCCGTGTGCGTATATGGAACCTCCCCAGGAAGAAGAACATTCACAGAGACCTGCAGCAAGCTTTTAGAGGCTTCCCTGGGCTTGTTAGTATAAGCCCTGCTATTATCGGGAATGAAAAGACTCGTGAGCCTGTCTGCAGGGGTTTTGCATTTGTGTGTCTTGCTTCTAAGGAAGCTGCTAATAGGTACTCTCTCTTTTTTATATCTTTATTATGTTACTCAAATATCACAAATTACAAAAGGGCCTAACCTAAGATGGAAATCTACTATTAGTAAGGTGATCTTGCTTTTTCTGCTCATTTATGGGATGGTGCTCTGTTTCTCTTGCAATATCTTGTCTAAGTTCTCCTTCCTGGTTTCAAGTTTTTCAATGCTGCAACTTTTGCTCATGGTACTAGAAACTATTACTATCAATAATTAACTCCCACAAATTTTCTTCTTTTATCATTTCAACCTTTTTTTTGAAAAATAGTATGTTATTCTTATGCTGGAAGTCTGGCTAATTCATGTCCATGTAAATATCTTTCAACATGATAGATTATTTTGTAAGTATTGTTCCCACCGAATTCCTACTTTTTTTTTAGCTTTCATATTCCTAGTCTTCCGGTTCCTGAGTAATCTGTTATTTGCTCCTCATTATATCAATCATCATGCTTGATAATAAAGACAGGTGGACTAGTTGCAATATGCAGGTCAAAGATGCCATTAATTCTTAGAATCTTAAATGAAGAAAGTGTTAGGATCTTTGCGTTAAGCTAGAGTGGGGGGGGGGGGGTGAATAGGGAGTGAATAGCTTTCTTTCGAATTTGTCTACAAAGATGTTAGCTAAACACAAGAACAAAATTAATAAAACAATAAAAATAATGCTAACCCCCTAATTTACTTGGTATCCACCTCTGAGAGGTGACTAGTCTAAGGATCCACACTACACGCACGAGCTTCACTATGAACGTCTCCTTCAAGGTGGAGAAACCTTCACAAGATTGCCCTCTTCCTTTTTACAAAGTAGAAATGAAAGTGAGAGGAAGAGAATGAGACTTTGAGCACTAACAGTAGGATTCTACACTCTAGAACCGCGCCCCTAACCTGCTCAAAAGTCTCCCTTTAAATAGAGTAGAGGACTGCTCCTTAAGCAGTCCAGCCCGACGCCATACTGGTCTTAGCCAACCCGCTAGCCAACGACTAGTTTTTTGAACTGATCAGTCGACTGGTCCTGGACCAGTCGACTGATCTTTCTGTGAATTCGAGTTCTGCACTGGTAGTCGACTGATCAGCCACCAGTCGACTGCCCAGCTTACACTTGCACTCACACTTATTCCGAAGACCACCCTTCGCGTATGCCTTGAAGTCCACTCCCTTGGCTTGTCCCTTGAAGTTCTCTTCCTCGGCTGTCGTCCCTCAGATGCGCACACAAGCCCTCGGCTTGCCTCCATGTCATCCTTCACGTATGCCCTTGAAGTCTACTTCCCCGGCTTGCCCTTGGAGTCCTCTTCCTCCAGCTCTCGTCCCTCGGGTGCGTATTCTATGTGTGATTCACCAAGTCCTGCAAGACTCAAACACACATATCAAACCAACATAACAATCTAACTTAATCATATTGACACACACACATCAAAACCATGATCCACTTGATCATACTTGGGTCGATTGCCCCAACAATCTCCCCCTTTTTGATGTGTGACAATATGTTTAAGTTAGGCAAAACAATAACAATTGAAAATTAAGAACATAGTTAATTAAGAAGCATAAACATGCAACCTCCCTCTTAACCTATGCCCTCCACATAATTTTCAATTTTCCATAACCACAAGTTAAGTTAAACACTAACTCCACGAGTTAAGTTGAAACCTAACTTAAAACCACAAGTTCTCCCCCTTTGACACCATCAAAAAGATTGCCCCAAGCAATCCTACCCCTAGTATCAATGAGAACACCTTTCTATTTCTGAAAACCCCCAGAAATCAAAAAACAGCAGCACCAGTCAACTGCGTCAGTTACCAGTCGACTGGTGCCCGCAAACTACAAACTTATAAAAAGATCAGTCGACTGCCCCAGGGGCAGTCGACTGATACTCTTTAGTTTGAATATTACAGTTTCTGGGCCGAAATTCAGAAATGTACTATTAATTTCACAAAATTCGAAAAATCATGAAATTTTGCAAACATATTTCTTATGATTTATTCTAACATAGAAAAATATATGTTCATGAAAAATCCGAACATGTTTAGCTTTTTGACTAAAATTCAAAACCTTTGAAAACCTCTAATTTTGTATCAAACTTTTATCCTAGTTTTGAAACCATGTATTTTGTAAACCTATGTCATATCAAATAAAACACAGAAATGTTTTCAAATTATTTGAAATGTCCAACTATGATCTTTGGGCAAGATGTCCATTAATTAAACATTTGCTTTCCTCATAGTTTGTCTATTTTCAATAATGTGATACATCTAACAATCCAATAATATGTCATAAGCATAAGTGAATTATTTGTATTATCCTAATGGCTTATGCACTACCATACTATAGCATTACCCAAGGTCAATTCTATACTTCTACAAAACACATACCAAGTCCTCTTCTTAGAGATGTGAACTCCGCTTCGGGTAGAGGTTTGGTAAATATGTCGGCAAGGTTGAACTTAGATTCAACATAATGCAATTCAATATTACCCCTTGCCACATGATCCCTAATGAAGTGATCTTTCACTTCAATGTGTTTTGTCCTAGAGTGATGCACCGGATTTTTGGTCAAATTAATAGTGCTCACATTATCACATAAAACCTTGACCTTGGAGTAATAAAGCTCATAATCTTCTAAGGTATGCATGATCCAAAGTAATTGAGCTACACAACCACCCATTGCTACATATTTGGCCTCCGTTGTTGATAAGGCAACACATGGTTGTTTTCTACTACTCCAACTAACTAGGGATGAACCAAGAAATTGACACCCATCACTAGTACTCTTCTTATCTAATTTGCAACCCACATAATCGGAGTCGGTGTATCCAAATAGTTCAATGTTTGAAGTTCTAGGATACCAAAGACCGATATTAAGAGTACCCTTAATATACCTTAAAATCCTCTTTACTACCACTAGGTGAGATTCTTTAGCACAAGATTGATACCTTGCACACATACCTACCGCAAATAATATATCCGATTTACTAGCGGTTAGATACAACAAGCTACCAATCATGCTCCTATATTGCTTTGGATCCACAACCTTCCCTTCATGATCACTATCCATCTTGACATTTGTGCCAATGGAGGTAGATGCTACCTTAGCATTTTCTAACCCAAATTTTTTTATAATTTTTCTAGCATATTTTGTTTGATAAACATGAGCCCCTTCATTTGTTTGTTTGACTTGTAATCCTAAGAAGAAGGTCAATTCTCCAACAAGACTCATTTCAAACTCATTTTCCATACACTTGATAAACTCATGAAAAAACTCACTATTTGTTGACCCAAAAACGATGTCATCAACATAAACTTGGGCCACAAAAATGTTCTTATCCTTAGATTTTAGAAAAAACGTTGGATCAATTGTTTCCCTTCTAAAACCCTTGGATACTAAGAAATATGAGAGTCTCTCATATCAAGCTCGGGGAGTTTGTTTTAATCCATATAATGTTTTCCTTAGTTTATAGACATGATTAAGGTAACTTGTGTTTTCAAACCCGGGTGGTTGCTCTACATACACTTCCTCCTTAATAACCCCATTAAGAAATGTCGATTTCACATCCATTTGATGAAGCTTAAAACCCATGTGAGCGACATATCCTAATAAGATTCGTATGGATTCTAATCTAGCTACGGGAGCATATGTCTCATCATAGTCAAGGCTCACAACTTGATTGAAACCCCTTGGTACTAACCTAGCCTTGTTCCTAGTAATTTTCCCTTGATCATCCAATTTGTTCCTAAAAACCCATCTTGTTGTGACAATGGTACTATTATTGGGTCTCGGAACTAACTCCCACACTTTACTTATTTCAAATTGGTTCAATTCTTCTTGCATGGCTAGAATCAAATCCACATTACCTAAGGCTTCATCAATTGATTTTGGCTCAAGTTGTGAAATTAAGGTAATTTGGCTAGCATTTTCTCTAAAGTAGAATCTAGTTCTTACTCCTTGTGCAACATCTCCAACTATTTGGTCAATAGGATGATCTTAATGTTGTCTTAAAGTCCTAGAGGTTAGAGGCTCATTTACTACATGATTATCATTGCCTCTTTCATCTTCCAACGCACTTCTCCCTCCCCTTGATCAATACCTCCTAAATGTAAGTCTTGAATTTCTTGGGTAATGTTTTGGTTTTCTTCTATATCCTTGTCAATGGAGGATTTCCTAGGGTAAGTGCTAGTAGACTCATCAAAATCTACATTGGATGATTCCTCAATCACTCTAGTCCTCTTGTTATACACTCTATACCCTCTACTAGTAGATGAGTGTCCAACTAAGATCTCTTCATTCATCTTAGGCTCAAATTTTCTTAGATCATCCTTAGTGTTCAAAATATAGACCTTACACCCAAAAACTTTAAAATAGTGAATTTGAGGAATTCTCCCATTCCACAATTCAAAAGGTGTTTTTCCTAAAAATCTATGAATTAAAACTCGATTTTGGATGTAGCAAGCGGTATTTACCGCTTCCGCCCAAAAATAGCTAGGTAAGGAGTAAACATTAAACATAATCCTAGCCGCTTCTTGTAAAGGCTTATTTCTTCTTTCTACAACACCATTTTGTTGTAGGGTTCTTGGAATGAAAATTCATGTTTGTACCCATTCTCTAGACAAAAATGAGAGAAGTTTGAATTTTCAAACTCTCCACCATGATTACTCCTAATTCGGTTGATTTTGAGATGTTTCTCATTTTCAACTCTTTTACTAAATCCTATGAATATTTCTAGGGTGTCATCCTTATGTCTCATGAAATAAACCCAAGTATATCTAGAGAAATCATCTACAATTACTAAGCAATATTTGTTTCCTACTAATGAAGGAGTACCATGATAATCAAATAAATCTAAATGCAATAATTCCAATGGTAAAGAAGTGCTAGTTAGAGTTTTACCTTTATGCGATGACTTGGATTTCTTACCTTCTTGGCACGCATCACACATCTTATCCTTTTCATATTTGATCATTGATAGTCCTTTCACCAATTCCATCTTGGCCACTCTTGCTATGTTCTTCATGTTGATGTGTCCAAGCCTTCTATGCCATAGTCATCCCTCTTCTTCTTTTGATATGAGATACTTAGTAGAAACGTTAGAAGTATATGAGAGATTAAGATAATAAAGATTTGCTTCCCTATATCCTTCTATCATGACTTTTCAGAGCTATTGTGCCTAATCAAACATTTTCTTTCATGAAACTCAACTCTATACCCGACATCACATAATTGACTAACACTAAGCAAGTTAAATTTCGTATCCTTAATTAGAAGCACTTTATGAATTGTAATTGTAGATGATACCTCAATTGTGTCTCTACCTATAATCTTGAGCTTTCCACTATTCCCAAAAGGCACCGTTCCTTCTTTTAAGTAGCTAATGGTGGAAAACTTGCTCACATCACCAGTCATATGTCTTGAACACCCGCTATCCGCTATCCGCTATCCACTATCCACATGTTTGAGTCCTTCTTCTCTTCTACCTCACTTACCGAGACGTCCGAATCCG
Organism: Boesenbergia rotunda; assembly: GCA_024364735.1. NCBI lineage: Eukaryota > Viridiplantae > Streptophyta > Magnoliopsida > Zingiberales > Zingiberaceae > Boesenbergia > Boesenbergia rotunda. Next base: position 85,928 of record JAGFNQ010004939.1, read on the forward strand.
AGGATTGGTCTCCCCCTTCACTCGAGCTCCCTTCTCCCTCGTCACTTGAACTCTTTTCATCTTCAGATGACACTAGGTTGTCCACTCCCATTAATGCAAAATGAGACACATGGTGTTCTTCCTCCTCCGATGATGAAGGATCATCCCATGTTGTCTTTAGACTTGTAGCCTTCTTGCCTTTTTCCTTTGATTTCTTCTTTTCATCGTTCTTCTTCTCCTCCTTCTTTTCTTCCCTTTTCTTCAAAAGTGGACATTCATTCTTCATGTTCCCTTCTTCATGGCAATTGTAGCAAATGATCTCTCTTGTCTTGCCCTTACTTTTTGAGTTTTTCCTACCATAAGATTTGTTAGAAAAACTTTTAAAAGCTTTCCTCATTTTTCTTACCATATATGCCTCTTGGTCGCTATCCATTGAGGCGCTAGACTCTTCCGAATCGGATGATGAGTATGAAGTTTTTTTCTTGTCCTTCTTCTGCTTTCTTTTTTTCTCTACAACAAAAGTTACACCCTTCTTTTTAGTAGACAAATTAGCTTGTTCATGTAATTCAAATTCACAAAATAAGTCATCAAACTTAACTAAAGAGAGATCCCTAGAAACTTTTTAGGCATCAACCATTGAGGCCCATAAAGTAGTCCTAGGGAAGGATTGAAGTACATACCTCACAAGATCCCTATTTTTCATTTTCTCACCTATGACATAAAGTTCATTGATGATCTCTTTGACCCTACCGTGCAATTGACTCACGGTTTCATTTGCCTTCATAGAGAGAGATTGGAATTGTGCCACCAAGAGATTCTTCTTAGTCCTTCTCGATTCATTTGATCCTTCATTTAGCTCAATGAGCTTTTCCCAAAGCTCCTTTGCGGTCTTGAACGGTCCTATCTTGTTCAATTGTTCCTTTGAGAGACCACATTGAAGAGTTGTCGTAGCCTTTGCATTTGCTTGTGCTTTCTTCATGATTTCTTTTGACCAATTCTTCATGGGAAGAGGTTCTCCCCTCTCATTCATTGGCACTTCGAAACCATCTACAACACTAAACCAATTTTCAATATCATTCATAAGATAATATTCCATTCTACCTTTCCAATATGCAAAATCATTGTCGTCGAAGAATGGTGGTCGTGTGGTGCTATATCCCTCTTGAAACGTCATTTCAATGTCCCGGTCGACGGTGAGTTCTCCCGAAACGAACCGGCTTTGATACCACTTGTTAGGATTTTTGCGTTAAGGGGGGGGGGGGGGGGGGGGGTGAATAGCTTTCTTTCGAATTTGTCTACAAAAATGTTAGCTAAACACAAGAACAAAATTAATAAAACAATAAAAACAATGTTAACCCCCTGATTTACTTGGTATCCATCTCTGAGAGGTGACTTGTCTAAGGATCCACACCACACGCACGAGCTCCACTATGAACGTCTCCTTCAAGGTGGAGAAACCTTCACAAGATTGCCCTCTTCCTTTTTACAAAGTAAAAATGAAAGTGAGAGGAAGAGAATGAGACTTTGAGCACTAACAGTAGGATTCTACACTCTAGAACCGCGCCCCTAACCTGCTCAAAAATCTCCTTTTAAATAGAGTAGAGGACTGCTCCTTAAGCAATCCAGCCCGACGCAAGGGCAATCGACTGGTCCTAGCCAACCCGCTAGCCAACGACTAGTTTTTTGAATTGATCAATCGACTGGTCCTGAACCAGTCAACTGATCTTTCTGTGACTTCGAGTTCTGCATTGGTGGTCGACTGATCAGCCACCAGTCGACTGCCCAGCTTACACTTGCACTCACACTCATTCCGAAGACCACTCTTCGTGTATGCCTTGAAGTCCACTCCCTTGGCTTGTCCCTTGAAGTTTTCTTCCTCGGCTGTCGTCCCTCAGAAGCGCACACAAGCCCTCGGCTTGCCTCCATGTCATCCTTCACGTATGCCCTTGAAGTCTACTTCCCCGGCTTGCCCTTGGAGTCCTCTTCCTCCGGCTCTCGTCCCTCAGGTGCGCACTCCATGTATGATTCACCAAGTCCTGCAAGACTCAAACACATATATCAAACCAACATAACAACCTAACTTAATCATATTGACCCACACACATCAAAACCATGATCCACTTGATCATACTTGGGCCGATTGCTCCAACGGAAAGCTGTACTTCCACACAAAAGTTTGTATTGAATCCTAATATATTGTTCTGCTGAAGACCATACTGTTAGTCTATTGAATATAATCACGCCATCAATCTGCACCGGAGCAGCAACCTTTACCACTGCTTGCCATCTAGATGCTTTTGCAAAGCCCATGATTCATGTGACAAAGAAGTTATGGATTCACTGCCTATAAACTAGTAAAATTTCCATCATGTGAGAAGAACTAATAAGATTCTGACAATCTATTTTTGTAATAAAAGAGAAATGATTGTTTAAGTGATTCCGTGTATCTTTACCCATCCTTGAAAATTATCTTGTCCTGCCACATCTAGATTGTGTATTTTATTCCTGAACTAGAAAATTAATCTTCTAAAATCTCCTCATGAGTGTAATCTTATATAAAGGCAAGGTCTGAGTTAGTCTCAACTAAGATTGTTAAATCGAGCTTCAAATCATGATTTATTTTGATGATTTTGCGTACCATGAGTTGTATCAATGTTAAGGTTTATAAAACACATGCTATAAATAATAAAATGTATTATATAACTAAAGACTCTAATGATCATTTTATTAAATTAATACCTTTAAAATTTTTGAAAAATTTCATCTTTTGAATTACTAAAATATATGAAAAATATAAAAAAAGGCATCTATATTGTATCACAATCACTCCATATTCTCTCCACTTAAAAATGTCATTATCCTCATCATTATCTTAATCTAGCTTAAACTTTTCTTCTTTTTTCCTTTTCAGCTTCTTCATTAATAATTACACTCACCTATTAAGGGAAGAAGCCATAAAGTCTTGGTCAACAGATTAAGTCACTGATGTTGGTTGCTGAGAACGAGAGCTGGAGATATCAACGACTTTTAGTTGAAGAAGCTTGAGAAACACACAAGGGTTACCAAGGATGAGGGTAAGGAACTTTAGTCAACATCTATTACTGATGACACTCTAAAATACAAATGTCAACAATATTCTTTGGTCGACAAACAGATGCTTATTAGGATAAGTTCCAAGAGATAATCCTTTGGTTGAAGACACATGAGGAAGAAGCCACCAAAGCCTTAGATGAGCTCGTTTGTCCAAGAGATAACCAATGATTCATGTGGATGACGAGCTGTCGATAAAGAAGCAACCTTTGATGAGTGACGGGTTTTAGACAATGAACTACTACCAAATAAGCAATATTGGGTGAGCAAAAGGTAAAACACGAAATGACTGGCGAACGTTAAAAATGAACCACTGAATAGAATAAGACACGTGATGTTTTTAAACCTAAATATATTTCCGATCATGTGAACCATTAATTTATCTAATTATGTTGAAACTGTCTATTTAGATTATGTAGCACAATCTATTTTTCAGATTATTTGGAACTGTGTATTTTCTAGATTATGTGAAAATGTTTATTTTTAGTATTATGCGGACTGTTTATTTTTCATATCATGCAGAACTGTTTTTTTCTTTTCAGATTTTGTAGAACTATTTATTTATCGATTATGTGGACTTGTTTTTTTACCTGGGTATTTAGAACTATTTATTTACTCGAGTACACGGAACTCTTTATTTATTTAATGATTAGCAGAATTGCTTATTTAGCCGATCATGTCGAACTGTTTATTTCCTGATTATGCGAAACTATTTATTCATCCTATTATCCAAACTGTTTATTTACTCGATTATGTGGAACTCCTTATTTATCCAATTCTGTGGAGTTGAGTATAAGGAACTGTTCCTTAATTATGCGAATAGATTATTAATGGCAAGTTTAGAATTGAAAATTCGTCGATTAGTATTGAATCAATCTGAATCGTATTGGATGAGTCTGATTCTTGACACAAACAATTCAACCTTTGAACCATTTTGAGAGTGTCTTTAGATTTGAGTCTAACAACGGAGGTCTCAACTATTCAGGCATCATTATGTCGGCTCACAACACATTTGAAAACCTAAACCTATGTGATACTCTTTGAGTCATAGAATTTGGTGGATAATCCAACCAAAATAGAAGTTACAGGATAGGAGTGTCTTTCAAACTCTAATTTGATTGTTATCCATCATTAAAAATTTCTGGTTTTGCATATGCAAGTTATGACTTGTGGATTCCAATTTTTCACTAGTCCACAAAATTATTTAATCCAGCAGGGCTATAACCTCTTGTCTGATTGTTTCAATATCATTGCAACAGCCCACTACATTGATTCCACCGAATGTCTGATTTTGGATCAATTGCTATTGCAACAAATCATTCATCGTGTGCTTCGTAAACAAGTTACTATGAAATGAGTTGACATTCTCATAGCTATTTTTAATAAGCAGTCACGTATTTGTCTTCTTTCCTTGTTTCATGTTCATACATTTCAATATGTTTACACTGTTTGTACTTCTTTTCACAATCGTCGAGTATATTCATCTTTCTTGCACTTCAGGTTCGTACAAGCATATTCAAGGAAGACCCTGTGCTTTGGTAAAGTGGAGAAGCAGATTGCATGTGATGTCATAAAGACACGTGGTATTCTCGACTCTTCAGAGCCTCAGGAAGATGTTTCTAACAATTTTTCTCTATCAAAATCCTTAAAAGGGGGAATTGGGTTGTCTGGAGCATCTGACGTTGATATTGTCTCACAAGATTCAGGAGCAGGAACGATTGAAGATGGGTCTGTTTGTATAGGCGTGACAGAGAAGTCTGATGTTGAAGACATGTTATCCAAGAGAACTTGTGACGGTACGTCAACAAACTTTGAGGACAGAGGAAATAGTCCTGGACATGTTACCATCCCTGTTCTTGGTTGTCTTGAACATGGGAATGAGGTGACTTGGAACGATTTGGCCCAAAAGGAATCTATGCCTCAAATTCGCAAACGGCGTAAAAGAACATCTTCAAGCAAGAAGGCCACCAAGACTTATCAAGTCCAGGCTAACAAACCGAGCTTGCCAGGTTCCATGGCCAGGTACGTCTCCTTAGTCCATGTTCCTTTTGCTTGCTTGAACGCATGAGCCGTTTAATGAAATTGTGTTTCAGGTTAAAAATCAAGGAGAGGACTGTACTAACTGGTGTCTTCTCCAAGTACAGCAGAAATGTAGCTTCGGAAACCTGATTTGGAGTTTGCCTAAGGGAGTATTTAGAAGAGTTTTTACTTCTTGAAAAATGATTCTTATAAAAATTATTTTGAAGTCAGTGAGAAACTAAAATATGTAGTGTTTGGGAATAGAAGTCAAAAGTTGATACAAAATAAAGTTTGAGTGTTTGATAAATAATTACTTTCAAACTTAATTTTTAATTAAATGATAATAATATCCTTAAACTATATAAATTATTTTTTTAATTATCTAAATATAATTTTGATATATTATTTATAATGTTTTATATATTTATTATTATATTTTAAATATTATATCAAAATTATTTTTTTAATAATATATATGTTTAAAAAAGATATAAAATTAATAAAAATATAAATATAAAAAATGACAATTTATATAAATTTATAAAAAATATATATATAAAATTTTAAAAATATAAAATTTTATTTAAAAGTATGGTGGTAAGTATGTAAAATGATAAATTTATTAAAGTTATAAATGTCAACTTTTAATTCTAGACCATAAATAAAAAAAATAAAAGTAAAAAAAAATATTAAATTTTTGCTTTCACTTTTGAGTTAAAGTTGTAGAAGTTAAAGTAGAATTTATCATTCACAAACACTCAAAAGTATTTCTATGTAATTAAAATTCAAAAAGCAACTAACAGACATTTTTTCAAATACTATCTAAATCTCTTCACATGTTTGGCTTAAGTTATTTGGCTGTCGTAGGATGTTTTAGTATGAACGCTATCCGCTCATCTGACCACCATCCAATTGAACCGTCTTTTTTTCTGATAATATCAATATGTTGCTTGATATCTTTTGGTTATGAAAGTAACAGTAACAATTATAGTCCTTTTGAGGTAGAACATAACTCAAGTCTAATATATCTTTGAAACAATAAACAATAAACAAACATATTGTTAGGCCGGGCGTAGACCGAGGCCTCTAGTAGACTCAAACTTCCAAACTCCCATCTTATTTCCACCTTTACGTTATCTTGTTTCAAATTCACTTTTAATGTAGCAAAATATTTATAATCATCAAATGACTTATATTTAACCAACGACAGTATTTTCATACATGATAATTCATTTGTGCAAAAGTATGTATGCACAAATGAAGAGAGAGTTAAGATAAGAGAATATTTTTATCAATACATAGTGTACCGTACTGCATAATCTTCATTTTGAGCTCTTGGGTTGTAATCCTATTTCTAGATTATATTATGGTCATTTTATTATAATATTAGAACAGTCCAGTCATTGCTGAATTGTGTGATTAGGCTTGATCATTGTAAATTGGCCTTCTAGAATATCCATAGTCTTTGATTGAATCTTATCTTACATTATTGAAGTCAAAATAATAATGAGATTTTGAAGGGAAATTTAAGAAGGAACGTCACGTGTGACCTCATCAATAATTTAATTTAAAAAAACGGTTAAATAGTCAAAATTTGGCACAGAATAGAAAAATAAAAATAGTTAAAAAATTTAATTTAATATCCTTTTTTAATTTTATCCTTTTTTATTTTTTTTCACATTAAATTATATCCTTTTTTATTTATTTTCATATTAAATTATATTCTTTCTTATTTATTTTCATATTAAATTAATTTTTTAACATATAAAAATATATAAATTCATTATAAATTTTTTTATAATTTTTAATAGCATTATTAAAGGTATTTAAACTTAATTATATTCTTTCTTATTTATTTTCATACTAAATTATATTTTTTATATTTATTTTCATATTAAATTATTTTATATTTATTTATGAAAATTTATTCTGGGTGGCTAGAATCTGGCCACCCAGATTTACCGTAAAAAAATTATAGAATTTTTTATCACCTGTAATTTTATTTTATAAATAACAAAAAATAAAACATAATCTAATATTATTTAAATCAATCATAGATAATACTATAACTTAATTTAACATTTATTATATTACATTTGCAATTACATAATTTTGATATTGATTAATTTTTAAAAATAAAATAAATAAAGTAAAATAATATTAATGATAATAATAGATTGATAATATATAATAAATATATATAATTTATTTATAATTTTTAAAATTTAAAATAAATTTATATATATTTTAATAGAATAATATAATTAGGGTTTGAGAAAGTCTACTTAAATTATCTTATTAAGTTAAGAGTTGATCGAATCAATTAACTAAAGTTTAAATTAAAAATTAAAATTCAATTATTAGTGTCATCCTCTTCATTGTGCCATCTTTCACCGTCCTTTGGCTATTGCTCTCTCACAGTCATCGATCACGCCTCAGGAACCAACGGTGCTCGTTGGCTCGTCCCCTCCCCCACTTCTGCTCCTTCCTCTTCACTGTGTCGTCCTTTGTCCGTAGTCGCCATTGCACTCTCACAAGCCAGGTGCTTCAGAAACTAGCGATGTCGTTCACGTGTCCCTTTCCCCCCGCGTCCTCTCCTTCCTAGTCCAATATGCCCGTTTTTGCGCCTTCGCTCTCACATAGTCCGTGAGGTTCTTCTCAAGCTCGACCACATGTCAAGCCTGGGTAGCCCCACGTCCCCTAGTTAAGTGTTGTAATAGCGGAAGACATTTTGGAGAATAAATATGCTCTTGGTAAAACATAAAAGTATGATGTATGATTTAGTAATTTATAAAACCTAAGTGCATGGTCTAATGGATTGTCTATTTAGATAATACTTGGTTCGACTTTTTACCAAAAGGCGTACTCAAGAATTAGTATTTATTAAAAGACGTATCATGATTTCATTTTCACCAAAGGGCGCACTGATTTTAGTGAACTTCCTCTTATACCCCTCCCACTAATTACTGTCTTTCTCTTTCTCTCTCAGTAACAAATTCCGAGATGTCTGCACAGTCTTTTTCAGACTTTTTATTTTAAAATAATATAATATGGAATCGGCGCTAAAAAACATAAGGAAAAACCCAAAAAAATATTTCAGTTAAAAAATATCTCATCCAACAAGATTTAAAAATATAAATAAATGATTTTTATATTTGATTAATATAAATTAATATATTAAATAATATTTAATAAATATATTAATATATAAAAAAATAATTCTGTTTTGATTTCAGACAGTGTGAGCCTGAAATCTTAACATTTCAGGCCCACGCTGGGCCTGAAATCTATTGATTTCAGGCCTAGCGTGGGCCTGAAATTTTTTATTTCAGGCCCACATTGGGCCTGAAATCTTTTGTTTCAGGCCCGACGTGGACTCAATTTTTTTTTCAATTTTTTTATATATTAATATATAAAAAAACCTATCAAAACACGTAATTTCATATTAAAACGCAGGGTCTGAAATCACGCTAGGAGGGTTTGAACACAGATGTGTTCAGGCCCTCCGGGGCCAAGGATGACCTGAACACATCTTGGATAAATGTAAATAAATTAAATAAAAATATCAATAGTTCTAGTTAGAGTTGAGCTAGGAGATGGTATTTTTGGTGTCCAAACTTCTAATGATTATAAATTATGTTGCAATAGGAGTTTTCTACGATGAATAAGTGGGTTTCGATGAAAACTCACTGATGGACCTAGGATACTTGGATTTCTACATACTTAATATCTCTATTTAGAATTTACTTAGGAGATGTTATTTCTGATGTACAAACTTAATACCAATAGTTTTCAGTTATGTTCTCTAACCGTATCAATTGGCACACAAAGATGTATAAATATGACTATAAATTTAGATATAAATATAACCGTATCAGGATCTTTTTATAATTTAAATTATATGACAATTAAATGATAGGACAATTTTTGGATTAATCTAAATTAATCTAAATTTAGATTAATCTAAATTAATATAAACAGGGTAATTTTTATGTCTTTCTCAGTGATTTTTATTGTGATTTCAGAAATATAAAGAGATGTTTCTTTACATTTCAGACTTACGTAAAAAAACCTATCATAACACATGATTTCAAGCCGACGCAGGACCTATTAAAACACGTAATTTCATATTCAAAGGTAAGATAAAATCACGCTAGGAGGGTCTGAATACAGATGTATTCAGACCCAAGGAGGGCCTGAATACATTTGTATTCAGGCCCACCCTTGGGCCTGAATACATTTGTATTCAGGCCCTCCTTGGGTCTGAATACATCTGTATTCAGACCATCTTAGCGTGATTTTACCCTATGTTTGAATATGAAATTACGTGTTTTGATAGGTCCTGCGTCGGCTTGAAATCATGTGTTATGATAGGTTTTTTTACATAAGTCTGAAACGTAAAGAAACATCTCTTTATATTTCTGAAATTATAATAAAAATCGCTGAGAAAGATATAAAAATTACCCTGTTTATATTAATTTAGATTAATCTAAATTTAGATTAATCCAAACATTGTCCTATCATTTAATTGCCATATAATTTAAATTATAAAATGATTCTGATACAGTTATATTTATATTTAAATTTACAGTCATATTTATACATCTTTGTGTGCCAACTGATACGGTTAGAGAACATAACTGAAAACTCACTAATGGACCTATGATACTTGGATTTCTCCATACTTGATATCTCTATTTACAATTTACTTAGGAGATATTATTTCTGATGTGCAAACTTAGTACCAATAATTTTCAGTTATGTTCTCTAACCGTATCAGTTGGACACAAAGATGTATAAACTACTCCTATTGCATTGGTGATATCTAATATATAGATGGTTAGACACCTAAAACATCATCTCCTACCTCTAACCTCTCTATTCATATGGAGTTTTCAGAAATCCAGATATGGTAGGTATATCAGTGGGTTTTGGTCAAAACTCACTGATATTTCTAAACTACTCCTATTTCATTGGTGATATCTAATATATAGATATTTGGACACATAAAACATCATCTCCTACCTCTAACCTCTCTATTCATATGGAGTTTTCAGAAATCTAGATATGGAAGATCCACCAGTGGGTTTTGGTCAAAACCCACTGATATTTCTAAACTACTCCTATTTTATTGGTGATATCTAATATATAGATATTTGGACATCTAAAACATCATCTCCTACCTCTACCCTCTCTATTCATATGTGTTGGTGTAGTTTACACTAACGGTCAAACTCAAGTTTTGATGAATGACAAACAGGTTAAAGTTAGGTTGTTATGGTTCTAACCTATTTACCAAGTGTGCAGGGTTGAAAGACTTAGGACCAGACACTAGGCTGAAGTCCAGGATGGTTGAGTCCTGGCAGAAAGTCTAGTTGGGTCCGCGAGGCCTGACAACTGGCTGAAGACCAAGTTGGTGGAGACTTGGCAGAAAGACCAGGGTGGTTGAGTCCTGACAAAAAGTCCTGGTAGGTCAAGAAGTCAAGTAAAACTGCACAAAGGGTAAGTAAGGTAAGTCACTGGAGGAGCGAACCAGTGAGGACGGGTCCCATTTTGGGACTTTAGGCGCGGTCCAACTTAGACCCATTTGGGTGATCTAAGTTGAGTCCTGGTCCGGATGTGGACGGGATCTAATTACCTTTGAATATTTCACATTTTAGTCCATTTTATTATTATACTAACTCTGATTTACAGGGTTTATTTGGTATATGGACTAAGTTGATTTTGCAGGTGAATTCTGCAAAATTACTCCTCATTATTTTTTAATTTGAAATTTTATTAAAGAATACATTTATTCTTATCGATAAAAATAAATTCATTCCTATTATTATTATCCACAGCTTGGGTAAGATGAATTTCTATTCCTATTATTTTTTTGTTAATTAAGTATTTACTAATATTGTTAAACTAATAAAATATTCTTTTTAAAGTGAAGCCACATAAACTATTAATTGATCTATAAGCCACGTAAGTATTTTTCATAAGCCTACAATTCCTCGCTTGCAGTAGCCAATAAAGTCAACATCTGCGGCTTGATATGGACGAGTGCAGCGGCGAGATCGGCACAGCAGATTGAGTTGTGCTACTTCAAATGATGGATAAAGCGCTGCACACACAAAAATAGGATCTGGATGAAACTCAAAGCTCGAGAAGTCCTCTATAAAAAGCATGAGAATTAGCACAGAAAAAAGAAGATTAGAGTTCGAGCGAAGCCAATTTTTGGAAGCAGTACGCTAATTAAACAATTCAAGCAGTGAGGTGATAATTCGAACAATACCATCATCTCTTCTTCACGCTTTCACGCTCGGTGCTTCCACGCTCTTTTGCTACGGCCTGTCTTCCAACTCGTCTACGTCCAATTACTGCTGGAAGACCACCCTTAACATCCAAACTCATTCAGATAATTTTTTTTGGTAACGATTTTATTACTGCATTATCTGTACTCATTTCTATTAGAAAATGTGAGGTTGTCACACTCTCTATCGTCTGTATTCGCCTACTCTACCGGGGGTCTCCGGTAGAGAGTTTTAGTGAATTACCCACAGAAAAGGTCCGAGGGACCTGGGCCTTCGAGTAGGAGTCGCCGAAGGCTCCGAACGAAGTAAAACTCGTTCGTGTTTGTGTGTTCGTTTATTATCGTTTCTTTTGTTTCCGCTGTGCACGACTTTACAAACACATTTTTTTTACTCTGAAAAATATATTTTTTTAAAACACACGTGATTCACCCCCCCTCTCACGTGCATTCCGATCCTACAAGTGGTATCAGAGCCAAGTTCGCTCTGAATCGGTGCAACCACCGTAAGAGCAGGGGGAAATCTGTTTTGTGTCTTTTGTTGCATGATCTAAATTTGGTATTCTTGCCTAAATTTAGTTATTTTTCTCGTTCGTTGGTTTTACTTGAATCTGGTGCAACACCATTCAAGTTGCTTTTCGTTAGTTTATCCTTTCCCGCACTACTAATCCAAGACCCAGTCTTGGGATATTTTTTCTACTTTTATTTCGTGTGCACAGAATTTAAATGGCCCAAGGTGAAGGCTATAGCACTGCCCGCCCTCCCCTCTTTAATGGGGAAGACTTTCCCTACTGGAAGAGAAGGATGGAGGTTTATCTGAAGACCGACATGGATCAGTGGTTCGCAGTTCAAACAGGCTACACACCGCTAATGGATGAGGGAAATAATGCTCCACTGAAGCCCGACAGATGGAACCCGGAGATGAAGAAAAAGGCTCAGACCGAGTTCAAAGCTCAGAACACCCTCCAGTGCGGACTTACCAAAGAGGAGCTAAACAGAATTGGACCAACCGACTCGGCGAAGGAGCTATGGGACAAATTAACAGAATTACATGAAGGCACTTCTGATGCAAAGGTAACAAAGAGAGATCTGTTATTGAATAAGTTATTTAACATAAAAATGCAGGAAGGAGAATCAGCAAGTCAACTCCACGCCCGGATTAAGAACATATTGAATGGACTCCACATGATCGGGCACAAACAGGAGAACCGAGACATCATAAGGTATGCGTTAAATGCGTTCCCTAGAAATTCACTATGGGCATCTATTATAGATGCCTATAAAATTTCTAGGATCCTTTCAAAAATTAATCTGGATGAACTATTTTGTGAATTAGAGCTACATGAGCAAACTAACGCCAAGGTCGAGAAAGGGCTAGCTTTATTTGCAGGTTCACCAAAAGAAGCCAAATCAAAGAGAAAAATTCAAGAAGAACCTGAAGATGAGTCAGACTCTGACTCAGATGAAGAAGAACAACTGGTGAACTTGGTAAGAAAAATGTTCACCAGAAGGAAGAACAAATTTTCAAAGAAAGATATTCAAAAGGTAATGAAGCCCTCCAGCACTGAAGGTAAAAGCAAAATGATCTGCTTCGGCTGTAACAGAAAAGGGCACTTCAAACATGAATGCCCTTACAAGAAGGAGGACCAACCCACTAAGAACAAAAAGAAGAAGGCTCTTCAAGCCACGTGGGATGAAAGCTCGGACGATTCCGACGATGAACAACCAAAGAACGCAAGCTACCTCGCACTGATGGCAACCGGACCAGAATCGAACTCGGAGCAAGACGAGGATTCCGAATACGAGTCGAGCCAAGAGATCGGACTATTTTCGGACGGCTCGACTAAGGTATATTTAGATTCAGTGAATGAAAAGTTCTTTAAAATTATTTCTGTCTTAAATAAGAGATTAGATGCATCTGAGCTTAGGACTGATCAGCTCCTTAAGAAAAATCAAGACCTTAAGGAGCAAATTCTAAATCAAAACACAACTGAATTAAACTCAAAAATTTCTGAACTTGAAAATGAAAACTCCACCCTTAAGGGTGAAGTTCAATAACTTAAGGATCTACTAGCAACTTTTATAACTCGATCCAAGAACCTTGACCTTATACTTGGATCACAAAAGGGCATGTACAATAAGTCTGGGATAGGTTTTAAATCAGGATCGGCCCAAAGATCCTTTTTCTCCTTTGTCCACTCATGCAAAAAGCAATGTAAGGCATGGGTCCCGAAAGCTTACCTAACAAAGCAAGTAGGGCAGAATCAATATTATGTTCCCAAAAAGGACATTCATTACATTGACCCTAAACACCCCACCTATCATTTAGGGGGAGGCTCCAAACTAGTTGGCACCTCAAAATCAGCCTTTGCCCAGTTGGGCACTTAGGACTAGTCTTAAAAGTTAATCTGACTCTTGACCTACTTAGTATTAGGGTGGGTCGAGATAACGGTACGCTAGACAGACTCTCGGGGAGAACTAGCCGAAACTATCTCGACACATCCTAGACTAGTTAGACCAGGGTGTCTCAACAGGTAGGGTTAAAGTACAACTTCCTTAAGCAGCTTTGTCTAGAAAGAGGTTGTTGCTCCAATAAGGCTTCGGCCAAAGAAGGCCCCTGTGCCTCGCCTCCCGCCTGGAAGCTAATTATCGAAGTATACTTTTAAACTACTTCTTGTCAAACCCGAATCTAACAAAAGGTCAGATTAATTTCTTTTATGAATCAAACTCAAACTCATCTCACACAAATCATAGGATCCCTTTGTTTGATAACTTAGATCAAGTGAGATGAATAAGGATAATAAGTTCAAATCATTGATTGATAATTTAAAACTCAAACTTGAATTTAAAATCTTACCTTTTAAATCCAAATTTAAATATCAATTAAATCAAAATTCAAAATTTAAACTTAGCTCTTAATTAATTCAAATTTCAAATCAAATATTAATTCAATTGTTTCAAAACTCTTTTAAGTTTTTTTAATCTCAAATTTTTTCAAAATTTTTTAATTTTTTCAATTTTTTTCAAAATTCTTTTAAGTTTTCAAAATTCAAATGTTTTCGTTTTCAATCTTTTTTAAAAATGTAAACTTAACTTAAAATTAACCTTTTCAAAAAGATTAAACTGAACTTCAACTTGAATTCTAACCAATCCTACTTAACTGTAGGAAAATAAATGGATTATCGACAGTGGGTGCTCCAGACACATGACTGGGGATCCCACCAAGTTTACAGAACTCAAGTACAAACGACAAGGGACCGTTGCTTTTGGAAACAACGGTAAACTTAAGGTAATTGGTCTAGGCAATATTGAACTTGAATCTGATTTTATAATTAAAAATGTCTTACTTGTTGAGAACTTCTATTTTAATTTACTAAGTATTAGTCAATTATGTGACACTGGATATAAGGTTAAGTTCTTATCTAATGAATGTCTGATCAAACACACTGACAACCCCGACATCACACTTAGAGGACATAGGCACAACAACATTTATGAAATTAGATTAACCCGACCCTTAGCAAACTGCCTTTTAACCCATAAGGATGAGAGTTGGCTTTGGCATAGAAGACTTGCACACATTCACTTTAGAAAACTACCTACACTAAATGGCTTAGTTAGAGGCCTACCAAAATTACCTAACCTTGAGTCAACCATATGTAATGCTTGCCAACAAGGAAAACAAACTAGATCAACTCACAAACCAACTAATCAAACTCAAACTAAATCAATTCTTGAATTAATTCACCTAGACCTGTTTGACTCACATGGGGTAAAATCAATTAGTGGGAACCTATATTGTTTAGTAATCATCGATGACTATTCAAGATTCACTTGGGTCAAATTCTTAAAAAATAAAGATGAAACATTTGAAATATTTACTCAATTTTGTAAACTAACAGAAAATGAAAAAGGGGTGAAAATTAAAAGACTTAGGAGTGATAATGGCGGAGAATTCAAAAACCAAAAATTTAACCAATTCTGTTTAGAAAATGGCTACCACCACGAATTCTCCTGCCCTAAAACACCTCAACAAAATGGAATTGTAGAAAGGAAAAATAGAACACTACAAGAAGCAACCAGAACAATGCTCAATGAATTCAACCTACCTAAATACCTTTGGGCTGAGGCTGTCAGTACAGCCTGTTATGTACAAAATAGAATAACTATAAATAAAAATTTAGGAAAAACCTCATTTGAAATTTACTATAACAAACAACCTAATGTTAAATATTTTAAAGTATTTGGATGTAAAGTGTATATACTAAATACGAGAGAACACTTAGGAAAATTCACATCTAAGGTTGAAGAAGGTATCTTTTTAGGTTATTCTCTTACCAGTAGAGCCTATAGAGTTTATAACAAAACAACTCTAAGGATTGAAGAAACTACAAATGTAAAATTTGATGAAAAATCTAGTCCAAACAAATCTGATCAAACCATCTATCAACCCATTGATTTTATCAGGTCCAGCACCAACCCAGATGAAAACCCAACTGAGGACCAAGACCATGATCTAATTGAACCTGAACCTGAACCCAACCAAACTAGAACTGTTCGAGTTAGCTCAGCCCACCCAACTGATCAAATCATAGGTGATCCAGAATTAAGGGTTCAGACTAGGTCAGCTTTTAGAAACCTTAGCCAGATTGCCTTAATTTCCAAAATTGAACCCAAGTCTGTAGAAGAGTCCTTACTTGACCCTGATTGGATCATAGCTATGCAGGAAGAGTTAGCCCAATTTGAACGTAATCAAGTCTGGGATTTAGTACCCTTACCTAAAGGTAAAAAGTTTATTGAAACTAAATGGGTCTTTAGGAACAAGCTTAATGAACAAGGTGAAACAGTTAGAAACAAGGCCAGGTTAGTAGCTAAGGGGTTTAGCCAGGTAGAGGGACTTGATTATGATGAAACCTATGCACCTGTAGCTAGACTTGAGTCCATTAGGATGATTTTAGGTTATGCAGCCCATAAGGGATTCAAGTTGTATCAAATGGATGTTAAGTCAGCCTTCTTAAATGGTCTAATTAAGGAAGAGATTTATGTAGGTCAACCCCCAGGTTTTGAAAGCTTAGAATATCCTGACTATGTTTTTAAACTTAAGAAAGCTCTGTATGGACTTAAGCAAGCCCCTAGAGCTTGGTATGAAAGACTGTCTAACTACCTAGTATCTAAAGGCTTTAACCAAGGTAAAATTGATCCAACTCTATTTGTTAAGACCTTAAAATCTGATATTTTTATAGCCCAAGTATATGTAGATGATATAGTATTTGGCTCAACTAACTCAAATTTTTTGCAAGAATTTATAACTTTAATGGAAAATGAATTTGAAATGAGTTTAGTAGGTCAATTAACCTTCTTTTTAGGGCTAGAAATAAAACAAACTAGTGAGGGTACTTTTGTCTATCAACAAAAATACACTAGAGAACTACTTAGAAAATTTGGAATGAATAATGCAAAAGAAATCAAAACACCTATGTCTACCAATCAGACCATAGACAGTGACCCAAATGGCAAACCTGTTGATCTTAAGTATTATAGAAGTGCCATAGGCAGCCTCCTTTACCTAACTGCAAGTCGACCTGATTTTCTCTTTGCAGTTAGTATGTGTGCTAGGTATCAAACCTGTGCTAAAGAATCACATCTAACCTTAGTTAAAAGAATATTTAGGTATCTTAAAGGGACAGAAAATTTAGGAATTTGGTACCCTAGAACAGCCCAATTTGAACTTATTGGATTCTCTGACTCAGACTATGTTGGCTGTAAGTTAGATAGAAAATGTACTAGTGGTGGATGTCAACTACTAGGACCCTCACTAGTTAGTTGGTTCAGTAGAAAACAACATTGTGTTGCCCTATCTACCACTGAAACTGAATATATAGCTATGGGAGAATGTGTAGCCCAGTTACTTTGGATGATGCACACCTTAAAAGACTTTAACTTAGAGTTTAAGAAAGTTAAAATCTTTATAGATAATCTAAGTTCAATTAACCTAACCAAAAACCCAGTCCACCACTCTAGGACCAAACATATAGAAATTAAGCACCATTTTGTTAGAGATCATGTAAATAAAGGGGAAATTGAACTTAATCATGTTGAATCTAAGGCTAACTTAGCAGATATATTTACTAAACCGCTCCCTGAATCTGAATTTAGCAATTTAAGGAGGTTAATAGGAATGTGTGTTGTAGACTAGGACTAACCTGATCATTTTTACCTTTTTGATAAATCAACTCACATATTCTGCTTGACACTTAATTTTTTTTAATTAACTTAATTTTAGTATTCAAACTTCAGTTTTCAATACTAACCTGATCATGTATTTTTTAATTTTTTTTAAAAAAAAACTTGATTTCCAAAATTGAGTTGGATGTTTAAAACTTGACTTCGAAGTTGGAGGACTTAGCCTAAGTTTGACCCCTAGAACTGCATGAACCTATAGATCTAGGTAGCCGCATCTCACAAAACACATTAAGGTTAATTTGCTTGTGCCTGCAAAAC
Organism: Boesenbergia rotunda; assembly: GCA_024364735.1. Taxonomy (NCBI): domain Eukaryota; kingdom Viridiplantae; phylum Streptophyta; class Magnoliopsida; order Zingiberales; family Zingiberaceae; genus Boesenbergia; species Boesenbergia rotunda. The sequence goes on from JAGFNQ010004939.1 coordinate 103,809, forward strand.
ATAGAACGGTTGTGAGATGCATAGGACTTTGCCTGGACTTCAGAATGCTTAAGTCTGTGCGTCGTAGCAAGTCTGGGCATTAAATACCAAACTTCATATTGATCAAGTCAAGTAGTTTTTCTTAGCTAGACACTAAAACTTGACTTGACTAATCTGGTGAACACTACTATTCTTTAGATAGTTAGCTAGTAACTAAAATTAGACATCTAGAATGGACTAAAATTCTTACTTAGTTTAGGAGGAGCTTAAGTCAAAATCTTTCTTATTTTGTGTGTCTTTCAAATATGTTGGTTGAAAATTATTTTTGAGAATTTTACTTAACCTTGAAATTAGTTTTCAAATTATTCCTGAATTTTTTTTAAGCCTTTTTCTCTCTTTTGAAAACAGTGTTGAAAGAAATTTTTTTTGGAAAATTATCCTTAGCTTTCACTTATTTTGTTTAAACTAGCTTTATGAAAATCGTTTGAAAATATACGTTGAATCTAGCCTGTTAAAACCATGCTTGAAATTTGGTCTTACAATCTTATCCTTAAACACTATCTTTAAGAAAGAAATAAAAACACTATCTTCAAGAAAGAAATATACATGGGGCGAATTTTCTTTACAAAATACTTATTACACCTATCTTCTACAAATGCCTTAACCCTTGAAATTTTTTTTAATATTTTCACCTATTTTGAAAAACTCTTGTAAACATGTTTGACTATTTTGTTACTCCTTGAAAATATTTTAGAAAATCCTTTTTGCTAAACAATCATTTTCTGTGGTTTCAAATACTTAGATTTTTGTCTCTAAGCATTACATCTATATCTTTTGAGAAAAAAAAACATGATTTATTGAAGTCAAATTTAGACACTTATGTTTTTAACCTAGTCCATTTTATGTTAAATTGAGAATTTGACTTCCCCCTTCTGGATTAGTTCAGAACCTTGGTCTGTTTTTTAAGCACCAGTTTTATTTTCTTAATCCTTGAGTGCTTATTATTTGTTTAAGACTTGGTTGCCTAATATCTCTTTATGTTGATGAATGCCAAAGGGGGAGGGTTATACGGTTAAGAGTTAGAAATTAAAACAACCTTGATTTTAGAGCATGTCATTTACATATTATGGGTGTACTTATTGCTGTTATCATTTACATATTATGGGTGTACTTATTGCTGTTACATGGTATTTTTCTAATTTTAACCCAGGTTTTCATTGCATCAAAAAGGAGGAGATTGTTGGTGTAGTTTACACTAACGGTCAAACTCAAGTTTTGATGAATGACAAACAGGTTAAAGTTAGGTTGTTATGGTTCTAACCTCTTTACCAAGTGTGCATAGTTGAAAGACTTAGGACCAGACACTAGGCTGAAGTCCAGGATGGTTGAGTCCTGGCAGAAAGTCCAGTTGGGTCCGCGAGGCCTGACAACTGGCTGAAGACCAAGTTGGTGGAGACTTGGCAGAAAGACCAGGGTGGTTGAGTCCTGACAAAAAGTCCTGGTAGGTCAAGAAGTCAAGTAAAACTGCACAAAGGGTAAGTAAGGTAAGTCACTGGAGGAGCGAACCAGTGAGGACGGGTCCCATTTTGGGACTTTAGGCGCGGTCCAACTTAGACTCATTTGGGTGATCTAAGTTGAGTCCTGGTTAGATCCTGATCCGGATGTGGACGGGATCTAATTACCTTTGAATATTTCACATTTTAGTCCATTTTATTATTATACTAACTCTGATTTACAGGGTTTATTTGGTATATGGACTAAGTTGATTTTGCAGGTGAATTCTGCAAAATTACTCATTATTTTTTAATTTGAAATTTTATTAAAGAATAAATTTATTCTTATCGTTAAAAATAAATTCATTCCTATTATTATTATCCACAGCTTGGGTAAGATGAATTTCTATTCCTATTATTTTTTTGTTAATTAAGTATTTACTAATATTGTTAAACTAATAAAATATTCTTTTTAAAGTGAAGCCACATAAACTATTAATTGATCTATAAGCCACGTAAGTATTTTTCATAAGCCTACAATTCCTCGCTTGCAGTAGCCAATAAAGTCAACATCTGCGGCTTGATATGGACGAGTGCAGCGGCGAGATCGACACAGCAGATTGAGTTGTGCTACTTCAAATGATGGATAAATTGCTGCACACACAAAAAAAGGATCTGGATGAAACTCAAAGCTCGAGAAGTCCTCTATAAAAAGCATGAGAATTAGCACAGAAAAAAGAAGATTAGAGTTCGAGCGAAGCCAATTTTTGGAAGCAGTACGCTAATTAAACAATTCAAGCAGTGAGGTGATAATTCGAACAGTACCATCATCTCTTCTTCACGCTTTCACGCTCGGTGCTTCCACGCTCTTTTGCTACGACCTGTCTTCCAACTCATCTACGTCCAATTACTGCTGGAAGACCACCCTTAACATCCAAACTCATTCAGATAATTTTTTTTGGTAACGATTTTATTACTGCATTATCTGTACTCATTTCTATTAGAAAGTGTGAGGTTGTCACACTCTCTATCGTCTGTATTCGCCTACTCTACCGGGGGTCTCCGGTAGAGAGTTTTAGTGAATTGCCCACAGAAAAGGTCCGAGGGACCTGGGCCTTCGAGTAGGAGTCGCCGAAGGCTCCGAACGAAGTAAAACTCGTTCGTGTTTGTGTGTTCGTTTTTTATCGTTTCTTTTGTTTCCGCTGTGCACGACTTTACAAACACATTCTTTTTACTCTGAAAAATATATTTTTTTAAAACACACGTGATTCACCCCCCCCCTCTCACGTGCATTCCGATCCTACAATATGGAGTTTTCAGAAATCCAGATATGGGAGGTCCATCAGTGGGTTTTGGTCAAAACCCACTGATATTTCTAAACTACTCCTATTTTATTGGTGATATCTAATATATAGATGTTTGGACACCTAAAACATCATTTCCTACCTTTACCCTCTCTATTCATATGGAGTTTACAGAAATCCAGATATGGGAGGTCCATCAGTGGGTTTTGGTCAAAACTCACTGATATTTCTAAACTACTCCAATTTCATTGGTGATATCTAATATATAGATGTTTGGACACCTAAAACATCATCTCCTACCTCTAACCTCTCTATTTATATGGAATTTTCAAAAATCCAGATATGGGAGGTCCATCAGTGGGTTTTGAAAATTCCACTGATAGACCTCTCATATCTGGATTTCTGAAAATTCCATATGAATAGAGAGGTTAGAGGTAGGATATGATGTTTTATGTGTCCAACCATCTATATATTAGATATCACCAATGCAATAGGAGTAGTTTAGAAATATCAGTGTGTTTTGACTAAAACTCACTGATGGACTTACCATATCTGGATTTCTGAAAACTCCATATGAGTAGAGAGGGTAGAGGTAGGAGATGATGTTTTAGGTGTCCAAATATCTATATATTAGATATCACCAATGCAATAGGAGTAGTTTAGAAATATCAGTGGATTTTGACCAAAACTCACTGATGGACTTGCCATATCTGAATTTCTGAAAACTCCATATGAATAGAGAGGGTAGAGGTAGGAGATGATGTTTTAGGTGTCCAAACATCTATATATTAGATATCACCAATGCAATAGGAGTAGTTTAGAAATATCAGTTGGTTTTGACCAAAATCCACTGATAAACATCACATCTATGTTCAGGTCATCCTAGCGTGACTTCAGACTCTGCGTTTTAATATGAAATTAAGTGTTTTGATAGATTTTTTTATATATTAATATATTTTAAAATATAAAAAAATTTTGAGTCCATGTCGGGCCTGAATCAAAAGATTTCAAGCCCCACGTGGGCCTGAAATAAAAATATTTCAGGCCCAACGTGGGCCTGAAATCTATTGATTTCAGGCCCACAGATTTCATGCCCACGCTTTTTTTTATTGATTTCAGCCAACGTTTTTTTTTTCAATTTTTTTATATATTAATATATTTATTAAATATTATTTAATATATTAATTTCTATTAATCAAATATAAAAATTATTTATTTATATTTTTAAATCACGTTGGATGAAATATTTTTTAACTGAAATATTTTTTTAATTTTTACCTTACGTTTTTACCGCCGATTCTATAATATATTATTTTAAAATAAATGTCTCAAAAAGCATGTGCAGACGTCTCGAAATTTGTTACTGAGAGAGAGAAAGAGAAAGACAGTAGTTAGAAGGAGGGGGTGTAGGAGGAAGTTCACATAAAAACCTGTGCCTTTTGATAAAATAGAAATCATGGTATGTGAATTGATAATTTTACCGTACTTGGTTTGTAGTTTAGCCTAGTTGCATAAAACTTCACATAAAAGTATATATAATGCTCACAAGCAAATTTATAAACCACGTTATGATTTTTTTTAAAAAATATTAGGCAATAAAATATGAATTGTTTAGTAGTGATATTAGGTAATAAAATATGAAGTGTTTTTTTTAAAAATAATATTATATAAAAATCACGTGAGTGTTTTGGTAATTTGAGACTCATAGGAATATGGTAGAGCCACTTAATGCGCTTTGACTAATTATTGGATATTTTAATAAGGAAATGCCTCTTCGAGTGCAAAGTCGTAATCAATGAGCCATCATTATAAAAAAAGAATAAGAATAATATAACATTATACAGGTAATTTATTCAAAAGAAGATAATTAATATAATAGAAATACTTTAATTAATTAGAGTCCATCCCGTGACGCCAAAGTTATATTTGGAATCTCGGGTTTCCTTCGTCTTGAAAAGCCACGAAGAATATATTAATTAAATAATAAATCCTTTCCCATGCAAGTTTTGACCAACTTACTTTGGTCTAAAGTGTGTTTTAGTCATGCAATTGGACTTTCGCCAAAAACATGTTTCATGTATATATTACTAAAATAACAAATAATTAATTTTGATGATTAAAACAGTAAAAAAAACCTATCTAAGATAGTCTGATCTTATTATCAGTGAGAGAGATGAAATCAGATGTTTTTTTTATATTTTAATTACTCTTTAGTTTAGTAGTTTTAATAATTTATCTCTTTAATATTAATTCTAATACGAATTAATCGAGATGTTATCAATCAGGATGTTAGAGACGAGTGAATCAACTTTTGCTCTCATGAGACAATCCTGACCTTTTAATAAATACTCAAGTATTAACTACGTGAATCCACGGAGACTTAATAATTAGAGCCTAAAACTATTTGATAATTAATTTATCCGTGAGTAGATTATGATAGATTCAGTAGCCTAAAATTATTTGATATGTATTGTGAGAATACAAAATATAGGTACAACATGAGAAAAGTCCAAGTGAGATCTTGGTAAAGAAAAACCCGACAATAAGGACCGAGGTCGAAAGAAGCTCCAGAAGGCAAGTCGTGAAGGATGGGGAGACATCTGAGGGACGCGAGGTTGATGAAGACGGCTAGAAGGCTAGGTCTAGGTTGGTCAGGCGAGGACGAGTGCTGAGTGACTGTACTTGAGGTTGAAACCCTAAGTTTAGGGTTTGGGCAATCAACTGATGCTTGGATCAGTCGACTGGTAAAGGTCACAGAAAGATTAATCGACTGATCTGGTGTCGACTAGAATCCGAACGTTGGACTGTAACGTTCGAGTTCGGGTAAACTAGTCGACTGGTGTTGGTTGAGCAAATGTTGATGAAATAAGCTTGGGTAAAGCTTATTAGTAGTTTACCAAGCTCAGGTGTGTGTGCAAGTGTTGTAACGACCCGGCCCCTTGGCCCCTTGGGCGGCCCACTTGGCGGCCCCTTTGGCGACCTCTTGGGCGGTCGTTACTCACAAGTACTTCCCACCCCTGGCCAGTGGATTTTTGCCTTCCTCAGGATTCGAACTCTAGACTGGAGGTCGCCAAAGCTCAATTGGTATCAGGATTCATAAACTTTAGTACTTAGCCTGGAGGTCTAGAGTTCGAATCCTGAGGAAGGCAAAAATCCACTGGCCATGGGTGGGAAGTACTTGTGAGTAACGATCGCCCAAGAGGTCGCCAAAGGGGCAGCTCACTTGGTACCAGGATTCATAAACTTTAGTACTTAGCCTGGAGGTCTAGAGTTCAAATTCTGGGGAAGGCAAAAATCCACTGGCCAGGGGTGGAAAGTACTTGTGAGTAACGGTACGGTCAATGGTCGTCCGTTGACGACATAAGGGGTCGCTAAATGGACCGCCAAGTGGGCCGCCAGTTGGGCCGCCCAATGGGCCAAGGGGTCGGGTCGTTACAATAAAAAGGCGCCTTTTTATGTAACGACCCGGCCCATTTGGCGGTCCATTCGGCGACCCCTTATTTTTCTGTGGGTCGTCAACCGTCGACCGTCGACCGTGTCGTTACCATACTAGGTCTTCCCACCGCCTGGTCGGTGGATTTTTGCCTTCCTAGGATTCGAACCCAGGCTTAAGTCTAGTTCTTTATGAATCCTGGTAACCAAGTGGGAAGACCTAGTATGGTAACGACATGGTCGACGGTCGACGGTTGACGACCCACAGAAAAATAAGGGGTCGCCGAATGGACCGCCAAATGGGCCAGGTCGTTACAAGTGTTGTGGCGAGGTTTCTCCACCCACAAGGAGCTACACGAGCTAGTCGGAGGTCTTTTGAGGACTAATCCACCGACGGATAAGGATCGTCCACCTTACCGACAGTCATGGAGTAAGAGTTTTATCTTCGAACCATGTAAACGGTTTGTGTTTCTTAGTTGTTACTTTTAGTTTGTTTTGTATTCCACTTGTGCAACTAACAACGTGTAGGAAGAAACCGATGAAATGTGGGTGACCGTCTATTCACCCTCTTTAACCGGCACACCGATCTCCAACAAGTGATATTAGAGATGACTTATTAGAAATGTGGAAGGCCCCCTCTATTCACCCCCTTAGTTAGACTAACTGCCAAAAGAACAAAGGCGCTAGAGGAAGATGGATTCGGAAGGTCCGCTAGGATGGGATACTCGGATCCCACCTCCGTACGATCGAGACGACTTCAATTATTGGAGGAAGCGGTTAGAGATGTGGTTTCAAATGGGTTGGGACCATTGGATCGCATTGGAGGTTCCGTTCGAAGCTCTAACTGACAAAAAGGGGAAACGCCTCCGACCTTGGTATTGGACAAAGGATCAAAAGGAGGAAGCGGAGGCGGATAAGGAGGTAACGAGAATTGTTTTAAAATTATTACCTTCTTATATTGTATCTCGTGTAGGTGATTATAAGAATGCTTATAAGCAATGGAGAAAGGTGATAGCTCTACATGAGAATTTTACACAAGAACAAGGAGTGGAGGAGCCCAATGATAAGGGCTCATTGGTTCAAGAGAAGGAGAAGAGCCAATTGAAAGTTGAATCGAGTTTAACATCCGAAGAGGAGGAAGTGGAATCGTCCATATCCTCAAGTGAGGAAGAAGAAGAGCAATCCAAGGTGGAGGATATCTTGAAAGCTCAACTCTCAACCTCAACTATGAAGAAGAGTGGGAAATCTCATATCAAATGCTTTGAGTGTGGCGAAATGAGACACTACAAGAGTAGGTGTCCTTCACTCAAGAAAGTAAAAGAGGTAAACCCTAAACACCGTAAAGTTCATTTAAAAACTAATGACGGTTGTAGGGATGGAGCTAAGGATAAGAAGCATATAATTTGCTTCACGTGTGGTGAGCGAGGCCACTACCACACAAAATGCCCAAGGAAAAGAGAGCTCAAGAAGTTAGGACATTTGAAGAAATTGGAGAAGAAGAGGAGCTCAAGTCAAGGGGAGCTTCAAAGGTAAAAAGGAAGGTAATCCCTTATTTAAAATTTAATCCAATTTCTAAATCATATATGCTTGTTAAAATAATGTAGATTATTTACCCAAGTATAATCATGGATTTAGGTATAATGATATGAAAAGGGTCAACAAGATAGATAACCCTAGGAAATCATTACCCAAGGCTAGACCTAATAAGACTAAAACTACCATGCTTAAGGGGAGGAGGATAGTTAATGATCAAGACATTAATCCCAAAAAGAGGAGACATATGGCTAGGAATGTGGGTAGGTCTAGAAATATCCAAGATGGACATGTTGACTCTAGGGTTAGAACCCTAAAATTGGAAAATCAAGTCTTGAATGCAAGACTTGAGGAAATGGAGAGAGAGTCCTAGATAGGTTCATTATTGGACCTAAGGGTCTTGACATGCGTTTGAGTAATCAAAAATCCAAAAATGTCAAATTAGGTACATCTAAAACAAATGAAATGAAATATGCTAAGGTAGCATATAACTATGCCAAGAATGAAAAATCCAAAAATGGCAAGGATAAACCATTTAAAGTTAAGGGAAAAAGAATTTAACCAAGGACAAGGTGTTCAAGGTTAATGAAGTTAGATTTGTAAGCCAAGAATCATCGGAGGTACACCGATGTGACCTAGTGATTGTAGAAGAGTCATCTATGGAGGTGGCTAAGGTTAAGAGCTCAAGGGGGAGCTCAAAGAGTCAAATTGGGACTCATGGTAAATGGATCTCTGGAGAATTTCTCCCGGAAGTCAAGATGGACATTGGAGTGTGTCAAAGGGTTTGTAGACTGATTTGAGTCTCAATCCATAGGTTGTGGCACATTGAGTTTATGTTTCATGCATGAAAATATAACATTGGGATTATATTACATGAAAATTGGTATTTAATGTATAGATGCTATATAAACCAATGCTAGGGATGCATTGTGATTTGATATAAGCAGATACATCAAGAGGAAGCCAAAACTAGGATTTTAGGTCAAGGTTCTATTGAATCATTTAGATAGTTTTGGATTTTTTTGTCAATCTTGGGATCCGAGATATATACATTTTTAAATATATTTTTCCCAAGTAGACACGGATACCACAAATCACTCCATAAAATTTGGGAATTTTTGGAGATTTATGAAATTTTTGGTGCATTTCTGAATTGTGTTCAGAATGTTGAAAATGCAGTTATCAGGGTACCAGTTGACTGGTTTAGGGGGCCAATCGATTGAACACTGTCAATCGATTGGTCAATCGATTATCATGCGTTTTTGCGAGAAATAGAAACTTACCAAATCGATTAGCTGATCGATTGACCACTGTCAGTCGATTGATCAATCATTGGCATGAGTTTTAATTTACGAGAAATAGAAACTTACCGAATCGATTAGCCGATCGATCGACCACTATCAGTCGATTGGCCAATGGATTGGCGTGAGTTTTTGCGAGAAACAAAAATTTACTGAATCGATTAGCCGATCGATTCACCATTGTCAATCGATTGACTAATCGATTGGCTCAGTTCCATCTAGCCGCCAAGGTGCTAGGCAACGAGTGACAGCCTGCCTATCGCCTAGCGCTTTTTATAACACTGGGAATAGGTGAAGGATGAGGAAATAAAGAAGAGATAGAAGAGATATTTTTATTAACTTTTTTAATAAAGGTTTAAGTGGCTAACTTTGCTGAGAATATATAAGTAGGTCAAAGGAATATATAAATTTAATTTTTATTAAAGAATTAAAATTTTAGAAGTAGAATAAGTATTAAAGATGGTGTAAACGAAAAATCAATTAGCTCATATATTCTAATAGAGATATAAAAAAATATTGAATGACTTACAAAATTATTCCACTTAGATTGAAACTAAATAAAATGGTTGACCAGTGGAGGGTAAACACTTTAATTCTCTTATATAAAGTAAAAGAGACAAAAAAAATTATGTGAATTATAAGGACATTAAGTTAATGAATCATATTACAAAATTTTTAGAAAGTGTGATAAAAAAAGATTAGGGAGAGCAACATGATTAACAATCAATTTGAATTGATGTTTAAAATGTATATGATAAAAGTTATATATATTTTCAAATAACCAATTGAAATTATTAAGAAAAAAAGCTTGACTTACACACATTTATTGACTAAGAAAAAACTTCTGACCGAGTTTTGATGAAAATTATGTAATGAATTCTAGGTGATAATGCATATATTGAAACAATTTAGTGTGTGTGTGTGTTGTGTGTGTGTGTGTGTGAATTAACTCATTATACACATTCAAGACACATTCCTATGATACATGTAAGAAATAAAAATATTAAAGAGAAAACTAACAATATTACGTTTATCGAGGAAAATTGTAAAGATATATTTAAGATGATATAAATATGCACTTAGGCGATCAATAAATATCTTAATTAGATAATATGAAATAATGATAAATGTGCATAATATTCGAGAAAGAATTTTAAAATAAATTAATTAGCAATGATAAAATATAATAAAATATATTTAAATATAGATGTTGATATAGAAGAAAATCAAATCCAATAATATAGACGATCCATTTAGTGAACTTACTTAGTAAAGCAAGGTTCTGAAAATCGAACCGGACATCGAACCAGTCGGGGCAAGGGTTCAGAGGTTCAAAGGTTCAACCGGTTTAACCGGGGGTTCAATCGGAATATAACCGATATGTAATAAAGCATGTATTTATATAAATATATGAAATTAGCAACTGACCCAACTACATTCTTCAAGAGTAAATCAACTAAGTAGAGCATGTTATATGTTTTTGCACACTTAAATAAAGAACACTAGCAAAGCTCATACAAAATCACTTTTCCAAAAGTAGTTGACATCAATCAAAAGTTCGACTTCAAAACATAACAATAAGTCAAAAACATAAGGGAAACATTAAAGGTTCAAACTTTTAAATTCATGAATCAAATGGGATCATCAAAATCAGCATTAATTTGTTGAATATCTCTATCATCAAATACTTCATGTTTATCTTCATCTTCATCTCCATCATCACCAAATGAACCATATCCATGAGGCATAGTAGCATCAAATTGACCAATCTCATATCTCTTATCATCATCAAAAAAGTAAAAACATGAAAATGATATAGAATATGTTAAAAATATATACAAACATCAATAAAAATATATTCTATAACAAAGAAAATTACAAAACTCACGAGCATGATATGAAGGTATAGAATTTTCTTGATATATTAGCTCTTGAAGATCATTAGGAAGTTCTGGCTCTTCTACTTCTTTTATCACTCAAAAATCTACTAGATCAATACTTTCATAATCAATTGGATCATAAGATCTTTTCTTTTGTTGTAACCTAATATGCAAACTAAAAACATTAAAATAACTTCTAAAGTTTGCTATCCTAAAATTGCCAAAATAACATAAATTACCAAATATTAAATAGTTTAATAATGTAAATCATAATACCTTGATTTAAGGCTCATGTTATAGGTCACATAAACAAGATCATTCAGTCTTTGATGCCCCAACCAATTTCTTCTTTTAGTATGAATTTGTTCAAAAATACTCCAATTTCGTTCACACTTTGAGGAAGAAGATGTTTGACTAAGAAGACGAATTGCTATCTTTTGCAAAATTAGGGTACTAGCACCAAAATATCCCCACCATTCACCTGCAAAAATTATATATAAAGGTTTAATCATCAAGATTTACTATTTAGTATTTATTTTAAAACATTCAAACAAATGAAACTACTAGATAAAATTTCTTACTAGGTTGGAGTTCCTTGGCTGCATGTACAACTTTTGGCCTAGCAAAGCTTCCTGTGCGATCCCGATATATTTGTACCTCTTTCAATGCTTTAATTGTGTCACTACAAAGGCTCTTTACATCAAACATATCAAGTACACCTCGCATAACTTGATTTTTCTCAATGAACTTCTCGTCATAAAAGAAAGCAGGGTTTAGAAAGTAGGCTACTGCATGGAGACTTCGCTTCAAATGCTTATCTCATCTTGCCTTAATGATTTGAGTGTATAGTTCATATGATGTCGTCTTGTTAATAAGCATCTCTTTAATAGCTTTTTTAGCCCTTTGCATACCTTCATATACATATCCCAATGAAGGCTTTTCATCAGAATCTACAATTCTCAACAATCTAATCAAAGGGCCTATAAGCTTACATGTGGTATGACAACCATCCCAAAACTTGTTGTCTAATACAATAGCACTAACAGCTTTCCCATTAGCACTCCTACCTAACTTGTGTCCAGTGAAATGTGTGTCAACAACCAAAGCTTGCAAATTTGCCTTGTGTTGATATATATTTTTCAATGTAAGAAAGACAGTTGCAAAACGAGTAGCTCCTGGACGAACAATTTCCTTCCAACCAGACCTTTTTCTTAACCAAGACAAGAACACCATATGATTGTAAACAAAGATTGTTATCTTTGAAGCTCGAGATGCAAGGCTAGTAATATGAGGTATAGTACATATATCTTTCAAAATGAGATTTAAGCAGTGGGCAGCACAAGGAGACCAAAAAATGCTTTCATACTTGTCATGAATGAGTTTCCCAGCCGCTACATAATTAGCCGCATTGTCAGTTACCACATGCACAACATTACTAGGCTCTATCAATTCAATAACTTCATCAAATAATTTGCATAATGTAGAGGCATTTTTTACCACATCTGAAGCATCAACATACTTCACAAAGCACATACCAACTGGGCAATATACCAAAAAATCGATCAGTGTTCTTTGTCTTTGATCTGTCCAACCATCAGCCATAAGTGTGCAACAACTTTCTTGCCATTTATTCCGATAACTATCCACAAGTAGTTGATATTCTTTCTTAAGATCTCCTAATAAATGAACCCTCAATTTGTCATAAGAAGGACCTTTATAACCAAGTCCAATACCAACAATACCATCCAGTGCATCTTTAAAGAAAGGTGATTGAATTGCATTAAAAGGAATCCTTGCATGAATAAGTCATCTAGCAACTCTCAAATCAACTTCATGTAATGTCTCCTTGCTTTGAAATGTACTTTTCAAACTTGGTTGACCTCCCTGAGTTGATCTTGTTGCAAAGTAACTACTAACTTTTGCCTTTTGCTTGCCTTTGTCTCCAACAACTTGCACTTTAGATGGTGGATGACTAAGATTAATCTCTTGTTTAAATGTTTCCTCAGTCTCATCAACAAAGCTCAGAGAATCATCATTACTCTTAGTTTTCTTGACTTCTTCCAAACTTGCCAACATTTCCTCTTTTACATCACGGAAGCTTTCATGCATTTAGCTATGTTTCTTATTTTTTCTGCAAGATGTTGCTTCATCCTATTAATCCCTTCATCTTTGTATTGCTTTAAACAAAACAAGCATGTATATAATGGTTTCCCTTTCTCAATTGTCAAATTAAAATACTTCTATGCTGGATTAGTTTTCTCATGATAAGAACTTGAAGAAGATTGGTTTTCACTGTCAAGATTGGCAGCTGCAGCTTCAGGTACGATACTGTTTACTTCTATAGACTGATTTGAAGTTGAAGCATTCATATCTAAATCTACAAATTGAATTTACATTTGACATAATGAAACAAATAAAAAACATTATTTGTTACAGAACTGTAAGTAGCTAATCAATTTGATGATCTGTCAGGATTGCATTAGTTGGTGAAAAAGCTTAGCACTCAATTTTATGTAACTCATTTATATTCGTCTGAGATAGTAAAATGATTGAAGTTTATTATACGTCATTGAGTTACAGTGCAGAACTTAACGTTAATCGAAATATCAAATTCATTATTGATTAATCAAAGGCATCAACTGTGATCAGCTGATCACAGAACTTAAGGTTACCTTCAGAAGCGAAACGCTGGTGGAGCCGACGCGATGCGAGGACGCTGGTGGAGGCAAGCGACGCTGGCGGAGGCACGGCGGCTGGCGACGCTGGCGGAGGCATGGCGGCTGGCGACGCTGGCGGAGGCAATATGATGCGATGCGGCGACACCGGCGTAGGTAGGCGACGCTGGCGGAGGCGCGACAGCTGGCGATGCAATGCAACGACGCCGGCGGTGGCAGGCGATGCTGGCGGAGGTGCGTCGACTGGCGACGCTAGCGGAGGCGCGACGACGTTGGCAAAGCGGGGCGATGCGGAAGAAGGCGGAGCGACGTGAGAAATCATGTGATTAAATTAGGTTTACTGATTATTAAAGTCGGCGACACTGGTTTTTTTTTTTGTTTTTTTTAAATCAAACTTGGGTGAACCAGATTGTCTGGTTCACCCGGTTCCCAGTCGGTTCGAACCGATTCAAAGCCGGGTTTTAGGAGGGCGATTTTCAACACTAATCTGGACTGGAAATCCGACCGATTTCCTGTTCAACCGGTCCGACCGGCCGGTCCGGTCCGATTTTCTTAACAATGTAGTAAAGGCTTAGTGATTATGGTTGTTGTCCACTTGATGAATCATATCAAAATAATATGAACTAAGAGTAATTTAAACTCTTTGTCAATCATAGTAAAATCAACCACAATAAAATCACTTAACAATTTGGTTTGATTTAATCACATACAAAATAATTAATGAGGTTTTTTCAACCTCAGACGACCGATCCGATTCCATGAAAATTTTTCACCAGACATTAGGATAAATCGGGAAGTACTCGCGATAAACAGTCTAGAAGCCTAGTGTTCCAGGGTTCGCGCCTCGTTTGAACGAAAAATTCCTGTAAAATAATTAGGGATCGAATCATGAATGCTTGGGATGATAACTAATCGTCCTTCCACGGATGCCTAGGGATCGCACCTATGTGAATTAATCACATATATAAGTAAAAAAGGCGAAACGCTCGCCTCCAGCGCCCCCGCCAGCCCGCCCCAGGACCAACACGGAGGAGATAAATCACGGTTATCACTGGTATGGTGAGGCGCATGGGGTCAAAGGAATTAATACTAGTAAATTAGGATTTTATATTCGTATATAATTAGCGCCTCGAACCTGAGACCTCCATGTGAATTAAGCACATAGGTTATATATTAAGTTGTGAAATCCAGAGATATGAGTGTCATTTTTCGTTGGACTTTTGGGCCAAAATAGCAACGGCTACTCGGCTAGCCACTCAAAAAGTAAGCAAATGCTTTCGGACTATATATTACTTTTTCAAATCAACTTTTTAGCCCCTAAAGCGTACGTCTATTAAAGTAAGATGACATTATTAATCATCTCAACCGGTTCAATATTATTAGTTTCACGATAAAATACGAATAAAAAAATTATCAAGGACATTTTACCTCGAAGCAATTAATGTGTTGACGTGGGCATGATCTTAAAAGATTAATATTTATCAAAATGGATAATGAGTTGATGTCGAGTTTTAGGTTTATCTCTGCAAATCGATCAATTTGAATTGATGCCACTATATAACAGTCCAACTAGATATTCATTTGCTACTTCATTATTTGATAGTAACTAAGGATTTTTTTTAAAAAAATTGAGATTCACATAACAATTTATTATAAAATTAATATATGAATAAACAATTTCATGATTACGTGCCGATTTTTTTTTCTTTCAAAATTCTGTACTGACAAAAAAGTGGTGCACTCAACTGATTTTTATTTATTTATTTTATACAAATTAGAAGGATAAAAAAAAAACCCCTTTTCGTTTCGTGTCGTTTCTAAATGCTTTGTTGGCATTTGCACTGGCAGTCGCAGTGGATGTATAAAAGCTTTGGATTCGCCAAATCCAGGAATCCCCATAGATTATTCCAGTCTCTTTAAATGGGTGAGCACCGGGCGTTGGAGGCGGCCGACCTGAAGGCGGCAATGGTTGTCCCGGAGGCTAAGCCCATCTGCTACGGCGAGGTGGTCCTCCAGCCCACTCCCGCGGATCAGGCCTGTGGCGAATGCTTGCTGCCTCCCCTCAATTTTGCTATGGTCAATCCCGGCGTATACCGCTCCGGCTTCCCCCAACCCGCTAACTTCCCATTCTTGAGAACGCTTAAACTTCAATCCATATTGTACGTCATTGCTTCACTTTTTGTTCGAGGACGGTGGGGAAGGGATCGAGGGTTTCCATTGACTGGTAGCGTATTTGGTGTTTTTTTTTATAGGTGTGTGTGCTCAGATCCCTACCCGGAGGAGAACATGGAGTTTCTTCAGGGGAATGGGATTCGGCTCTTCCAGATTGGGATCGACGGGTACAAGGTATTAATTTGAATTTTAAAATTAAACTTGTTTGTCTGCTTTATCTTTATCTGTTCCTGGTGAAACATGTTCTTCATTTTCTATTATCTAACATCTTGGATGGTTCTTCCTAATATTCTGTTTCCCCTTTTTGCAGATTTTGTCTAGATGCTTGCATCCTGATATTAACAGGAAGCCCTTTTTTTATTTTAATCGTTCCAATTGGATTGGGAACCAATTTGATATGCCTGTCTATATTGGAAATTCCAAATCCCTTCCCCATCTCCCATCGTGACCATATCTGATGTCAACAAAACTATCCAATGGTTTAATTTGATTTCCTCACGTAGAGTAGTTATCTTCTATCTGAGATTTTGATCTTCTATATGCTATTACAGATTTGGTTGTAGGTCACATGGATGGGTCATAGTTTCGGTTCATATTATTCATTGCCATATTAATTTAATATGTATCTATATTTTTGAGAATTCCTGACCTTCATAAGGTACTTGTCAACAAAAATTTCTGGTATTACAACTTGCATTCCCTTGACTTTTAACTTTTGTAAACTGCTTGATTATAAAATAGGGGAATTTATTTTCAACTAAAATTGCCAGTATTTCATGCAAGCCACTTGGCTTTTGACTTGTGTAAACTATTGCATTTTGTTTTGCCTTATAACAATCCATTAGCCAAATTTAATGAGTTAGCCACTTGGCTTTCAATGAGTTAGCCACTTAAGCCACTTGGCTTTCAATGAGTTAGCCACTTAATTGATCTAATTTTGGTTCATATCGATACACAAATATAAACATCTAAAACCAAAATCTAATCCTAGCATTTGATGTTCATCTATGTTGCTCAATACATAAATAGTTACCTTAAGTGTTTGTGAGATACGAAGGTTATCTAGATTTTATAAATTCATTCGATTTACGATAGATCTTAGACTAGGTCCATTTCTAAAAAAACAGTATATATATATATATATATATATATATATATATATATATATATATATATATATATATATATATGAAAGCATCCTAGTCTAATTTCAAATATTAAATTAATTTTAACTCCTAAGTTGAAGGTTTATTTCTTTTTACTTTCTAAAATATTTTTAACTCTCCTAGACTTGAACTTTCTGCACTTCTAAATTTAACATGAGTTTCATTCACATAATGAACATATTTTCGAATCCAAAAAGAGTTATATCCTACTTGATTGACTAAATATGACTTGGAAACCTATGTTTAGTACAATCAAATTTATTTTTATTTAAAAGAGGCATGTATGAAATATGTTGTTGACTTGAATTAAAATTCAAGTCCAATCTTATTATATACAACATGTTGAGACCCAAGTATCATGTTCCGATATTTGGATCCTAATGTGAACTTTTCCAACACAAATTTTAACTCATTAACTTGAGTATTCAAGATAGGATGCTTTTCTTCTAGTTGTGACATTTGAGTTGAAGTTTCACATTAAACATTCTTAGTTGAAGAGTCAAAGTTAGTCCTCCCCTAAGATTTTTTACCTCCTTGAAAGTGACTTGACTCTGGACTTAAAATTAGCTAAAGCTTTAGATAAAAAAGCAATTGTAACATAATGTTATGTTTTTCAAGTAAGGGATATGCTATCTCATCTGTAGACTCATCTGAATCATTGATTAAATCTTGATTTCGAGAGTTTGATTTGGGACTCTAATTCAATATATAGCCATCAATGTAATAAAATTGACTTGATTTGAGTTTGATTTGGAGGACTCATTCTAAGTTGTTTTTAGTATCTTCTTTTTCCTTTTGCTTCTTTAACTTGTCTGGTTCTTTTGACTCCTTTAAAATAGGGCATTTGACTTGTAGTATCCTTATTTAGTTGCATTTGAAATATGATGTTTACTTTGTTGACTTGATCCTTCTTTTGAATTTCTCTTTTTACCACTTTTTCAGAGTTGTTCTTCCTTTTTATTATCTTTATTATGAAATTCACAACTTTTGAAGATAGAACTTCTTCGTCGGTTGAGGCTTTAACCTCGTACTTTAATTTAGTTTCGTCTTTTGTTTTGGATTTGGACTTTAATTTTGATTTCGACTTGACTTTATCATATTTTTCCACAATTAAAATTATACCGTTCTCTGTTGATTAAGGTTAGTATACTCATGTAGTTCAAAATCATAAAAAAAAAACATCATCTAATTTTAATAGAAGACAAGTTCATAGACATTTTATATTTATCCACCATAGATGCTCATAGAATAGTCCTTAGAAATGCCTTGAATGCATACATAATTAAATTTCGATTTTTTTTCTTGCTCTCCAATTGCGTGGATGTTATTGAGAACTTCTTTGAATCTTTGGTGAAGTTGACCCACTAACTTACTTCCTTCGTTCCAATGTTCTACAAATGACTTAAAAATAGATTCTTTTTGTCGGTTATTAAATGAGCTGATGATCCTTTATGAAATTCGATCAATTTCCAATTTCTCCTATAGCCCGTTTGAACTGTTGAATGATAAAATTTTACTGAGTTACTCTAGATTGAAGAGTAATAATGACCCTTGTATTTACAAGGAAAAGGGCCTTCTTCTTGATGCCATAGCCCAAATCATACTAGTTCACCATTTATATCTCTGGACAAGATGAAATCAAAAATTTATTAATATTTAGGTCATTCTCACTTTTTTTTATTAATTTGTACCACTTTGTAGTAACACTATGTTATTGGCTTGTATAGGCAGACTTATTTAGGTCTAAACAAATAATTAACGAGATTTTTTACAACCTTGAACGATCAATTTGCTCTCATAGAAATTTCATATCAGTCATTAGGATAAATCGGGAAGTACTCGTGATGGACGATCTAGAAGTCCAGCATCCTAGGGTTCACGTCCCATTTGAAAAAACAATCCTATAAAAAATGTCGTAGTTAGAGATCGAACCATGAATATCTAGGATGACAACTAATCATCCTTACGCTACATCACAATCCCAGGAGCAAACTTGTATAGGTCTAGAATCATAATCAGGGCAATGGGTTAGAATTATAATTGGCTAATGGATCGATAACAATTCTAACCCAAAGTGAATGATTAATTTGACCTACGTGAATCAGCGATTTAACGGTTTATTTTATCAAGTAATATTTTAGATGAAAGACGATATATTTTGGCTTTAGACTCTTTAGAAATTCAACGTGAATCATGTGACATTTTAATTGTAGCGATCTTCGACGGGTTCATTGTGCCCCCTCAGGTTATAATTTTATTCGGGGCGGCGGCCGGAGGCCGCCGTTAGTGTCCAAGCGGCAATCGAACGTATACATAAAATGTCACGTCATTCACGTTAAATTTCACATTATAATTTTACGTTCTCTATCATAGCTCTTGTAATACGAAACTACCACTCTTGTAATACCGAAGAAACTACCACTGCATAAATAAAAAATAAAAATGAGCAAAACAATGTCATTTCATAAAATAATAATGTTAAAAAGGTAAATAAAAATACTGCATTTTAATTCTCTTATAATTTATGAGGATATATAGACAATTTAAATAATTTCATATCGTTTTTTATTTTGTCATAGTTATAAATTTTTTATATAATTTTTAAAATAAATAAATAAATTATAAGTCACAAATTAGGAATTGAACTGTATCTGCATTATAAATGTCTTTGAATTATTAAATCTACGATTCTAAATCTTTGAACCTTCAATTCTAAAAATCATCGAAAATCATTCATGCAACAAAATATTACCATTGAGTTTTACATGAAAAAAAGAAAGAAATCATTTAAATCTTTTTTAAAAAAAGGAAAAAAAATACCAGTTATTGTTGGCTGATATACCTCCGAGTCACCACTTACGAAATGTAAATGATTATTAATATTTTTTTGGTTTTTAAAATCTAAAATTCCTGTAAAGAGCAATTAGAGGGAAAAAAAACACTGGACTGCCAATATAACGGTATTGGAATCATACGTAACGCCTTGTCATCAACAGCTAATTATAAAATAAACGCCACATTTTTTCCTTAAATCCACAATGACCTAAAATTTCATAACGCTCATGTCAACGTTCTTCCTGGTCGGTTACTTCCACAGTGAGTTTTTTCACGTTGAAATTAATTTCACAAAGCTAGATAAAAATAAATAAATATATAAAAAAATAAATCAGTTGAATTTAAAAGGATGGATTCGGTCCTATGAAAATTTTTCATCCATCGTTAGGATAAATCAAAACACACTCATGATAAATAATTCAGAAATTTAACATTTCACGATTATGCGCTCATTTGAAAGTTAAATTAAATACTAAACTCTTATTTAAAATCCACCATTGAATATCAATTCAATTCAGCTATGCGGTGAGATTTGAAGGTGCCAAATAATTAAAGGTGCCTTAAATCCGCAACATCCCACCTATTAAAGCTGCCAAATAATTAGCTCGTCCTTGGCCAATTAGAGATTGCTTAATTGCTTCCTCCTTTAATTATTTTTGTCACGCATACATCGCCCTTCATTTAATTCATTATTTTAATTTAACTACCGCCAATTTGGATTACTATTTGGCACCAAGGGCCAGTTTCTACTTTCCACGAATTCATAAGAAAAGAACAAATAAACTATATATAATTTCGATTTTTTCCCCCTATCTTTCTTTCTTCTTAAGAAAACCGCAAAGTTCACAATAATCCCTCGTCTCCTTTTAAAAATTGACGGACCTCCAAATGGAAGTGACCCTTCCGTTACCGTCATCTCCACCGGTCCCCAAAATGTAGGGCCCGGATGATGGGCTAAAGTTAAGCATATGGGCCCAAAATTTTCCATTCTTCTCTCTCTCGCTTTTAATTTTATTTATATTTTTGCGATTTCAATTTGCTTAAATTTATGTTGCTATATTGAGACTTTATTTCGGTTCATTTTCAAGTTATATTGGTCGATCTGATCCATAGTTAGGATTGGGGGTTTCAATGAAAGGCGGCGAGGCATGGTCGCTTAATTAAGCCACTTGAGATGGTCCCTCCCACTAAGCTTAAATTGGAAAACATAATTAATTAATTAATTAATTATACAATGCTCGAACATAAAAGAGAAGTTGCTTTTCAAATTGGGGACCAAAATGCCATCTAAAGCAAGCACACATGAAAAGGTAGCTAGCTAATCGATCCTCACATTAATTAACAGCGATAGTTTTGGCCTTTTAATTAATTAATTAATTAATTAATTCCCACGTTTATAGTCATTTCGCTACTGCGTATTTAAGTAACCAAATATTACCCATGCTGCAGGCAAAGGACCAATTTACATATACATGCAGTAAATAAATTAAAGAGACGTGTGTGGGTTTTTAAGAAGAAAATAAAAGAAGAATAAAAACATTGGGAGTTAGGAATCAAACAAAACTGCTTCTGTATAATTTAAATGCTGTATGCAACCCATGCAGAGTATAAAGATATAAATTGACAAGAAACAGCATAAATTATTGTCTCATACTATTGTTTAGAAAAGGACTTTAAGTAAACATTGAAAACTAACTGTGTGATGAATGTACGGGACGAGAGAGATCTTTGTCGAAAATTTGTGAATTGCTGCTAGCTGCAGTTTAGAAAAGGACCCAGGACACGAGATTACCTTACCTGGGGCTTCAGCCATGCCAGATATATATCAGAGAATTGAACCTGTAGTAAATGAATATATTGGATATATTCCTCAGCTCCCAGTTCCCAATCCATCCTCAGCAAATATTCCTTTCATCTCACTGACAGATTTTCCTTCTCAGAGATGTGATCTGAAAGTCCTGCCTCAAGTGCCCCACCACCACCATCACAGCAGCAAAACTTCAACTTTAATGAGTCAGAGGCAGCCATGGATGGAAATGAAATGAAGTAAAAGGACATAAATCCAATCGAAACCACTTTGACAGCGACTTCCTCTTCTTCCAGCTTTAAGCTTGACCCCTCATCGCCTTCATTCGACTTCCTCCACATCCTAATTGACTCACAGTGAATGGGGAAGCAGCACTCCTGCTTCTACAGGCAGAAGCTGAGGAAGGGCTTGTGGTCTCCTGAAGAGGATGAGAAGCTCGTCGAGCACATCAACAAGTATGGTCATGGCAGCTGGAGCTCCGTCCCCAAATTAGCAGGTTAGTATTTCGTTCGCTTTTGCATTGAGAAATGTACCTTCAATTAATGAACAATTGGGTCGTTGCAGGCCTGCAGAGGTGCGGAAAGAGTTGCAGATTGAGGTGGATTAACTATCTGAGGCCTGATCTGAAGAGGGGCACATTCTCTCAGCAAGAGGAGGACCTCATCATTCGAATCCATGAGACCATGGGCAACAAGTAGTGATGATTTGTTTGCCTGGTTGATCTATTATCTTCTTCTTATTTTCCACACTGTTTTTCTTTTCTCGCCGTCATCAGGTGGTCGCAAATTGCAGCCCAGTTGCCAGGGAGAACAGATAATGAGATCAAGAACTACTGGAACTCATGCATCAAGAAGAAGCTGATGCAGAGTGGAATCAATCCCGGCAAACACGTAGTTGCAGAAACCATGGGCAGTGACTCCTTGGCCCCAAGTTCGACGATTCTATTGCAGGAGAACTCTGAGCCGAATCCGTCAACACTGTCCGTGGAGCCACCTGTTGTTTCATCGATCTCGAACATGATCCTCCCGACGGACTTCCATGACTTGGGGGCTGCAGGCAGTTCCTGCGGAAGTGAGTTTGAGTTGCAGAGCTCTGGCGTTCTTTTTGACGGTGGCATCCTCCAATGGCTGGAGTTGCTGCCCAACAAAGGTGTTCCAATCCACATCAATGGTGAGCCAGAGGAATTGAAATGGTCAGAATATCTCAATGGCACCACTTTGTCCAAAAACGACTGTGAGAGCCAAACCCATGGCTTTCATGGATCATCAAGCAAAGCAGAAAGCCATGTATTCTCAGCCAGCGGCTTTGGCTCTTGGCATGAGATACAACCTCCCCCTCCTCAGCTTTAAATATGCAGATATTGGAACCAGAATGAAAGAAAAAAAAGAAAACAGAAGAAGAGGAGTTGTCAAAACAGGCGCGCGTCACAGATTTTTGCATGTATATATATATATAAATCGTTTGATATATAGAGAGAGCTAGGTATGTGAATTCCATTGAAGAGAATAAAGCTTGCTTCAGTTTGTTTGTGTGCTGTAAGTTTTTGTAACCTAAACCATCAAATCTCTGTTTCAATTGATATTGTCAGATAATAAGTATATAGTTTGAGATTCATACTAATGCTTTAAGATTTCAAACAATGACTCAATCATGTTTTTATAAAGCTAGAACTAGCAGATTATCACGCAAGAACTCGAAGTTAGTGTAGTTAAATCAGTGATTTCACAATCAATACCACTGTAGTACATGCTTTTATTAATTCTTGCAAACTTTGTCAAGGGGCAAAGCATCTTTTTTAAAATAGTATATCTCATTCCATAGAAGCATCCTTTTCCTCGAGATGCTTTTCAATTTAGCGTCATTATTCTTGCTCAAAAAATTCCACATCATAAATTAAATAACTACTTAATAATAAAAAAATAAATAAATGATCTCAATCTGACATCACATTTCCATCATGAATGGCTTTACTTCAATTTACACATCTTTTACCTTTCCTTTACATCACTACAGGGAGTTTCTAAATTTAAGACCACAAGAAGATTAATAGACAAATTATTGGTGGACAAGTTTGTTATTGAACTTGATAATTAACACTCTTCTTTTAAATGGGGTGTGAATCTTAAGACGTTGAGTTTCTAGACCGTCTATCATGAGCGTTTCCTGATTTACTATGGTGGTAGGTGAAAATTTTCTGTGGAGTTGAACCGGTCATCCCAAGTTCATCTTTTATTTGGTCTAACATTTTTTTTATATAATTAACACTCGTTTAAGTTCATTCAGTAGTATAAAATATATGAAAAAAAAGAAAGCTCAAACACTGATGAAATCAACTTATTTGTTGGTGCAATCATACCCTAAGTGATTGGGTTCAACATATTTTCTTATGTAACTAGCATGCCAATAGAACTTGCAAAAATTCGGTTGGATGCACACAAAGCTCGTTGAGTTTGTGAAGTTGTGGTTGATGACTTGACGTGGTTAAGATGGTTTAGCACAACCGTCTATTGGGGATGGGCTCAAGGGACCATAGAGTGAGGATATTGGAGCTTGTTTGCAAGAAGCGAACTATGCAAGTGACCTAGCGGAATATGTAAACAAAATTATGAGAGACTCTTTCTCATTCGTGGATATGCAAGGAGGTATAAATTTAGGATTCGAATTGTACTGAATCAAATTGACTCATATGCAAGCACAATCTACGCGCATTGAATGGACTGATCAGTTGAGGCAAAATTTGCCCAGTGAACAATCAATCATTTTATGTGGTCATCATATGTAAAGAGAAGCTAAAAGGAATCTCCATTCATTTGAGCCCCCCCCCCCCCCCCCCCCCCCAACTCTCATCTTCTCTATCTCTTAGTGTGCCACAACTACCAGTGCTTAGTGGAGATTGCAGTTTACCATTGTATTCTACGAAACAGACGACCCATGACAACTTCGAAACATAGCCGAATGTGGACGAATCTGTTTTAAGGATACTACATCTAATGTAGGCCTGGGCATCTTCCTCTCCCGACCCGGTGTACTTGGCGACTTGGACAAGTTGTCAATTGAGCAGTCGGGTGATATTCTAACTTAGACACGACACATTGAACCATTGGAAGCTGGGCAGAAACCAACCCCGCTTGCAGTTTAAAATAACATTTGAGTATCTCTCAGTTCGATACAACTACCAGTGCTTGGTGGGGATCGCAGTTTACCATTGTATCCTAGGAAACAGACGATCCATGACAACCTCGAAGCATAACCGGAGGTGGACAAATCTGTTTTAAGGACACTACATCTTATGTAGGCCTTGACATCTTTCTCTCCTGACTCAAATTGACTCATGTACAAGCACAACCTGTGTGTATTGAATGTACTAATTGGTTGATGCAAAATTTGCCCAAGTGAAAAACTAACATTTTGTCAGATGAATATAGTAAATGACCTTTAATTGGTCAATTTACATAGTCAAAGTTGAGGTGATCCTATATAAAGAGAAGCAAAAAGAAGAGAATCTCCATTCATCTACATCCTCCTGATTCTCATCTTATCTATCGTGCATCTCTTGCTCAACAAAATATCGATGATAGCATCTAGGTATCTCTCAGTTCGCTGAACTACCAGTACTTGGTGAGGATCACAGTTTACCATTGTATCCTAGGAAATAGATGACCTATAACAACCTCGAATGATAGCCGGAGGTGGACGAATCTATTTTAAGGACAATACATCTAATGTAGGCCTTGACATCTTCCTCTCCCGACTCGGTGACTCGGCTATCTCGGGAGCACTCGACATCCACTCGAGAGTACTCGGAATACACTCAGGAGAACTCATCTAGACTCGATTGTACTTGGCAGTCGGATGGCTTGGTACTTGGCGATTCAGACAAATTGCTAATCGCGCAGTTGGGTGACATTCTAACTTAGACTCAACACTTTGAACCATTGGAAGCTAGGCAAAAATCAGCTCGGTTAATAGTTTGAAATTATCCGCTTAGGCCTCTTAACAGATAAGACTGATTTGATTTTGAAATTTCAAATTTAGTAATTTTTCTCCTATATCTTCGGCAACAAGATTATCAATAATTTTAAAATAAATTCATTTATATTTAGATCATCATGAAGAGTGTTGAGGTACAATATACTCGACTCATGATGACCTCCTTCGCCCCAATTGAAAATGTTCCAATTAACCACAGGGGAAGGTCAAAGAAGTTCACTGGATTGAACTCAAGAGATAGTAGCAGAAGATGCTCTTTTACTTGACCACACTCAATTTGGCTAGATTATTGACTGCGGACCCTCTCGAGTATATTGAGAATGATACTGATGTTCACACCATCATTGCAGTGTAGGCATGGACTCATTTTGAGTTCTTATACCAAAACTACATTCTCAACTTCCTTGCTGACTCACTGTATGTTGTGTATAGCACGAAGAGTACGACCAAAGAGCTATTGGAATCCCTGGATAAGAAGTACAAGATGGAAGATGTGGGGGCAAAGAAATTCATTGTGGGTTGATTCCTGGACTACAAGATGGTTGAGTCCAAGATAATGATCAGCCAAGTCTAAAAGCTTCAGGTGATTTTGCACGAGATTCACTCAGAAGGCATAGTACTGAGTGAAACCTTGTAGCTGACAGAGTCAGTCACAAATGTTCGGAGTACAGAAAGCAAAGAAGAAGCAAGAGTCCAACCTGACGAGAGATTAGAAATGGACGACCACTGCGCTATGGTCTCCGAACTAAATATAGTGGGTTCAAACATGCGACAATGGTAGATTGATATCAGTGTCACCAAACACATATGTTGCAACAAAGAACTACTCCAAAACTTTGAAGAAATCAAAGATGGAGAGAAACTATTCACGGGGAACTCGGTAACCTCGGATATCGTGGACCAAGGAAAAGTGGTGTAAAGATGACCTCAGACAAGGAGTTCGACTCCCAACAATATGTTGTATGTTCTAGAGATTTGGAAGAATCTAGTGTCTGAACCATTGTTAAGTAAGCATGACTTCCATATTATTTTTAAGTTGGATAGAGTTTTTCTGTCTAAAAATAAAGTATTTTTAAGAAAGAGTTATATAACTGATGGATTATTCAAGTTCAATGTAATGACGATTAGACCTAAATTAATAAAGTTGCAAAATTTTCTGTTTATATACTTGAGTCTTTGTGTTTGTGGTATGGTAAAATAGGGTATGTCAACTAAATGTGTTGCATAGATTAATTAATATGCAAAGCATACCAATATTTCACCTTGACCAGAAACACAAATATGAAATTTATGTTGAAGCAAAAAAAAATGTCATCCTTTCAATATATTAAAAGATGGAATGAATCACTCAGCCTAATTCACACCGATATATATACCTAAAAGATACATCAATGCGTAATAAGAATAAGTAGTTTATCACTTTTATACATGATAATACATAAATTATTATGTGTACTTTCTCAAAAGTAAGGATGAAATTATAGAAAATTTATTCTTTATAAAAATGAGGTTGAAAACCAACTTGATAAAAAGATTAAGGTTGTTTGAAGTGATTGAGACAGCGAATATTGTTAGGACTGAAAGAATTTATATATCTCTATAATGGTATGATATTGTCCTCATGATTTTGTTTTTGGGCTTTATCTAAAAGGTCTTATATCATTGGAGATATCTTTCCCTTATAAGCCTATGATCTTTCCCATGTATTTTCAATGTGAAATTTTGTTTGCAACTTTGCAACCCCAACAAATATATATCATTGTTTGTTGAGTTATGTGCTAAACATGTAATCAAACACGAAACAATAACTCCTTATACTCCTCATCAAAATGGAGTTGTTGAGCAAAAAAAATCACACTTTAAAGGAGACGATGAATGTTCTTCTATTGAGTTCTGGACTGTCAGAGTTCATATGAGGAGAAGCTATGTTAACAGTTAATTACTTTTTAAATATGAAACCCTGAAAAAATATATAAGAACCCTTATAAGTTGTTGAATGAAAGAGAATCATCCTATAAATTTTTGCGAATGTAGGGGGCACTTGGTGACTCGGACAAATCTCTAATCGGGTAATCGGGTGACTTTCTAATCAGACTCAACACTTTCAACCACCAGTAGCTTGGCAGAAATCAACCTCATTGGCAATTTGAGATTATCTTCTCATGTCTCTCAATAGATAAAACTGATTTGATTTTGAAATTTAATAATTTTTCTCCTATATCTTTGGTACCAAAATTGTCCAACAAAAAAATTACAAATATGATAGTTGCACTCTTAGGCAATGTAATCATGTAACACATTGCACACATCTTAGTGGGATATGATAAATTCCAAGAGAATTTATAATCTTGAGATGACAAAAGATGATTCGCTTACTTATCATCCCCGTCAATTTATCCCAAAGCTAATATGGAAGAGATAACTCATGAAGCTATTAATCCGAATATTATGACTAACATATGAGGAGGACGGTACATTAACTTTGCAAGAACTTATAATCTTAAAAAACGATTAACGAGGTTTTTCCAACTTCGGGCGAAGAACTTATAATCTTAAAATGATTTCCAACCTCGGGCGAAGAACTTATCTTAAAATAATTAATGAGGTTTTTCCAACCTTGGGCGACCAGCCCGACCACACGGAAGTTTCCCACCGGCCGCTAAGGTAAATCGGGAAGCGCTCGCAGTGGGCAGTCTAGAAGCCCGCATCCTAGAGTTCGCGCCCCATTTGGAGGAAAAATTCCTGCAAATACGTCGTAGCTGGGGATCGAACCGTAAATGCCTGAGATAGCGATTAGTCACCCTACCGCTGTACCATAATCCCAGAGGCGAAGAACTTATAATCTTAGATGTTTGGGTAGATGTGCACCTCGGAGTAAAATTGATTAAGAAAAAGGGTGTTTCTTGGTCAGAGTCAATGCTTTAGTTGAATCGACTCAACAAACTATTCAACTGGGTAGTAACTGCGAACCTCGACTGAAATTTGAGTTAGACGCCACCAAGAATAGGACGGAGGACGACACTGAATTTTTAGAGAAATTTTGTTAAATAAAATATCTTTTTATAACAAATATTATATAAAATTACAAAATCAATTGCATTTTGTAAAAGAGAACGTACGATAAAAAGTTTGGAGAATAATAAATTGGAAGGATAGCAACTGACGACGGCTCCGTTGCATACAAAATTTCAATTCAAATCAATTAATTTCATTTTCCAATTTTAATTCGATGACAAACTTGTAACTTCAAGCAATGGCGGAGGTCTCTATATAAATAAATAAATAAATAAATACAACAACGAACAGATTTTAATATTTTAAATTGAAACAAATAAAAAGCACCGAAGCAAAGTAACGAGCTAGGCGAAGGAGAGCAAGCGATCACCACAATGGATCCACATCTCAGCCGGTGAGTCGACAACACTTGCAGCTAGCTATCCCTCTTGAATTAATTCGAAGTAAAATCCTAATTGATCTAATCTCTGCTTAATTTATGAGCGTATATATATAATTCAGGCCACTCGATTCAATGGATCGAGAGAGGAAGAGATGGGGCGGCGCCGTCGACGCCGAGGAGGCGGAGATCATGACTAAGAATAAGAAGAGGAAGTCCGATTCGGATGACCTGGTGACTGAATTAGGATATGCGTTCCCGCCGCCGGGGATGTTCGAGTTCCCGTGGCTGGATGCCGCGTCGGAGTGGGACGTCGACCTCCGCGACGTCTTTTTCTCTTCCCTCGTCGTCTCGCCTTCTGTCGCCATCTGCCTTCCCGAGGATCCACCGGAGGAAGCCGAGCTCCACGGCGTGTGGAGCAACCTGCTGAGGCAGCCGCCGAGCGCCGCTGTGTACGGGAAGAACCCCGATTAAGAAAGGAGGAGGAGGCGATTAAGAAAGGAGGAGGAGGGAGCATCGCAAAACAAGTTTGTTTCAATTATTGGCTTTCATGTAAGCTAGACTGTAGAAATCGGAAACTTTGAATTTGATCGATAAGTTGAATTGAGTAATTAAAAATGTAAAGCAGAATTCATTGTTACGCTTGGTAAGCGCGTTAGAAGGTGAAAGTAGAAATGAAATCTATTTCATTCTCATTTATGATGTTTGGTATACGAGAATCGGAATTAAAATATGAATATGATACCCCTGATTTTATAACCTAGCCCTCACTAGATTATCACTAAACTCATAAACCCCTCAATCAAAGTTGTCGTTCCCATTATCGAATGTATATCAAGCACTTTTTTTAACCCTTATTTATGACTGAAGCAAACATTAGGGGACGTTTGGTTTACATTTTCCAGTCTGTTTTTCATTTTCATTTTATGTAGAAAATGCGATTTTCTAGAAAACATGTTTGGTTTGCATTTTCTAGCTTTGTTTTCCAGAAAAAAATATAGCATTTTATGGAAAACTGAAGAATGAAAAAAAGTCATTTTCCAGAAAATTAGAAAATATGATTTTTTGAAAAATGAAAATGAAAAATGGAACAAACCAAACACCCCCTAAATTTTTCAGAGTAACTCACGAGAGGATTAATTCTCTAGAGCCCGGTCCCTATTCCAACTATACATTAGATCCGGCTGGTTAGAATATGATTTGATTATCGATCACCGGCCAATTGATACAAAGCGATTCGAAAGTTTAGAATTGAATTTCGATCTAAATTTCTCTGATTTGATTATTGATGACCAATTGAAAAAAGCGATTATCAACGGTTTAGAATTAAATTTCGCTGAATCCAACCAATGCAAATCTCACGGAGGGCAGACACTTTTATAATTAAGGTTTTTGATCGACTATAAAATATAAATATAAATTTTATAGAGGGACACTAGCTCTGTTGAATTTGTATGGATCGATGGATCACAAAAAAAAATTAGCAATATCGCGGAATTATCCGTTGGTATTTTGTCGGTAAGATGAGTTTCCGACGGAATACTGATGAAATTCTTATGGTCGGGAAAAAATTACATCGGAGAAAATATATCAACGTGAATTATAATTCCGTTGGTAAATATATCGACGGAAACATAACCATAATTTCTGTTGGTATAAGATTACCGGAACAGTGTTTCCGATTGTCAATTTTCCAAATATTAGTTTCAGTCAGAATTTAATTTATAACTGTTGTTCATCAATTAATAAAGAGCAATCAGAAATAGTTGAAATTTAAACTTGGCTGAAATACGACGATTAGGAGAAAAGACCCTCCCTTTATGAAAAATCAGCTCAATCGCTATATAATTTATTTAATAGAGAATGAATATATACAAAATTTGTATTGAAGATAGTTTTTTAGCCATTAGATCCAACTGAGATTTAATCTAAGTTATGGATCTTCAATTATCAATAATAAAGATCGACCATCATTTATTTTGCTTTTGTTATCTTATCCAATCTGTGATTCTTCCTACTAATTGATTAGATACCATCATTGATCATTTCCACATGAGCTTCACGGTCATAGGCTAGCTGTTTCTGCCTTTTTCACCTTTAAATTTTAATTTAATTAAATTGAGGATGAAAAAAAAACAAAAAAAAAATTAGAAAGACGTGCAGAAATAGTATCCATGCTGCAAAAGCAGCTTTTGAGAGTGCGTCGTGGTATGATCCATCGAATATGCATGATAATATTTTTTTATCGGCAATTGATCATAAAAAAAAATAAATAAATCATAAAGATTATGAATTCAAATAACAACTAACATCTAATTTTATCAAGATTTAATTCCAAACTTTAAGAGGATGATAATGAGATGGACATTTGAAGTGGTAGTATTTATTTTTCATACTACTCCTTCTGTCCATTGTAATTTCACCATCATCATGATGGTGTTTTTTGAAAATCAATATAATATTTTTTGAAAATCAATATAATTAGGGCGATTCTCCCAATCCAGATAAATGAGAAGAGTTATATTATACCCGTTAATGCTAATTATGATAAATATTTAATAAATAAATTTATTAAATTATTGTATTATTGTTAGATTATTTTTTTTGGAAAAAAACACAATATTATAGGGTTTGACCGTAACGTATCGGCAAATACCAATATATTTTTAGAATTCGGGTATAATGATAAATATGTAAGAGTTCACATTGTAATGTCCGACTATAACATATCGACAAAGACCACTACATCTCTATGATAATTTGAGTGTAATATTAAATAGACAAAAATTTTCATACTATATGTTAAATAAGAACAAATATTATAGAAAAATTATAAGTTTAAGATTTGAAATATAGGAACTCTTACCGTTAAAATAATAGAGATGGTAGAAATAATGATTATGAGAATAATTAGTATTTATATGTGATCAGGGTGAGTGGTTTGTGAAGGGGGTTGGAGGCCCGGTCGAGTTCGATCGAGCGTGACCTGGGTCGAAGAATGTTAAGCCGGGTTGTCCTCGGTCCCAGGGGGGAGGGGGGGCCTGAGGCTTAGCGGGAAGAGTGGAGGCCGAGGCAGATAAGGCCCCGGTTCGGGTTCAGGTGCTCAGGGTCGGACGCCCAAGGAAGGTCACTCCGGGTCGGTCACCCGAGGTCAGCCACTCGGGGTCGGACGCCCAAGGAAGGCCACTCCGGGTCGGTCACCCGAGGTCAGCCACTCGGGGTCGGTCACCCGAGGTCGGCCACTCGGGGTCGGTCACCCGAGGTCGGCCACTCGGGGTCGGTCACCCGAGGTCGGCCACTCGGGGTCGGTCACCCGAGGTCGGCCACTCGGGTTCGGTCACCCGAGGTCGGCCACTCGGGTTCGGTCACCCGAGGTCAGACACTCGGAGGTAGTCGCCTGAGGTCGGCGACTCCGGGTCCGACGCTCGAGGAAGGCCACTCGGGGTCGGTCACCCGAGGTCGGCCACTCGGGGTCGGTCACCCGAGGTCGGCCACTCGGGTTCAGTCACCCGAGGTCAGACACTCGGAGGTAATCGCCTGAGGTCGGCGACTCTGGGTCCGACGCTCGAGGAAGGCCACTCGGGGTCGGTCGCTCGAGGAAGGCCACTCGGGGTCGGTCACCCGAGATCGCCCACTCGGGGTCGGTCACCCGAGATCGCCCACTCGGGTTCAGTCACCCGAGGTTAACCACTCGGGGTCGGTCACCCGAGGTCGGCCACTCGGGTTCAGTCACCCGAGGTCAGTCACTCGGAGGTAGTCGCCTGAGGTCGGTGACTCAGGGTCCGACGATCGAGGTCGGCCACTCGGGGGTCGTCGCCCAAGGTCGGCCACTTGGGACTTATCATCTGAGCTCAACTACTCGGTATCAGCTCTCCAAGGTCAGTCAGCAGGCCGGTCACTCGGATCGGGTGTCCCTAGCCGAGCGCCCTGAATTCGCCCCATGAACGGAGGCTTGGGATCCAGGCTTAGCCGACTGACTCAGACTGCGGGTTAGGGCGAGCCGACCGAATAACTACAGACCACCTCTGTAGTAATAATGTAGCAGGTCCCCTGACATAATCATCACCTGACAGAGCCATCTGACAGAGTCGCCGAATGTTAATGACAATCAGAAGAGACAGTTTGGACAGGGTGTCAGGCGGCTATGTCAGTCTCATAGGGCCACTAAAGCTGCCACTGGCTCAGCCTGCTAACTGACTCATCCTTAATGAGACAGGACGACTCTGACATAGCAGAGAGCTTTCCTTCCCTTATATAAACCCCCCTTTGGGCTCTAAGGAGGGGCTTACTGCCATTTGCAACCATCAACTCCACTTTGAGTGCCCCATTCCTGTCCGACTCGAGTGAGTGGTATCTGATCCGTGGTTAACCCCGAGCCCGACCCCCCCCCCCCCCCCCATGCTACAGTAGACCGGGTCGTCTTGGTCAGATCGAGTCATCCCGAGTGGGAACCGGTCTTCGCTTGTCGACAGGATCAATATGCATAAAAAAAATTAAATGAGAAGACAAAGATAGTAGAGAAGTATTTAGTAAAAGTAAAATAAAAAATAAAATGAATATTTCTGTAGGTAGTTTGTTAAATGATAAAGTTGTAGAAGTAGTTAGAAAGGAGATAAAATTATAACTTTTAGGGGGTGTTTGGTGCAAGGTTATTGCGGATTACCTTGGTTGTCTGCCTAATGTTATTCATGATTTGGTTCGGGATTTTTCTTGATTCCCAAGTTTTTCTCGATTCTGAAATGTCAACAAACATCATCAATTAAGGCATTCAACTTGAAGTCAGAATATCTTCGGCTACCTTGGTTTTCTCAATTTTGGAGGTTAAGCAAAAAAATGTTCCTAAATTATCCTTAGAGTGATCGAAGCCAAGCATGGAGTTAGCGGTAGACGGCGAGGGTCACCAACAACTGCAACCGTCATCGGCGACCTGCGACCGTCGCCGATGATCGCACGACCATCGCTGGCAATTACATGATCGGTGGTCGGTGATGGGAGGTCGACGGGCGCCGACAGGCATCATCGGCGGCTTGCAACGGGAGGCCGACGGGCATCATCGGCAACTGGAAGATTTTTTTTTAATTTTCTATTATAATTATAACAAAATAGACTATTTCTATAGTCCAATAAAATTGTCTAAACAAATTTTAAAATATAAAAAATATCCAATTTTATTTATTTATATCTATCATTAATAATAATAATATATTATTATTATTATATATTTTTATATTTTAATTTTTAAAAATAAATATAAGACAATCACCGATTTAGTGAGTAATATAAATTTTTATATTTAAATCGAAGATGACAATAAACATACAATATTATTTATTTTTTTCTATTTTTTAATTTAAACAAGCATACAATATCATCATGCTTATACTTAAGATTGGACTAAATTAATATAATACAGTAAAATATTATACTAGATTATATACTAAAACTTTCAAACAAATAAAATTTTACTTAATTACCTAAATTAAACCAAACGACATCAACTTATCTTTTATTCATCATACCCAAGGTTATGTAATTGAACCAAATGCACCCTTAAGGTAATAATGACAAAAAAAATTATGAACATAATTAATATATACACATCTCAAATAGAATTAAATAAAAATATAAAATCAAAGATTTAGACTATGATGTATTACAAAATATTCGAAAAATTAACCAAAACGCTCTTTTAAGAATCTAAAAGTTGATACGTTTTATTTAGGACTATAAACATGTCGAGCCGAGTTTTGAGATATTCAAACTTATTTGATAAGGTAACCGAGCTAAGACGAGCCGAACCTAAAATGAACCAAGCCTTTGAAATAATTGTTCAAACTTGACTTGATTTATTTTTTATGCGATTGAGCTTGTTTAAAGCTTGACTAATTCATTTACACGTTATTGAGCTCTTTATTTAAATTTTGACTTGAGCTTGGTTCATTTAGATGTTATCAAACTCTTAATTAAAGTTTGTTTGATTTCTTGAAACTTTTGTTTGGTTGATTAATTATTAAACTTGATAATTCAAATTTATTTATTTAATATTTTTATTTATTTAGGATATTAATGGAAGTTTTATTAATAAAAATGGTTCATGAATATTGTTCGCGAATATGTTCACGAACGTTATTTACGAATATATTCATGAACATTATTCATGAATATTAACGAGATGACCACCTATTTGTTCAAACTTGTTAGTTTAAGATTATTTATTTAATAAATTTTGTATATATTTTAAACGAACATAAATAAATTTTTATTAAGTCAAATATCATATTCATGAACATCCTAATTTTATTAAGAATTTCATAATTTTAAATATATTTTTGGTTAATCAAACTTTCTTTTGAATTAACCAAAATACTCTTTTGTCTAATTCAAGTTGCTCACACCCTTGCCTCCCTCTGAAAACCTGTGGGACAGGGATCAGGGGCCGCTGAGGTGGCGGTTCTATTTTTTTTTTTTTTTTTTTTTTTTGAATTTTGGAAGTTGCTCACACCCATTCACAAGTGGATCATTCTCCTCATGCCGGCCGAGGAACTGAACTCGTTTCTCAAATCAACCACTCTCTCATTCTTCCACTACCGCTGTTCAAAACCTTCGGTTTATCAAATTCTAAAAAATTTTATTTTAAAATTAAATTAAATCGAATTAATCCATAATCGAATCAATTTTTTTAAGAAATAAAAAATTAAATTAATCAAACGATCGATTCAATTTAATTATTTCGATTTTATCAAATTTTGTTCACCCTACATCTCATCCTGTGACTACAAGCAGAATCGGTGAGCATTACAAATTTACAATCGAGAGTCTCGCTCGACGATCTGCTCCCAATCCCTACGCCGAATCCCCCTCCCTGTTCGAGCGTTCGTTCGAGTCTTTGTTCTCCGTCCCTGTTCTTCGTCGTTACTCCGCCGCTTATCCTACGGTTCTCACGCATCCCCGGTACGCGTACGCCTCCGAATCCTCGCCTTTCAAGCGTCGCAACAGCAGGATCCTCCCGCGGTGTGTCTTCGACGGCCCATTTTTTAGCCGCCTCTCAAACGCCGCTACCGCCTCTTGTGAGTATTATTCGAATATATTGTAATGATTGCGGATCTTCGTGATTTTCAATGTTAGATAACTTCAATTTCGTTCTCAGAATTGATAGTTTTTTTATCCACGATTTTTTATCTCAAGTTTTGATAGGAACTAAACCATTGACACGAGTTGTTGTTGGTCAAAAAATTGAATTATCCTAAAAGTATTCCGTTTCTTTCATCAACAAAACCAGTTACAAAGTGTAAAATCCGTTCATTTCGATGCCCGGTTGATTATGTCACTTAACAAATAATAACATTTATGAGTACTGAAATATACAACAGTCGTATTATGGGCATGTGTGAGGGATCGAATCCACAGGTGGGTGGCGTTCAGATCCAGCCTGGAATTGGTTGTGAAACCCCTTTTTCCGTTCTGGGAGCCACTTTTGCGAGGAAAACTGGCTGGATTGACGGATAAGGTATGATTAGGCAGCATGCTATGGTGTGGCGATGCAGCAACATCAGAGAGAATCAAGAACAAAACTATATGTGAGAGAGAAAGCATGAGAGGTGACGAGAATTTTATTAATGGATATCACTACAAAGTGCAATTGCTCTCCTTTTGTAGGCTTTTAATTATTCTAATGATATAATTTAGTCATTGACAAATTTAGTCATTCAATGATTTTCCATTTGACTTGTATCCCAACATTGATCCATTAGAGGCTTTTTCCAAGCTTATGCCATCGAGCCTATCTTGATCCCTTAGAGACTTATTCCATGTGAGATTGTAACATTTCTAGCCCCATGTGTTCGTGCTTATCCTCATGCATGATGTTTCTGTACCTTAGCTTTGTCTTTGATGAGTCTTTGGTTGGTGTCCATCTCCCTAGTTTCTTGGAGTAGGTGACCATTTTCTACTAGTGCTTCCTTCATTTGATGGACATGCTAAAGATTAGAATGAGCTTTACTATCATAACACATCTGGTCAGTCAAATATTATCAAAGACAAATTATTTTCCTCTTTAGTTTTAGAACAATATTCATCTAATAATGATAAGATTTAGCTTTAGCATCAAAGACTTGACACCCTTCATTTAGATCTATTAAAATTTTGTTTCCATCTTTATTACAAAGTACAAATGTTAAGAGTTTCTATTGTCATCTGTGTAAAACATAAACATATGCTTTACCCATTAAGTCATAAAAGCTCTTTTCCCTTTTATCTCATTCACATTGATATTTTAGGTCCTTATATTTCTTGCAATTTATATGAGGCAAAATGGTTTGCGCCATTTATTGATGATTATACCGGTGTTACTTGATATATATATATTTTTTGGCTTAAACATAAATTTGATGTTAGTAATTTCCTCCAATTTTTTTGTTCCATGATTAAAATTCAATTTGAGATCAATATCAAAAGTTTTGAAACAAATAATGCTAGGGTTTATTTTAATTAGTTCCTAACTCATTATTTTCAAAAAGAAGGGACACTATGACTCATCTTGTGTTAATTCAAAAACACCAACAACAACTAAGCCTTATCCCACTAGGTAAGTTAGTTATATCCTCTACTATAATATCATTTATATTTAAATAAATTTTATCTTATTTTATTATTGTTAATCAAGTCTTTTATGGTCTTCCTCGTTTGATGTCCACATTTGTTAGTCATAGTTTACTTGTGTATTTATTAGTCGTCTAAGTGTATATCCGTGCCATCTTAAACGTGTCTCCAAGAGTTTTCCCTCAATAGGTGCAACCCCAACCATCTCTCTAATATTTTCATTTTTTATCCTACTCATCCTTGTATGTCTGCATATCCACCTTAATATCCTCATCCATGCAACTCTCATATTCTGCTCATGTGCTCATCTTGTGTCAATACAACACAATAAAATGAAATCATAGAAAAGAAAAATGATTATCTCCTATACTAATCCAAGGTCTTTTATTCTAAAACAGCGTGCTAATTTTTTTTTGGGAATAGTTCTTATGTTATTTAAAAAATTGTTTGCCTTTTAAAATCATTTGCCTTTCAAATTCTTTGGAGTTCAAAAGTCTATTGGAAATATTCTCCATATTCTAAGTTTAATGGGAGTACTCTCAATATTTTATTCAACTATACATACTATAAATAATGTTCCCTAGGATCTTTGAGTGTGTCATTTGTTTATGTGGATAATTAAAATATACGGAAGCCAGACCTAAGGGCATTAAAATGTGTATTTGTAGATTATTTCTCAGCTTAGAACATCTACAAGTGATATCACCCTCCATCAAAGAAGTTTTGTGCCCATGGATGTTACTTTGAATAAGTGTTTTACTTCCCATATCATATTTTTAGCAGGAGAATTTCATAGTAGAAGATAAAGATGGGATTGTTTGATTGACTTGTGTCCAATTTTTAAGTTAGTTTGTAAGTCCATATCAAATCGTGTGTTTGAATCTGTGCCAAATTTTATGTCTGAACTATGTCTAAATCCTATGCCTAAACTATGTCTCAATCTAATGTCTAAATTGTGTTTGAACACATGAAAATCCTAATTCCATTATTGTGAATATGAGATTTGATAAAGTGTACTCGAGAAAGAAAATGGTTGTCCTTGAACTGATATACGTCTAAGAATTTAACCTATAGATCCTTCTAATTTAATAATTTTAATTTTTTATTACAAGTTGAAACTAAATCTCATGTAGGTGATGAGGATCTAAATCTTCCTATTAATACAAGGCAACAAGTACTCTAATAGACCCAATTTTTAGACTTGGAATGACAAGGAAGATGCCACAATAGATAAGGAAGTATATTAATGTCTGGTAGGAAAATTTATTTATCTGTCTTATACAATAAGGCACGACAAGACCTAGCATATTTAGCTTGATTAGTCAATTTATGCATAAGTTTATCTAGAAGTAGCTCACTTCACCTACAGTATTATAATATCTCAAATGAACATTAGGAAAGGGTGTTGTGCAGTGTTGTAAACGACGGTATGTCGTGGTGGGAAGGTTAGTGATTGCCTACCGCCTCGACCACCTAGGTTGTTGAAATTTTTTACTATTTTTTATACATAATATTATAAATAGTCATTATTCTTATATTTATTTTTAATAAAATGTATTAATTAAAAATGGGAATTTTAATCTAAATATTTAAAAATAAAAAATAAAATAGATTTTTAAAAATATATATTAAATTAATGGGATAAATTATCACAATTTTAGCCGGGAGTTGATTAAAATTATTAATATAAAGTTTAATTAAATTGTGTACCTTGTTTCGGTTGGGCGACGAGTTTGACACATCGCTGAGACCGCGTGACGCGTTCAAACGTGTCACCACGATTGGGAGATGCTTCTGGGCCTGTTGGCTAGGGTGACGCGTCCCGATGAGTCATCGGGCCCAGGCTATGCGTTCGGGGCCATTATAGGGCTTGGGCGATGCTTCCGGCCCATCGCAGAGCTCAAATGATGCTTTTGGGCTCGCGCGATGCATCTAGACTCATTGCCAAGCCAGGTGACACGTCTAGTCGCGTCGCGGTAGTGAAACGACGGCAACGGCGGTGGATCCAGGTGTGACGGTGGCAGAAGGAAGTGAGTTACCGCCTAAAGCACTACCTCAGGTAAATGCGATGCGGTTGATGCCCACCTCCCTCCTAGGCGGTTGTCTCGGCCGCCATTTAGAACATTGGTATTGTGGTTAAACGTAATTGTAGTTTGGTACTAGAAGCATATACAAAGGATGCTCTTTATGATATGTCAACCTTTAGATATTGCATTTTTCTTGGGGTAACACTGATGCGGAAGAGCAAGAAATAGGACATGGTAGGGTTCTAGTGCAAAGGCAAAATTGCAAGTAATAGCTCAAGGTGTGTGTGAACTTCTTTGATTTAACATATGCGATGATAAGTCCACAATGCAGTACAATATGACCAAACGAGCACATTGAAATTGACAAACACTTCATTAAGAAGAACTAGAGGGCGTGTTGATTTGTACCCCTTATATTACATATAGCCCCACCTAGTAGGATAAAACTTGGTTATTGTTATTGATGTAATCACATATAGACAACTTGCAGATATAATTACTAAAGGGTTAAGTAGCTCAGTGTTTAGAATTATTATATCTAAGCTGGAATGATAAACATCTATTCATTAGCTTAAGGGGAGTGTGGTAAAACCTAGTTTGGTAATCATGTACATCCCTAAAAATTAGGTCGTTTTTTCCATAAATTATAAGATTATGATTTTGTAAATATTGGAATATGATAGTGTATCCAGTTCTTCATAAGGTTATTTAGGTTTTTTTTAAAAGGTCATTTTGTGAAGAATAAGTTGTGTATCAATATATTAGAATCTCATGTATTGGACAAGTTTTGAGTTAATACAATGTTCAATTTATGGCACATAAGATGTATTTTGGCCCTTTACAATGAAGATGGTATCCAAATTGTATCTATCATGCTTTGGCTGTTGTTTGCCAAGTCATGTAAGTTTTTAAATCCATTAGTAATTTGTTCAACGATTTTCTCCCGATCATCAAGCTTTTCCCTTAAACCTTTATTCTTAAATTCTAGTTTCCTTATCCTAGAATTGTCATGCTTCCCTTGCAGAGCACAGTCCTAGTCCTTGGCATGTGTCTATCCTTTGCAGGTTGCTTTCTTAGATTCTTCTTTACTTTTCTAACTTTAGGCCAAGAATTTTCTCCTAAAGTTATCATGAATTCCAACCCTAATCCTATTATGATATTTGAAGCCATAGTTGTGTGTAGGTAAATAAATATATAAATTATCCTTACACAAAAGAATTGAAATTTAAATTTACAAAATTAGGAGTTATCTTCGCCTTTACCTTTATATCTCCCTGTTGACTTGAGCTTTCAAGTCTCTTCTATTCGTTGGCTTCTCCTTTACCACCTTTTTCTTTGGCCATTTAATATGGTATGGCTTCTCATTCGACATGTGAAGCAAACGATGTATTTTTTTTTATTTGCTTCCACTTTCTTGCAACTTGGATTAGTAAAAAAAAAATTTCCTGAGTTTATGAGTCACCTTTTTACCTCTCTTGATGAGTGGACACTTGTTCTTGTAGTGTGATTGTTGATTGCATCCAAAACACACTATGTGCTCTTTGTTCTTGATTTGGGTTAAGGTAATTGGAGGATCTTTTAGCTCATATTTTCAATTTGCTTGGACTCATCTTCATCCTTTGGTGAAGTAGATGGCTCCCCACTTGACTCATCCAA
This sequence comes from Boesenbergia rotunda, assembly GCA_024364735.1. Lineage (NCBI taxonomy): Eukaryota > Viridiplantae > Streptophyta > Magnoliopsida > Zingiberales > Zingiberaceae > Boesenbergia > Boesenbergia rotunda. Next base: position 145,051 of record JAGFNQ010004939.1, read on the forward strand.
TGTAAAGGATCGAGTGTCCTCATTAACTTCCTCAATGCTTCGACTTTGAATTTCTTGCTCTTAATTTATCTTGTGGAGCTTGAATTTTTTCTTCAATTCCTTCTATTTCCTTTTAATTGTCTTTTAGATTCAGCTTCTTGATCTTGGACTTCTTCCTCTTTTTTTTGATTCTTATGAATATGCACTAATTTTCTCTATAGATCTCTTGCATCTTCACATTCCTCCATCTCATAAGATACTCTTAGGCACCTTGAAAGTAGGTGTCGCATTTGAGTAGGCACACTGGTATAATTCCAAAAATCTATATTGACATCTTGCGATAGGCTACCTATATGCAAATAAACATTGAGGTAGGAAAGTAAATAGTGCTTAGAGTGTCAACCGTCGTGGCGAAACCAAAGTCCTGGAATCGTTTCCCCCAAATTCAGATTTCTTCCCTGACTTTTCGTGTGCTCTCGTCTTGTTTTCTTACTTTCTCAACTCTTGCGATTTGTTATTTCTAGATAGTCTACACGAATTTGATTGATACTCGATTTTATTGTTCTTGTGGGATCAATCTTTTTATTAACAACCAAGCACTTGCGGTTTTCACCCATCAGATGTATACAAGATTTCAATCATATTGTCCCTTGTCTAAAAAAAATCTCATTATTTTTGCGAACCACATGTTAGAATAGATGGCCATATATTTGATGGAACTATGGACCTCAATATATTTTTTTATTGGTTAAACGACGTTGAAAATGATTTTGACCAGTATAATTTACCTCCATTGAACAAGAATGATTTGCCAAATTCATAGTTAGCGGATCTGCCAAAATTTATTGGTAATGTGTTCAAAGTATTAGAGACCAAGACAGTCAAGAACCATCACATATTGACATGAAATAAAAAAAAATAATTAATCAAAATATGTCCCACCAAATATTAATAAACAATTGCCCAACAAACATGTAAAATAAAAGTCAATTTTTGAAACCATCACCCGAAGATCTTAGTTCTCTTATAATCCATGAACTTGCTGCTAAAATAAAAGAAATGTGTTCAAATAAGCCTCTCTAGAATCCAACATTAGATAAATTCTCTGAAAATATTTTAAAAGAGTCCTCCAAAGATATCTTGGATGAGCCCATTAATGACGTGATATTAGAAGAACCCCTTATTGACTTCACTTCTTTAGAGTAAAATACATCACTTTGAGTCACATAATATAAAACATTCATGTTATCCAAAAAGTCAAAGAAACTAAACACAACAAGTATCATGATTTAGTAATGCAAGATAACAATTTAAAAATTTACAAAATCACTTAGAATAATTCCTTCCATATTTATTTATATTTTTGCTTCTTGTCAACCAATTGACTTAAATGTCTTTTTTTCTTCTATCTACCAAACCGACCGCTCCACTTTGTATATTAGAAATATATTATATACTTGCTGATATAATGTTGGAAATTGTGCCGAGTAGTGATTATTATAAAATATTTAATGGTATGATACATTTTCATATTGCATTTATTAATTTAAATTTTTCATCACATTTGCATTAGATGCATTAATACCATGCAAATCATCTTTATTTGGTTGTATTGCGAGAAAACTTAATTGCAATGCTTGTACATTTAACTTTCCTACTTATTTGAACATAAGTTTAATTTTTAAATAGGAGGCTATAGTAATTTGCTTAGAGAAATTTGGGCATTCCATATGTTGATTTTGTTATAGTTTTGCAAAATCATCCTTATATTAATTCAAAGATAATTCGTCTTTGAATTAATATAATTTCCAATTTAACTTCTTTGTGTCAAGAGTTTTCCCTTTGAGTGAGGTTATTTTGCTTATTTATTCCATCAATTTTGTCTTAGTTCCTGGGTGGTTAGACATTTCAATTTGGTGCTATGCCAATCTGGTTTGATAGTTCGAATTTAGTGCTGCGACGTTGAATCATCCATGAACTTAGGAGGAAATTGATGGAGCGAATATGCGAATAACCTCACCTAGAGTAAAACTCACACATAGAGAAGTTAAATTAAAAATTATATTAATTCAAAGATAATTAAAATATAAAACTCTAGAGTTCTTTTATAGACTCAACTCAATAGCAAAAATAGAAATAAATATTCTAAATAAAGAAAATATGCTAATCTTAATAAACATTATAATTATTCCCTATTTATTATCAAAATAAAAAAATACTAATTAACAAATAATAAGAATTAAATTTCAAATTTATTGTAGATTAAATTATTTTCTTCAATTTTTTTTTCTTTCCCGTGATATTTGTTTCCTTGTTCACATTATTCTCTACCTTGCTTGCATTATTTCTTCTTCCCCAACACTTTGATGCTTATGCCTTAAATACAAGGTTGTAAAAATCACTAAGCGGCAGTCGGGCGGAAGACTACCGCCTAGCGCCTAGGCGGCCTCGACGATGCCTAGGTGGGGCCTAGGTTTTTTCACTGTTTTTCGGACAAAAACTCCAAGGATGTCATTGGAATTTTAGGATGTTAAATATTTCATGAATAGTGCAAATGATAACAGGCTAGAATGTGTCAGTGAGTAGCTTATAATATAAGATATGACTAACAAAATAAAAATTCAAAGAACACAAAATAGATAACTATTCTAGGAAGTAAGTTTCATAAGATGAATATTTTCATGTAGTACATGAAAATTCAAAAACTAATCTCGATATTCATATGGAAGAAAACATAATAAAAATGTGAGCTCATTAAATGTGTTATTTGATTTGTTCATTCTCACCAGCAAGACAGCAGCAACTATAATTGGAGAAAAAGGCAAGAGCAGTGAAGCTGATATAACACGAAAATGCAAAATTGATGAACCTGAGAAAGAGCACTGTGCACAGAAGGATGTTTCCACTGTGAAAAACTGTCATCAATTTGATCAGGGGAGCTGCTGATTAGAGGGCGAAGTGTTGTTAGATTAAAGACGATCAAAATAAATCTCAAACCCAAATGTATGAAAAACATATAAGGACTTCACTCAGAGCTTGTATCAGTGGTAAAATGGGGCCAAAATTTGAATTACTGTCTGCTAATTTGCAACATACGAGAGGCTGAATATTTTTTAGAAAAAGGATATAAGCACTTAAAAATTTAATAGATAAAACAGACTTCTTGCAGAAAGAAATCACTTGGATGAATATAGGGCTTCCACCAAGATCATTCATGAGATTGTTGTCCTATGACATTGCAACTTTCATTTCTACTGTAAGTTGTGTTAGCATTCCAATAGTTCATATTATTTGTAATAATTGACAGAGGTATTCAATCAAATAGCAAGTGTACAACAACTGATGAAGGAAAAACAAATATTGAAAAAGAAAACAAAAAAAATACAGAACCAGGTCAGGATTGCAGGAAATTTCATTCAATGAGACGAATTAAAAAATGAATAAATGCACCTACCTCAAAGTTCGATGACATTGTCAAAGTAGATGATGGATTACTTTTGGATGCATCTAAATCCGACAAACAAAGCAATGCAGTTGAAGACTTGAAGCATTCCTATAAAGTTCAATGGCAAAGGGATATTAAACAAGAAATGACACATTGAAGAAACATAATGGCATTAGCATTAACTGACTAGTAGACTAGCGATGGTCAACATTAGTCCAAATAAGTGAATAAACACACAAGTAGCAACTAACAAGAACAACCAACTACCAAGATGTTTCTCACATAATCACATTGTCTCACACACACACAAAACAAGTTAACTAGAAGTCTAAAACCCAAAATAACATGACAAATGATAATACAAATATATGATATCATTGTTCATCATCCTGAGAGGCTGAGACTACTCTTCTTCGTCTCCATATTGATCCAAGACACGACCCTCATCGGACTCAAATTCCACATCATTCTCATTTAAAACCTCCTCATCCGCGGATTCGAAATTATCTTTATGAAGTTCTCTCAATCTACCACTTCTTCGAGGCATTGTTGCTTCATCTGCTCTCATAGCATCACTAACTACTTGCCAAGGCAAGCCCTCCTCAACTTCATCATCATCGTCAACCCCATCAACAATCCAATCTTGTACATGACTTGCATCGATTGCAAAAAGAACTTTAATATTTCTCTCCTCCCTCTTTTGCTTGATCAACAATTTTGCATTGATCTGGACAAAAACAAGATTGTTCAATCTATTTGTATCTAGTCTATTCTTTTTCTTTGTATGTACCTACAAAGTGTTTACATTGTTAACTCACTAATATAATAGAGAACACAGTAGGATTTTAATAATTAGCAAATAAAAAGTTAGGAGTGACTAAGTACTAACCCCCTCGAATGCACTCCAATTCCTTTCACACCTCGATGAACTAGAAGTCAAAGAAAGGATTCTCATAGCCAGTTTTTGCAAGTTAGGAGTTATTGCACCAAAATTTGACCACCATTTCACTACAAAAAATAATTAAAAAAATGAAAATAGAAAAAAACAATGTTAGTAAATTTAAACTTTAAATAAGGAAAAGATTAAAAGGATTATTATTAGGTTCAATTATTTACCTGGATCAAACTTGTCAAAAGACTCAAAACTCATCGAGCAAGTCTTAATGGCAATAGCTTTCCCAAAAAGAGACTCTTCTTATACTTAGGCAACTCTTCGCTCATAATTGTATTTTGCATGTCAATATTACCCTCAAACATAACATCCAAACAATCAATTATCCCAAGCGAGACATCTTGATCTAAATGAAGAAGAGGATCCTTGTAATGGTAATATGGATTCAAGAGATACGCCGTCAAATATAGTGGACTATCTAGCCTATCTTTAATCCTTGCATCAATAATTTCAATAATAAACTGAGTTTTTTGGACCACCTAGCGCATTTTTTATATCTTCCTTCGCCGGTAGAAGCTCACCATATACAAAGCCCATGGATGACTTTCTATCACCATCAACAATTCGAAGCACCTTCACCAAAGGTGCAAAAACCTTCAAGCATAATGTCACACCGGTCCAAAATCTCATACTCATCATTGTTGAGTAAAATGCTTTAATTCTTGGAAAATTTGCACTATTCCCATTCATCACTATTAAACATTGCCCTTAATTGTCCTTTTTTCTTGTCCAAACTCTATAAAGTGAGGAATGCTGAAGCAAATCTAGTCACTCCCGGTCTTACAATGTCCCTCTTCTTCGTATGTGACCTCATCATCGCCAAGGTCTTATGGTGAGCATAAATGACTTAGCTTGATCAATGACTTTCTTGAACCTCGGTAGACTTGCAATGCTTTCAAGCATAAGATTTATCGTATGAGCAACACATGAGGTCTAAAAGATTGTTGACCTATTCTGCTTTAACAACTTTGTAGCTCCCATATTGTTCGAGGCATTTTCAGTTACAATTTAAACAACTTTTTCCGGACCAACTTGTTGAATGCATTCTTCCACATACTCGTGGATTACTTCACTTGTGCGTGCGATGTCTGAAGACTCTTTAAAAGAAAGAAAAACAGTGCCCAACTTAGAATTAATGCACAAATTCATGATGCTCCTCTTCCTATCACTCCAAGCATCCGTATTAATTGAGCATCCATTTAATTGCCACTCTATTTCATGTGACTTTAGCAAATCATTGGTCCTTTCAACCTCCTTTTTCAAAGACGACTCACTCATTTCATATCTAGTAGGAGGTTTGAACCCCGGTCCATACTGACTAACCGCCTCTAACATCAACTTAAAGCTATCTAGTTCAAGAGCATGAACAGGAATACCGGCTTCATATACCCATCTACAAACATACTCTTTTACCTTATTTGTTCTTTCCTTGCAAATTGCATCAATGATGTTTTGATCTTGCTTGCTCTTTTGTGATGTAGACTCGGGGCTGATCGTACTTGCAAATTTATCCATAGGACCGTTAGAATGTGGTGATTTCGTAGACCCTAAAGCAGCTCCCAATTCATCAACATCAATACGGCCATCATCATTGCTCTTATCTCCAATATTCACCCCAGATCTCATAGTTTCATGTTGAATTTTCTTATTTTTTTCTTATTCTTTGCCTCATTAATTGCATTCCTACACTTCAATTGATCTTCTTTCGTGAACTTTGGACATGGAGCAACATTTCCTGATATACGTGTGATGTGTTCTTTAAGTCTACGAACTGCTCCAGACATAGGCTTTGAACACAAGATGCATTTCAATTTATCTGGATTGGAGGGATTAGTTAGAACTCCATACTCCCATCCAACATTCTTTGATTTTCGTTTAAGTGATTCAATTGTTACCGATGAAGATGACTGGGAAACACCAATGGATGCTGATGCAGCAGCAACACTTGAAGAAGTCATTGTATTATATTTGTACCTAAACTACAAAGAATTGAAGAAAACAACCAAACACACCAAAAAATGAAAAGAATGAAAACAGTTAAACACTTACCTTCTCGGCTTCTTGCGACTGATGCAAATTGCAGTGGCGGCAACGTGAGGTGAAGGAGCAACGGGCTGGCGGCGCGAGGGCGAGGAGACGTCGATTAGTGAGGGCGATGCGAGGTGAAGGAGAAACGGACCACGGGCTGACGGCGCGAGGGCGAGCTGGCGAGGAGATGTTGTTCGCCTGTTCGGGGCAGCGTGAGGGCGAGGAGATGCGAGCCGCAAGGAGCGCGAAGACGAAGACGAGGAGAGGGGAGATGCGAAGAGCGCGAGGACGAAGACGAGTAGAGTGGAGACGCGAGGAGCTCGAGGGCGAGGATGAGGAGACGAGAGGGCGAGCCGGCGAGGAGCGCGAGGGCGAGGAGATGCACGACCCTAATTTCTTCTCACCTGTTCTATTTCAAATATTCTAAAAAAAAAGGCTGCCTAGGCGCCGCCCAGGCTGCCTAGGCGCCGCCCAGGCCGCCTAGGTGGCCAGCCACCACAAACACGACGATTCACGTCTGTGCGGAGCGGCGGGGGTACCGATTGGCGCCAAGGCGACTCCTAGGCGGTTGCCTAGCTCGCTTTTTACAACACTGCTTAAATAGTGCGTGCACTTTGATAGATAAGGAAGAGTATCTTCAATGTTGTTATTATACCTAGGAAATTTAGGGAGTGTTTGGTTTGCTCCGTTTTCTATTTTCATTTCTGGAAAACCGGATTTTCTCATTTTCTAGAAATTGACTTTATTTCATTCTCTAGTTTTCCAGAAAATGCTATATCTTTTTATGAAAAACAAGTTTGGAAAATGCAAACCAAATACGTTTCTAGAAAACCACATTTTATGTGGAAAATGAAAATGGAAAACAATCGTACCAAACGCAACCTTAAATTTTAAAGGTTTTGATGGTCCCCCGACTAGTTCTATACCATAGGGAGGAGCTCTAAGAAAGGATGAGTAGTGTGATCTTATCCGTCGAAGTGCTTTGGTCATGTGTAGATTAAAGTCAGGTCCGTGACAATCTTCTTCAATCCCACACACACACACACACACACACACCACACACACACACACACACACACACACAGTTTTACTATTTGTTTTTTCCCTTCTTTTTAATTACGCACAGGAATGGTGGTGAAATGTTTTCTTTTCTTTCCATTCCCTTCCACCCTTGAAGTAATCAAGTTTTTACCCTCCCTTTCTTCATGAGTTCATTCTTTCCTTTCTATGAAATTCCTCTCTTTCCTTCCAATTCAAGTAAATGTACCATTAAAGTTGATAAATTGTTGATAATTTTAGTGTTGAGAATTGGTGTCAACTTAAAGTTGGATAATTATTAATAACCTAAAGCTGACAATTGATGTTAACATACATCTGCTATCGTTGTTGGCTTAAAGTTTATTAGTTTGTGAGAACCTAAAGTTTGATAATTGGTGATAACTTTGTAACTGGTGATATCTTAAAACTATTGGTATCTATTGTTAACATAAGTCTTATAGGGCTGACTAATTTGTTAGCTCTATTATTTTTCCATCTCACCCATTTTATGTTTTCAAATATGGTAGCCTTATGGGCTTTATGAAATGTTTGCCAATTTTACTTATTTAATCAATGATTTAGGAAGGGTGTTTGACCTTAGGTTATATTCAAGTTTAGCTTTGGGTCAATTAAGTGGACATTTCTTAAATCAACTTCCAAGTTGTGGCAAGGCTTAGGGGCCTACTTTGGAATGACCACATCCTTAGACAAAGCCAACAAAAGAAATTGCAACGATTCTCGACGGGTTCACCGTGCCCCCCAGATTATAGTTTTGTTCGGGACGGCGGCCGGAGGCCGCCATCGGTGTCCAAGCGGCAATCGGACGTGTACACGAAAAGTGCCACGTCATTCGTGTTGAGTTTCACGCTATAATTTCACGCTCTCTATCATAGCTCCTTAACCAATTTAGTACAAAACTCTGGTCTAACTAGTTTAAGATTGTGATGAGTTAGCTTTTCCACCTAGATGAGTGCACCATGTAGGATACACTTTATTCAGCCTAGACATGCACTTAGTCTGAGTTTCACTAGCGTACTATCAACTCATTGCGTCTTGATACTATGTTGCCAAGGTAAAAATCCCTTTGTCCTATATAGTCGTTCTAGTCCTATCTAGCCAGACTAAGTTAAGCAGTTAATTAGAGCAATTAATTCAAGCATAACAAACAAGTATTAAAGCAATAAATCCCTTTGGGCTTTGGTGTGATGGTAAGAGGTGGGGCGGGCTCCCTAGGCAATGGGAGTTCAAATCTCACTCGATGCACATTATATCTGGGGAATTTGAAAAACTTGTGACGTTGGGACGTTTGTCATGACCCATCTGCGCTTTCTGATTTACCCTAGTGGCAGGTGGGAAACTTTGATCACCTCTAGGATTATCAAAAAAAAAAAAAAAGAAGTAGAGGAAATTTAATTCATTTGCATTTTTTGTTTATCCATTGTGCACGTTTGTGTTCACTATCATTGATGTTTTTTTTGTCTTTAATTATAGGTTGGCTGCTCAATCGGCTACATTTCTAGCTAGGTCGTGATTCTTTGTTGGAGGTATGTGCTTTAATTAAGTTTGCCCTGACATTACTTCAAATCATGCACTCTGAAGAAAGTCCATTTGGTGGACCCAAACTGAGTGGGGCATGACATTGTTGATGATATTCTGCTCTATGAATGTTGGCCATTTAGTGTCATGTGCTTATCTCAATCTCTATTTATGTTGATTTGTAGCAAATCACATCTTTCTGTTTCCCATTCATATCCGGAGGTAGAGAAGGATGAATGCTCCTGACCGTTATGAGCGATTCGTTGTGCCTGAAGGCACCAAAAAGTAAGGAAAAACTGTTAGTCTGTTTTTCTTCCTCTTCCCCCAATTTATTGGTCAATGCTTTTGCTTGGACTATGGATAAATTAGTTCTCATTTGGTGATATGGAACAAGTTGGATGTTTGTAGTTTGGTTCTCTGACTTGTCAAGCATCTTTTGATTCGTCCTTATCATGTGAATTTTCTTTTGCTTGAAAAAATAGGGTTTCATATGAGAGGGACACCAAGATTGTTAATGCAGCCGCTTTCACTATTGAACGTGAAGAACACACTATAGGAAACATCCTTCGAATGTGAACTCCTTGACTTTTTCAATTTATTATTAATGTTATTTTTTTCTTGAAAAAAAAATTATAGTGTTGTTGAAGTTAGATTTATTTTTTAAAACAACGAAAATCCTTTAAACATATTGTCGTTGTAGGCAGTTGCACAGGGACCCAAATGTCCTCTTCGCAGGCTACAAGCTCCCTCATCCTCTGCAATACAAAATCATAGTTAGGGTATGTATTACAGTCATTTTTATATTCTTATAGATTAAATCGGAACACAATTAATGCAAACAAGGAATATGCATTGGCTAGAATTCAATTTTGTCAGTCGTGTGCTTTGAGGGGTGTGGTGTTACATCAATTTGTTTCCCCTTTAGTATGCATTCATGCAAAAGAGAAAATAAAATCGGTTTGTTCTTTCCAGATCCAAACAACGAGTCAGTCTTCTCCGACACAAGCTTATACACAGGCAATTGATGATCTTGACAAGGAGCTTGACTATCTGAAGAAATCTTTTGAGGTCTGCTGCTCAATACCCATTCCTTTCCTTTTTCAAGTAGAGTTGTTTATTTTGTTAACTCCTGAAATGTATCCTGCCACTAATTGGTTAGAAAAAATTTAACTCATTTAGACATTTACTGCTGAAATTATGTTTGATTAAAACTGAATCTTACAAGATTATCTTTAAGCCATTTTCTGCAAAATCATGGAACAGATTGAATTGAGTTGGCAGAAGCCAACAAATCACCCATGGTTATTTTAACTATTGACTCCATACTTAAAATGAAAATTCATTATTACATTTATTGAATTCTGAAGAAGTAACTTGAAAATAGAACACAAGCAATAGAGTAAGCAAACGGACTTTATTATGAGTTCTACTATCCTATAACAATAGAAAGGTAACACAAAGCTTAATTATCCAACTCAGCTGCTGAAGGAAACCTTCTAAGCATCTAGAGCACGCTTGTATTTTCTTGTGCCCTTTCCTTGACTTAGGATGAAGCCGATCTTTAATCTAGCCTGATGAAAGGTTGAGGCCCAGAACGACGTCATTCCTTCTCATATTAACATTGGCATTCAAAGTAATGAAACTGACCTGGAGGATTTAATATCCTATCAAGGACTAGTTCTGTCAAATGTTAATGGGAAATATTCCTGGTGGTTTGGTACCTTGGTGGGAAGTCATTTATGGCTCATCATACGCACAACCTATGCATGCAATAATAAATATTCTGTCGGTCGCCCGAGGTTGGAAAAACCTCGTTAATCATTTTTAATAATATATATTCTGTCTCCTGGGGCTTTGATGCAATGGTAAGAGGTAGAACGGACTCCCTAGGCAATGAGGGTTCAAATCTCACCCAGGACACATTACACATGGGAGTTTGAAAAACCTGTGACGGTGGATTTTTCAATTTATCTTGGTGGCTAGTGGAAAATTTATGTCGGACCGGACCGGTATACTTTAAGGATTAGTTGGAACTATATATATATATATATATATATATATAGAGAGAGAGAGAGAGAGAGAGAGAGATTCTGCCTAATGCCTCCTACGCGATTGTAAGCGACATCCAACATGAGTGATCTGATGCAGTCAAAACTCAATTATTTTAATTTCTCTCAACTGTGTACAACAACTTTTCTCTCTTTCCTCTTAAATTAAAATAAAATTTTCTTTTCTCTCTTTTTTGATTACATGCAACAATCATTGTGGTGTTGATTTTTAAAAACGAGTAGCAGCTACTCCACTCTATATGTGTGTGTGTGTTGCCCTCGGGATTTTGATGAGACAGTTAGAGGTTGGATGGGCTTTCTAGGCAACAAAAGCTTTCTAATCTTACAGCCAATTATGTTGACACAATGATTCTTGAATAGCATGGTTCCGTTTATGTAATGCATCGTCAGAACAGTGCGCCATTTTGTACCCTCTTTTACAAAATCTGTGGAGAAGCTCACTTTCATCAACCTATTTGCAGGACGAGAAGAATCGGCACGAAGAGAAGTTGAGGCAGGGATATTAATTTGGTTGATATGGCCGTCCAGTGGCTGGAAGCAGGAACAGTTGATACACTAGCGTTTTTAGAATGACTAAATTAAACAAATGTCACTGTCATGCACCATGCACTGTTAGTAATTGTTTAATGCTCTCAACTACCTGCAAAAACTTTAAAAAAATACTTTGTTACGGGAAGGATTATATTCGCTCCAAAATCGATCTCAATTCAAGGCATTGGATTGCAGACAAAAATACTAAACGATAAGGAAAAAGCAGCTAGCAGGCCATGTTTTAGTCATGCATCATCATTTTTTCAAACAGTTTGTACCCAAGAAATTATGAAGTATTCAGTTTACTTTTAGCCAGACATATAATCTTTCCATCAGTTTCTCTTTTTCTGTTTGAAAAAAAAAAGAAGAAGAAGAAAAGTGAAGGAATTGAGAGACTTGAATATACTGCAAATGGATGATACAACTTGATTACTGGTATTGAAAGAAAACACAGATAGAGTTGTGTTACCTCGAAGGAGCATAGTTAATCCATTTGCTGAACAAAAATGCTTTTCCTAGCTACCTTAATTCTGTCTCGTGAAAGCTAGCCGATGAGATCGAGTGCTGGAAAATTTAATCTTATGAGACATTTTAAGCAGAGTGTTGTAGCAGCTGGACATCCATTAATTCTGGTACATATCTTTGCACCAAATATGCACACGGGCTGGAACACCAAGAAGAAAGGAAACGGGGGAGAATTATTACAGAGAGACAAGATTGAAATAATATAACGTTGCCCCATTAATTAATTAGTCTCCGCAGTTTGGCTCTTTGCTCTGGCAAAAAGTGCTGTGTCAACAAAATTGAAATTTTACAGTTTGAACAATCAACTATATTCGTTTGAGGTCGGGAGATCAAACTCAAAGTTAATATGCTCATCCTCTTCATACACTAGCTACATTATCTGAGCAAATAATTTTCGTGATTTATCTTTTTTATGTTGATTCTTAGACGGAACGAATCATCTTTTGCCAACTTGATTGATTTATTTATTTTTTAAATTCACGAGAGATATAAGTCAATTACGCTAGCTAGCTCATGCTTAATTATATTTCTTGGTCATCCAAAAATGTGCAAGCTAAGTCTGTGTGTGAACGTACACTGTGAGGTCGGAGACCGAGATGGAGACGGAGATGGCTAGAGGTGATGATCTAATTAATTTCATTCTTCAAGTTGATTCATTCAAAGCTTCAAAGCTGAAACTTGTTCAGTCAAAGCTAGACATGCAGCTAGGAAAGGAGGTAGCAAAGGCCAGGCCGGCGTGGTGGAGCCAAAGGCCACCGCCCATTCAACTCGATCGAACAAGGGACAATGCCAAGTGGCCCATGGTATCATAATTAGTGCGTACGTGCGTCTCATTGATTAATTAATTAATTAATAATTCGATGATCAGCACTTGGCTTCATCCACTGAATACAAATATTTTCTTGCTCGGGTGGTGCCAGCTAGTGAATTAAAATAAGGACGTACAGCGTATCAGAAAAAACTACAATTAACGTTTACGTGACACCAGGATGATTTGCATTAGGACCGGGGGCACGACTCCCTTTTAAATTCTTAACAACATCATTTTTATATATAAATTTATTTTTGCAATAATGTTAAAATTTATTTTTGCAATCAACTAAGAAGATATTTATTCCTGTAAAACATCATATATAGGAAATAGAGTAGTACTAGTAATATTGCAAACGAAACAACAAAGAAATGATGAATTAAGAAACGCCCTGCAGGTGGCAGTCAAAGAACAGCAAGATACATCAGTACGCAAGCTGCATGTGGTGACAGATAGAAAACGACGAATTAGGGAGTTAGGGAGAAGCTTCAGGGGTTACGTTGTTTATAGCTTTGGGTGACAAGGCCGAGAGGCCAGGGGTCGGTTGGCAACGTGCATGCGGATTCCCCACCGTCGCCGTCGTACGTACGATATATATCAAACCGATCGAGAAAATTAAACGACGGTCGTACGTTGTATTTCCGCGGACGGCCAGGCCTGCCCAACTGAAATTCTAACTGTTTCATAAACAAAATATATATAAATTAATTAAGAAGCAAATATGCGGCATGTGCTTCAATATGCTTCAACGTATATATTCGTGCTGCCTCCCTCTGGCGAAGACTGTTCGTGCATGGGTTGGCGGCCGCCCAAGGACTATTCTGATTGGTCAACGCAACCCATTCTATTTATTTATATATATATAAATGTTAAAAATAATTAATAATACAAATTTTATTTCCACGCGCAAGGAAGACTTCCTAGTGCCCATGATAGGTTTACATTGATGTAAAAGTTAATTGAATATCTCTTTTATAGTTTTAACAAAATTCATCGTGCATATACTCTACAAAATATTGAAAATCTGAATATGAGGCTCGGATATCTAGGAAAGAGATGGAAAAAAAAGGTTGAATTGTGAATGAGATATTAGGGGGCATTTGATTTAAATTTATTAATTAGAATGGTAATGAGATTCATTGAGGGATCAAATGTAATACGAATTATGATTGTATTGGTAGTATTTAGTTTAAATCCTAGAATTGAAATTATTGTTATTTATTATGTTTGGTTCAGTTCAACTTTAATAATGGAAATTCATAAAAATTTTAAAGTTAACTAAAATAATAAAATTACTATAAAATAGAGAAAATGAAATAAATAGGTTCAGAGATAAAGTAAAAAATTGAGAGAGAAATTATGAGAAGAAAGGTAGAAAAAGATAAAGTAGAAAATTATTGAGAGAGAAATTATGAGAAGAAAGGTAGAAAAAGAAATTAGAAGAAAAAATAGAGAAAATCCGATAGAGTAAATGAATATTAAAAGTAGAGAGAAAAAGTAAGATAAGATAGCTAGAAAGGAAAGATGTGATAAAAAATAAAATGAGGAATCATTAAAAAAATATAGAGAGAGAAAATGAGATGAGAGAGATTGAGAGAGAAAATGATATAGAAAATACATAGAGAAAAAGTGATATAGAAAATATAGAGACAAAATGAAAAAATAAAGATAGATAAATTATGATAAGAGAGGTAGAGAGAGAAAGTGATATAGAAAATATAGAGAGAAAGTAAAAAAAATAAATATAGATAAATTATGATAAGAGAGGTAGAGAGAGAAAGTGATATAAAATATATAGAGAGAAAAAAATATAATAAGAGAGGTAGTGAGAGAAAAGAATAAATATAGAGAGAGAAATTTTAAAATGTAGAGAGAAAATATAATAAGAGATATAGAGAGAGAAACTAAAATGATAGAATGCAAAAAGAGATAGTAAAATAATATATATATATATATATATATATATATATATATATATATATATATGATGGGGTTAATAACCCGGGGCAGACACGAGGGATGAAGAAGCTGCGTGGTACGACAAGACTGGTTGGAGCGGTCCTTCATCCAGAGCTCCAGGACCCCCCGGGATGAAGGTGCTCGGGATTAACAAAACTCCTGGGATCGCCCCGGGAAGTCGGGACTCGGGATCACCTCGAGGCCCCTCCCCCCAGGGCAGGAGTCCACGAGATTACCTCAGGAGAGCGAAGCTCAAGTCACCTTCAACCACAACTAACAAACCCCCTATTTGCGGATATCGGGGTAATGGTCACTGGTATTTACGGGAGGATTAGAGCCCGCAATCCTCAGTCATTATCGCCCTCATCTTTACTGCAACCTAGATTCGACAAGTGCGAGGACCGTTACAAGGGAGACCTGGTAACCGAAGATAGGGGGAACGTGGCGAGAAGCACGGAGACACATACTATCATCTCCGTCATCATCAGTATAAAAGGTAGTCTAACCCCTCCGGTAAGGGGGTTACGCTTGTTGGATCTGGGATGGCTAGAGAGGGGGGTGTGAATAGCCATCCACCAAAAACTATGCTTATTTTCTTTCTGCACTTAGGGTTAGTAGCGGAAAAACAAAACACAACAGAAAGAAAAACAGAACAGACTAACACAGGAGATTTACAAGGTTCGGGGATAACTTGCCCCTACTCCTTGGCGTGCTCGTGAGGTGGGCGATCCCTTGATCGTCGGCAGATCAAACCCCGGAATGAATACGGATAATATCTTCTCCTTCTCGGTGGAGTAACCTCTCCACAATCGTCTCAGTAGAATATCAGTTAAGCACAGGAGACAACAAGAAGGATAGCTCACACAGATGTAGCAGAAAACTTCAAGGAAGAAACAATACAGAGAGCACAACAACACAGCCAAACCCACAGCAAAACCCTTTGCTTCGTTTTCTGTTCGTTCCCCCAATCTCCTCTGCTTCGCTAGCTTCTTCTTAAGCCTTTCTTCTGCACCACATTTACAGACTTCACCCACTGACTTCCTTTGAGCTCTCAGTTCACTGACGTCCTCAGTTGAAGCTTTAGGTCAGTCGTCACTCACTGACCCCATCTGAGCTCTCAGCCTACCTCAGCTGAAGCTTCAGGTCAACAGGCGCCCGTTGAAACCTGCAAGTATATACCAAACAAAATAGCACAGGTAAAAGTCTCCCTGGGTCTTTCTCCTTGCTCCTCCACAGCTCTGTATCATCTGCACACTCACAGACTTATTAGCAAAACAAATCAGAAGTGAATCAGAAGGAAATCAGAGATCTGACAATAGTTTGAATTAAAGTTCTGAGGCGCTGATCGGTCACCCTGACCGATCGGACTCCCTCCTGACCGATTAGACTCTATTCTGATCGATCCAGTAAAGTTCTGATCGGTCTTACTGACCGATCAGAGATCAGGGATCGGTCAGCAGACCGATCCCTAACTTTTACTGGAATTCAACCGCAACCACCCTAATCGATCACTTGACCGATCAGGTCACTTCCTGACCGATCAGGAGCCATCCTGATCGGTCTAGGATGGTTCTGATCGGCCGCTCTAACCGATCAGGCCGTCTTGTGATCAATCCATTGATCGTTCACACGCTTTCTGTGACCACACAGAACGGTTTCTGATCGGTCACCTGACCGTTCAGAAAACCTTCTGTTTCCTCAGAAACTTTCTAGATCGGTCAACAGACTGATCAGACATCCTGGATCGGTCCTGTGACCAATCTAGAATCAAGGGAGTTCGTGCCAACTCCCTGATCGGATCTCAGACCGATCCAACCAACTCACTTGATTAATCCATAACCCAATCCTGACCATGACTAACTCAAGTTAGACCCTGAGTCCAGAGAACTGGCTCCCTTGCCTTCTCTGACTCAGGCTGGTCTGGAGAACGAGCTACCGAGCACTCTCCGACCAGTACACTTAATGCTCAGTCCTCCGGACCAAGACTCCATGCCCAACTTCACTCACCGGGACTTAGTCCAACCTAACTTCACTCACTAGGACCCAGCTCCACTCACCAGGATTTATTTCACCTAACTTCACTCACTAGGATTTCCTTCACCTAGTTTCACTCACTAGGACTCGGCTTCACTCACCAAGATTTTCTTCACCTAGCTTCACTCACTAGGACCCGACTTCACTCACCAGGATTTACTTCACCTAGCTTCACTCACTAGGATTTCCTTCACCTAGCTTCCCTTGCTAGGACCCGGCTTCACTCACCAAGATTTACTTCACCTAGCTTCACTCACTAGGATTTCGTGCCCAACTTCACTCACCAGGACTTCCGATCTCACTCAACCAAACTTAAATCGGTGTCAACACCAAAACAACAATCAGATCAGACTGCACCAACAACGCTCTCTCAACTTTACACTCATTTTCCTTTCCTGTTGCCTCTAGTCTCCATCAATCCACTGACTTGAGCGTCGGAGTGGACTCCGTCGAACCTTTTCCGACGTGTCCCCTAACGGTCGTGTTAATCTCGCAGGGCATTGATTTCCTCCCCGCCACAGTGACTTCCACGTGGGCAGAACCCCAATGACTGAACATCGTCGTCGACTCCTTCCGGAACTATATATATATATATATATATATATATATATATATATATATATATATATATATATATATATATATATATATATATATATATATATAAAATAGTGTTTTAGATATATGAAAAATGAAGGAATGATTGAGGAGTTTGATTGACGAGGGAAGAGTAGAGAATTAATATAGAGGAATAATTTTCTTATTTTCATTCCCATTGACACATACCAAATAGTGTCAATGAGAATGATTATCATCGGTTCTCATTCCCTATTTCTTATTATCCCAAATCAAATGCCCCCTTAGTCTCATATTGAAAGTTGTGCTTTGAAGGTTGGTTTTTATTGATTTGATCACAATTTCGAAGATCATGATTCTCGTCACGATCTGAAAATTAAAATCTAATTAAAATATGCACTTAATTGATCCGCGATTAAACTTGAATCTAATACAAAGTCAAACAACCTTAGAATTCAAATTAATACTAATAAAGTAAAATTGAAATATATATATCTCACACAATCATAATTTAGAATGGATAAGTTAAAATCAACAAACTATAATTGGAAGTAACTAATTATCAAGGTCTGGTTAGTTAGATAGAATAAGCATATTTGATTCTCTTTTGGAATTTTGGAACTAGCCTCGATTTTACCATAAAAACCATGAGAGCCCACACATGCAGCAAGTATCTCACAAACAATTATTTTATTTGTGTATTTAACCACTTAGAATGATGTGAATATTTAGGACGTTCAATCCTAGATTTTAGTTGTTTATATTAGTGTACCATTATAAATTTGGACTAAAAACTATAAATTGATCTAGTCAAGTATCCCTCATAGTAAGTAACTAGTTGGAAATACTTGCTTGACTTAACTAATTAACTTAACAGAGGCTTCGTGTTGGTGTAATCATGTCCTGGATGAGAAATTTCAATGATTGATAATTATTTATGTTTAGGCTAATTCTTTGGATCTAATATTAAGTTTCAAGTGTTCAGGATGAAAGAAGTCTAAGAAAAGGTTGGGGACTTGGTTTTTGGCATGAAAACCTAGAGATGAGGAAGCTCGAGGCATGAAATCTAGGAGAAGGTTGGGACCTGATTCTTGACATGAAGACTCAAAGATGAGGAAATTCTAAACATGAAGTCTAGAAAAAGTTAAGGGACCTGATTCTTAGCATGAAGTCTAGAAAATAGGAGGTTTATCTGGCATGAGGTAACTGGGTTGATTGGGAACATGCTTGAAGTGTATCAAACGATTGACAATTTGGCAATAAAATTCAAGCAAACAGAATGCTCCCAGATCGAATGACTGATTGATTGGGAAAACACCAATCGATTGGCTGATCGATTAAGGAGATCTCCTTGTGAGAACAGAGTGCTCCCAAATCGGTTGGCCGATCGATTGGATGACTATGAATCGATTGAGTGATTGATTAGGATGCATTCTTCGCGAGAACATAATATTCTCAAATCGATTGCTTGATCGATTGAGAAACTACTAATCGATTGGGTAATTGATTGGGATGCATTTTTCGCGAGAATAGAATACTTACAAATCGATTAACTTGGTCGATTAAGATGGCTAATCGATTAGTGCTTAATTCCAATCGATTGAGATTCAAAACGGAATAATGTTAGTCATCGATAAAATTTTCGGAGATTAAAAAAAATGTGTGAGTAGCTACAATCCAGATCCTTTGTCTTAAAATTTTAGTATCTTCATATCTCACAATCATTATTTTTCGTCGGCGGCACGTTCGATCGATAATAGAACATCGACCATCTTCGGTCTTTGTCGAGAATTAAATTATATTTTGGGCATCATGAATTGATCGGGGATCGATAAAAAATGACGATTATAAAAAATGTAAGACATCCAACAAATGGAACACAATACCCTCACTGTAGTGGCGGTCGCTGCCCACGTATCCCATGCCCGCATCGTCACACGTCTTCCTGTCCTCTTGGCGGTTGCGTCTGACCAGCAGCCGACCACCATGAGCCACATATCACTGAATTAATTAATTACTAAAAACGATGGTTCCGTATCTTTTGTACTAAATTGATGCCAGCGCAGGGCGAGAGACAGATTCCCAAAGTGACTACCTTCGCCTCACCATGCGCCACTGCACGCCACGTTCCATTTTTAGTTTATATCCCAAATGGATAAATCACTGAGTTCGCCCCACGCCCATCCCATCGCAACGCCCAAAATTCGTAGACCAAACGAACACTCACCTACTTGAACTTGAATTTTCCAGCTGCACTCCGCGTTGAGAGCGAGCACCCGAACTATGTCCCTAGATAGCTATATATACATCTCCAATGTGCTCTCCTCGCCTCAGCAGCAGCAGCAGCAGCAGCAGCAAGAGAGTTAGTTAGAAGCAGAGGAATCAGAGGATGGAGGGGTTCAATTTCGCTTCCAATTCACCGTCTCCGGGGGAGACCTGGTACTACGAGACGGTATCATCGGCGCCGCCGAAGCGGCCAGCGGGGCGGACCAAGTTCCGGGAGACACGGCATCCCGTGTACAAGGGCGTGCGCCGGCGGGGGGCGGCCGGGCGGTGGGTGTGTGAGGTGCGGGAGCCCAACAAGAAGTCTAGGATCTGGCTGGGCACCTTCCCCACAGCGGAGATGGCGGCGCGCGCGCACGACGTGGCCGCCATGATGCTCCGGGGCCGCGCCGCCTGCCTCAATTTCGCCGACTCAGCGTGGCTGATCCAGGTGCCTCCCTCCTTCGCCGGTCCAAGGGACATAGCCAGGGCAGCGGCGGAGGCGGCAGAGCAGTTCCGTCCCCGCGCCGCCGCCGCCGCCGCCACGCCCTCCTCTGCGACGGGGAGCTCGGTCAGCACAACGTCGCCTTCGCCAGAAGAGGCAACTACCATCATCGGCACATTCGATTGGATGAGCTTCGAGGACCTGGACTTGGGGTACTCTTACTACGCTAGCATGGGCCTGATGGAGGAATTGCCGGTGGAACATGGCGGAGAGTTCAATTGGGATGATCTCGACACGTGTGCCGCCGACTTGCAACTCTGGAGCTACTCCACTCCATTTGATGAGTCGAGATGATGACGTCTCGTCGTATCCCATGCCATGTACATTAATAAATAAATTAATTAATATTAAAAGTACTTGTAATCATTTTTATTTATGGTACTGGAAGATATTTCATAGAACCATAGTCGAGCCGTGTTCCAAAATCCATGCGCAATTGGATTGAGTGTGAGTGCGGATGTTGATTCGCGTGGAATGGTGGCCGCTCATCCACTTCATTGTGATATTGTCTTGGCCGTTGGTTCGGGATAAGACTCTCACGAAGATTGAAGTCATATTGGACCAAAAAACAGAGATTGAGACCATTCCTCTATCCACCGGCAGTCCTATCAGGAGATGGCAGCTGGCGTATGGGGTTAGAAGCCATGTCAGTTGTCAAGTAGATTTTGCGAGTGAGAAGAATGAATGAATATACCCGAGATTCTTTCATACATATATGCAGGTCTGTGCATCCGGTCAAAATCGAACCACTGAATTAAATACATCGAAAATTAAATTAATCATTTTTTTGAAACTGACTGAACTCATCACATTTTCTTAAAAAAAAAAAATTAAACTTATCAAATCGATAAAATTTTGATTAATTCGATTTTCGACCAAATTAATCAAATTAACCGAAATTTAAAATTTTATTCAATTTTTAATTAAAATAACAAATTTTATTTAATTAATTATATTTTTAAATAAAAAATAATTAAAATAATATTTTTATTAATTTATTCGATTTAATCAAATTACAAAATTTAAAATCGAAACTGAACTGATTTAATCGAAAACTGAACTGAATTAAAAAAAATTGAAAATTGAATTAATCGAACTGAATTTTAAAATTCGATTGATTCGATTCGATTAATTTAATTTTTTCAAATTTTTACTCACCCCTACGAATATGGACAGGAAGACTGGCACGGTGGCACCTGCCAGGAGGCGGGAGAGACCCTAAATCTTCACCTTCTTGAACTCCCCCCAACTAATCAAATCTTCGAATCTCTCGACGATATTTCCAGAAGAGAATTTAAGAGGCATGGCAATCACTAGGCCCAACATTCCAACGTGTCCGATTGTGCAACAAGACTATGAATTAGCTTTCCAGATATCTCGACGAAATTTTAGAAGAGAAAATTTAAGAGGCATGGCCATCACTAGGCCCAACATTTCAATGTGTCCGATTGTGTAACAAGACTATAAATTAACTTCCCATTTGTCAACAAGAATTCTTTTGTTCTTTTTTTTTTAATTTAAACGATCCAGCAATTATTTTCTTTTATAATTTTTTTAAATAAATAATTCCTAAATACATATAATTCCTAAACTGATATATATTTAATATATACAATATAATATAATATATATTTTTAAATGGGCACGTACTTTTTAAGTTCCAAATTTAATATTAAACTGACGTTTTTTATATCAAATTTTTAAAAAGATTTTTATAATCACAAAAGTGAACTTTTACCTCTTTTCAGTCCCAAATTTTAAAAATAATAATTTTTATACCATGCAATGAGAGGCACCTCAACCTTTTTTTTTTAAAAAAAAAATTATGATTGAATATTATAACTCAATTGGGAAGGTGAACTATAGGGGTTTTTAATTTTTTATTTTTTTAAACTTGAAGACTATAATTCAATTGAGAAGGTGAATCCTAGGGATTTTTAATTTTTAATTTTTTTAGCTTTAACGCTATAACCTAATTGATAATGTGAACTATAAAAGTTTTCGATTTTAAATTTTTTTTTTAGCTTGAACATTATAATGCAATTGAAAAGGTAAACCCTAGACTAAAATAAAAATAAAATATTAACTTTGAAACTAAAAAAGTTTTTTCAAAAGTTTGATATCAAAATCACACATTTAGTATCAAATTTGATATCCAAAATATATTTTATTCGTTATTAAATATAATTCATAAATCTATATGTATGTAATACATATTATATAATATAATATATGTTTTTAAATATAATATATTTAAGCCATCTAGCATCAAAGTTTTTTTATTTTAAACACTATAATCGAACTATAATCGAAGAGAAAAATTTAAATCCTAAAGAAAATTTTTTATTAGTTTAAACCCATTGTAATCCAACCCTTAAACCCTAAAATCTTAAATCCTGAATAGATATAAAATACGTCATGAATAACTAAAATTTTTTATCTTAAATATTATAATCCAAAAGAAAAATATGAACTTTAAAGAGAAAATTTTATTAATTTAAATTTACTATAATCCAACCCTTAAATCATAAAATCCTAAATACATGTAATATATCAAAAAATTAAAAAAACACGAATGTTCAACTGACACACAAGCGCACAACAACCCAATCCGCAACCTATCAAAAATATATATATATATATATATATATATAAAACTCGTTTACAGTTCTTAATTCCCCTGTTAACAGCGTATGTTTGAGTTTGACATACTGTCGAGGTTACACTTAAGTTACCCTTAGCTCGTTTGCTTAGTATATTGAATTAGTTATTTATGAAGGTGGTTTAAGCTTGAACTCGGATATTAAAATGCAGATTTTGCGTCATACTGGTGAGCACAGTGATGAGTTAGCAGATTAAAGATAAGCTGACGGAAATAAGCTCGAGCAACACTTAAAAAAACACAGATGCATGGTACAATTCATGTTACATCAAATTTTCTTCCTTCTATTAATCTTACTTTTTCGGGGCCCTAACTCGTGCATTTTGTTGGATCAAGTGTGGTGCCGATGTAGTAGAGAGGGTGAATGTCACTTTTTACTTGCGTTGTTAGTGTCCAACAAGAAATATAAGCTATGGAAAATAAGTTTTAACATAAAGACTAGCAAACCGGGAGATATGTTGTTTTAATGTGCTTTATGATTCTTCAGAATCATAATGTCAAAGGTCTATGATCCGTCGGGTGATCAATTTTAAATTTTACTATTTCTCTCTTCTTTGGTCAAGCACTAATGGTGGAGAAAACTTATTATAAAATCAACAAATACAAGATGTGTAACAATAAGGAAAAGTTTATGATAAAACTTTTGTGGAGGTAGAGTTTGGGCATTAATTGTTTTCCGCTGGATCGATTGTTCACCTCGCAGCCCCTTGAATTTTGTCATTTGGTGATCTAGCACCATTAGATGATCCAGTGGAACCTATCAAGTCCTTGGTCACTCTACCATCAGTGAACTATCCAACCATTAGACATGTAATCAGTACTTAATCAACCATGATAGTCAACTCGAAAATCTTTCTCTCTCTTCCAATGAACCTCAGTCGACTGGACTAATCAACTTAAATTTTTTTTGTTCATTTTTAAACAAACCTCTGTCCACTGAACTAGTAAATTGGAGAGTATTATATATGCTCGTTTGTGAAGGTTTGAAACATTAGTCGACTAATCTTTACTCACTAGTTATCGGATCCCTAATTACTAGTTGACCGGTAAAACAATAACCCCTAAAACGCTTAGGGTGCATTTGGTTGGGGATTATCCTTGATAACCTTGATTATCTATCCAAGGTTATCAACAAAAACCTTGTTTGGTTTCGATAATGAGCGATTCCCAAGTAATGATCGATGTCCGACATGTCAGCAAAAGGGTCATGCAACCAGGAATCGGAAAATCTTAGGAAAGTAAGATTTTTCTTGATTCTGAAGTTATGCAATTTTTTTTCCAAAATTATCCTTCAATATTTACATTTAAAACGAAAATAACCGTTACAATTTATTAACTTTCGAAAACGTTATTCACGAACGACGATTGACAACGACGGTCGCCACCGTCGGCGGCCGACGACCGTCGACCACCGCCGGCGGCCGACGGCCGGCGACCACCGTCGGCCGCCGGCGACCACCGCCGGCGGCCGACGACCACCGCCGGCGGCCGGCGACCGCCGTCGGCCGGCAACTGGCGACCACCGCCGTACCGCCGGCGGCCGGCGACCGCCGCCGGCGATCGCCGTCCTCCGCCGGCGGCCGGCGACCGCCGCCGGCGGCCGACGACCGACGACCGACGACCGACGACCGCCGTCGGCGGCCGACGACCGACGACCGACGACCACCGCCGACGATCGACGACCGGCGACCACCGTTGACAGCCGGCGGCCGGCGACCAGCGACGACCGGCAACCGACGACCGACGACAGCCGGCGATCGGTGACCGACGACGGTTGGCGATCGGCGATCGGCGACGGCCGGCGATCAACGACCGCCGGCGGCGGCCGGCGATCGACGACGGGCGACGGCCGGCGATCGACGACCGGCGACGGTCGGCGATCGGCGACCGGCGACGGCCGACGATCGACGACCGGCGACGGCCGACGATCGGCGACCGGCGACGGCCGACGATCGGCGACCGACGACGGCCGGCGATCGGCGATCGGTGATGACCGACGATCGGCTAGCGACGACCGACGATCGACGATCAGCGACCAACGTCGGCGGCAACCAGTGACCGACGACCACCGTTGACGACCGACGACTAACAACTAAATTAAAATATTTTTTATTTTTTATTTTAATTATATTTTTAATATATTAAATAGAAAAAATAAATAAATTTAATTTAAATTTTAATAAAATTATCTAAACAAATTCTAAAAGGTAATATGGTAAAATATTATATTAGGTTATAGACTATTAACTCTAAACAAATAAGATTTTATTTGATTACCTAAGTTAAACCAAACAACTTCAGGTTATCTTTCATTCCCCATTACCTTGGTTATGTGATTACTTGGTAATCATATAACCAAGGTTATATACGATAACTTGAACCAAACGCACCCTTAGGATATTTGATAAAATGTATTTGTCGTGACACGTTTACAAATGGTATTATCGAAATTCATGAATACACTAAGATAGCATAGGAAATATCCTGGATTGTCTCCCGCAAAGAATGTAGCAGATATATAATAAATCCTAAGATTGAATTTATTTGTAAATGATTTTGGATTTTAATATTTTGAATAGGAGTTTCACTTCACAATAAGATGAACAAGTGAAACTAAGAAAATAAAGAAAACTTGAAACATCCCGTTAATGAACATGCAGATGATCTAAGCTATAATTGCCAACCAATCCATGAAATCTAAGGAAACAACCAATCGATCTCGACCACAACTATATACTGAACTAAACTGAGAAAAACAACAACAATCAAACCCTGACAAGGACATGCAACAATCGAACATCTAACCAATTGTATCAAATTTGGTAACGAACAGAATTGAACCTAATTGCATTGAACAATTGAATCTCCAAGAAATCAACTACAAACCAAATTTAGGGAAGTTAACAACTAAGAATGCCCACAGAACTAGCTCGGGCAACCTCAAGATCATGTCGGATCGAAAATGGTGGAAGAACTCGACTTTGGCGACAAGCGACAGCAACTTCAGGAAAGTGGATTTGATGACAGATGACGTGAAAGGAGGATAAATTCGGGTCTTGTGAAAGATTAGAGAAATACACCTGAAGAGTTGCCCAAGTAATATATAGATGAATGTCTCCAAATATACTCCATCAAGATTGGGGATTTCAACTCACACACTCTTTGCAATTAATGAGCAACTTCATTGAGCAAGAGATAATAATACTCTTCAACAACCTTTAATATGCTTGTTCTTGGATGTCTGAGTACATGTTTCTTCTCTATTGTTTTGGTAACTTATTGAAGCTTCTTTAACATTTCTTGTTTCACACTTTTCAGGAACATTAAAATTTTGCTAACTTCTGAAAGTTACAACTCCCACACTATTTAATTCCAATTCATGACATTTGCTCTCTAACAATCTATATCATCCTTTCATGAGGACAATCTTGCTGAATTTGATTTGTTTCACACTTCTGTTGGTAACTGACCCTTGAGCATGTCACGTTTTACTTCAGAGGCTCAAGTATAGTTCTTACATCTGCTTCAATCCATCCTCCAGGATCAAATTTAGACTTCCAACTCAAGGAATAAAAAATACAGAATCAAAGAAGTTCAAACTTTGAATCATGGAAGAGTTGGCAAAGTGAAATCACCACATGTCCATAAGAGACCTAAGGCTCTGCTTGAAATTCCCAATGATTAAGAAGCTGCAAAGAAAACTTGGCAAGCAATTGTTGAGGTTGATACATCAATTGCAGTTTTATTGGCTGCTCAAAATACCTTCTTTTTGCTCAGATGAAGGAGTTAGTAAATTTAAACCAACTGCTGTATTTCAGTTTCAGAAACCAGCTCCCAAAATGCCCATTGATTAGAAATTCCAAGGGACCGGATTTATATTCAGACTGGACAGTTTCAGACATTATATCTAGTGAATTGCATGCTTTGAACCATGAAAATCTTGGAAAGAAAAGAACAACAAATGACCATGAGGTGGTAACAGGTTTAATTGAATTATTTTCAATTAGAGAATTTCGAAATAGATTAGCACACAACAACTCCAAGTTGAAGCAGGAACAAAAGGTCTTGTTTGTTTAGTAATCTAGATTTTAGCATGGCTGATGCACTATTAATAGCTACAAAACAACAAGACAAACCAATCTCAACATCTCTACACAACACCAACTAATTAACATCATTTTGGTTCTATTAGATTACATGTGTTTAGGAATTAATTCTGTCTCTAAATATTTCAGTTTTTTATTATTATTATTAAGCTTTAGTAAAAGCCACATTAGTATCCATAATCTATTTCTAGAATCTTGGTCAGTTTATTAACTACCTTTTAGGATAAGTACAGTTACAATAGAAGTTATGGAAGTTATGTCTATGACTTTATATTGTAAAGACTTCTTTTGTTCTAAAAGATGGATTCCCGTTCTTAAGAGATTTATTTTCTCTTCTGACCATTTTTCTCTTGTTTTCCTATTACGAAAACTAACATTTGGTATCAGAGCAGCTTCTTGAGGGACCTGTGAGAAATTTGAAAATAATGGAGACTGAAGTCACTTTTTCTGCTGTTGCACCATCAGTTTTTGATGGAGAAAATTACCAGATGTGGGCTGTTCGTATGGAGGCGTATCTAGAAGCCTTGGATCTATGGGATGCAGTAGAAGAAGACTACGAAATTCCTGGTCTTCCACCAAATCCTACCATGGCACAAATCAAAGTACATAAAGACAAGAAGACAAAGAAATCAAGAGCAAAGGCATGTATGTTTGCTGCAGTTTTAGCCACCATCTTCACTCGAATTATGTCTCTAAAATCAGCATATGAGATATGGAATTATCTCAAGACAGAATATGAGGGAGATGAAAGAATCAAAGGAATGCAAGTTTTAAACCTGATTCGTGATTTTGAATTGCAGAAAATGAAGGACAATGAATCCATCAAGGAATACTCGGACAGATTGCTTAATATTGCAAATCGTATCAGATTACTCGGTTCTATTTTTCCAGATTCAAGAATTGTTGAAAAAATTCTTGTAACTGCACCTGAAAGGTTTGAAGCTTCAATCACAACACTTGAAAATACAAAGGATGTGTCTAGCATCACACTTGCTCAACTTCTAAATGCACTGCAAGCACAGGAGCAAAGAAGATCGATGAGACAAGATAATGCTATTGAAGGAGCTTTACCAGTTAAGCATGATAATGCTAAAAATTTCAGGAAGAAGAATTACAAGAAAAGTCAAGGTTCCAGCGAAGAATCTGTAAACAGCAACAAGAATAAATTTGGAAAAAAGAAGGGACCATATTCTCCTTGTCAACATTGTGGTAAAAAATCGCATCCACCTCACAAGTGTTGGAGACGACCAGATGCTAAATGTACAAGTTGTGGTAAGATGGGACATGAAGCCATAATCTGTAAAAACAAAAGAAAACAAGATGAAGAAGCTAAGGTTGTTAATGAAGAGGAGGAGGATCAACTTTTTGTTGCTTCTTGCTACTTAAGCAATGAAACTAGTGAAGATTGGTTGATTGATAGCGGATGTACTAACCATATGACGAATGACAAGGAACTTTTTCGAGAGTTGAAACCAACTAATATCACCAAAGTTCGAGTTGGAAATGGTGATTGTATTCCTGTCAAAGGAAAAGGTACTATTGCAATTGAAAGCTATTTAGGTACAAAACTTATTCATGATGTTCTATTTGTACCTGAAATTGATCAAAACTTATTAAGTGTTGGTCAATTACTTGAAAATGGATTTAAGGTTCTGTTTGAAGACTATTATTGCTTGATTAAGGATGCATCTAATCAAGAAATCTTCAAAGTGAGAGTGACAGGTAGGATTTTCTCATTAAATCCATTGGAAGAGGAGCATGCTGCATTATCAGCAAAAGCAAAAAATCACAGAAACTTGGCACAAGAGACTTGGTCACTATCATCATCACGGGCTGTTACAATTGAAAGCAAAAAATATGACACTCAATATTCCTGAGTTCGATGATCGATTATCAAGTTGTAAAGCATGTCAACTTGGAAAGCAACATAGAAAACCATTTCCAACAACGGCATGGAGAGCATCAAAGAAGTTGCAATTGATTCATACGGATCTTTGCGGACCTCAAAGAACACCTTCTTTAAAAGGTAGTCTTTATTATGTTATATTCATCGATGACTTTACTAGAATGTGTTGGATTTCTTTTTTGAAATTCAAATCAGAAGTTGCTCAAGTTTTCTGGAACTTCAAAGCTAAAGTTGAAAATGAAAGTGGCTGCAAAATTCAAATTGTGAGATCGGACAACGGTAAAGAATATACTTCTACCGAGTTTAATCAATTTTGTGAGAATGCGGGCATTGAACATCAACTTACAGCTCCCTACACTCCACAACAAAATGGTGTTAGTGAAAGAAGAAATAGATATATCATGGAGATGACGAGATGCATGCTACATGAGAAAAATCTGCCCAAGAAATTTTGGGCAGAGGCTGCAAATACAGCTATTTTTCTCCAAAATAGATTACCTACAAAGGCTTTGAGTGATCAAACTCCTTTTGAAGCATGGTATGGTCATAAACCATCTCTGAAATTTTTAAGAATTTTCGGTTGTTTGTGTTTTACTCACATTCCACAGAGTAAAAGAGATAAGTTGGATAAAAGAGCATCACCAGGAATCTTTATAGGTTACAGCACAACTAGTAAAGCTTATAAAATTTTTCAGCCACAGTCTGAAAATATTTTAATAAGCAGAGATGTTCACTTTATGGAAGATGAAGAATGGAATTGGAATGATGAAACACAAGAGAATGGGACACTCAAAGACTCAAGTGTCAAAAGGTTCGATATTTATCTAGAGGCCGATGAAATGGTAGACCATACTCCTGTGAGAGGTACTCGATTACTTTCTGAAATTTATGAACGATGTAATATTGCTATTTATGAGCCTGCAGATTTTGAGGAAGCAAGAAAAGATCAAAACTGGATCTTTGCAATGAAGGAGGAGATATCTATGATTGAAAAGAACAAAACTTGGATTCTTGTTGATAAGCCTCAAGAAAGAAAAGTAATTGGTGTTAAATGGATATATAGAACAAAGCTAAATCCAGATGGTTCTATCAACAAGTACAAAGCAAGACTTGTTGTTAAAGGGTACGCTCAGACATTTGGAGTGGATTATTCAGATACATTTGCACCGGTTGCACGACTTGACACCATTAGATTGCTACTTGCTATAGCAGCTCAGAAAAATTGGAAAGTTTACCAACTTGATGTCAAGTCTGCATTTTTAAATGGTTTCTTACAAGAAGAGATCTTTATTGAGCAACCACAAGGCTTTGTGAAAGAGGGCGAAGAAGACAAGGTTTATCTCCTTAAGAAGGCACTATATGGTCTAAAGCAAGCTCCAAGAGCTTGGTACAGCAGAGTTGATGAATATCTGCTAAATTTTGGGTTCTCTAAAAGCCTATCAGAGTCTACACTCTATGTTAAAGAAGTTGGAGCAGATATACTAATCATATCACTTTATGTTGATGATTTGCTCGTAACAGGAAATAACATGGATATCATTGAGAAATTTAAGCAAGAGATGATGAAGGTGTTTGAAATGACAGATCTCGGTTTGATGTCATTCTTTCTTGGAATAGAAATCAAACAAGATAACAATGAAATCTTCGTTTGTCAAAAGAAGTATGCCAAGGAAATCTTAAAAAAATTCAAGCTTGAAAATTGCAAATCTGTTAATACTCCAATGAATCTGAAGGAAAAATTCTGTAAAGAAGATGGCAGTGAGAAGGTAGATCAGACTTATTTCAGAAGCATTATTGGTTGTTTGATATATCTTACATCAACGCGACCTGATATTTTGAATGCTGTTAGTATTCTGTCTCGCTTTATGCATTGTGCCAGTGAACTACATCTCAAGGCAGCAAAAAGGGTGATTCGATATATTAAAGGGACATATGATTTTGGAATCAAGTTCAAGAAATCTGAAATGTTCAAGTTGATTGGCTTTTCAGACAGTGATTGGGGAGGTTCCATTGATGATATGAAGAGTACTTCTGGTTATTGTTTCACTCTTGGATCGGCATTTTTTTCATGGAGCTCAAAGAAGCAAGAAATTGTTGCTCAGTCAACAGCTGAAGCAGAATTTGTTGCTGCTATAGCTGCTGTGAATCAAGCTCTATGGCTGAGAAAGTTGTTAACTGATTTGAAATTAGAGGCAAGAGGCTGCACAGAGATCTTTGTGGATAATCAAGCTGCTATTGCCATTTCTAACAATCCTGTTTTTTATGGAAAAACAAAGCATTTCAACATCAAGTTATATTTCTTAAGAGAGGTGAAAAAAGATGGTATTGTCGATCTAATATACTGCAAGACAGATGATCAAGTAGCCGATATCTTCACTAAACCACTTCCAGTGAATAAGTTTGAGTTATTGAGATTGAAGCTTGGCATATGCAATTCCTAAACAAGGAGGAGTATTAGATTACATGTGTTTAGGAATTAATTCTGTCTCTAAATATTTCAGTTTTTTATTATTATTATTAAGCTTTAGTAAAAGCCACATTAGTATCCATAATCTATTTCTAGAATCTTGGTCAGTTTATTAACTACCTTTTAGGATAAGTACAGTTACAATAGAAGTTATGGAAGTTATGTCTATGGCTTTATATTGTAAAGACTTCTTTTGTTCTAAAAGATGGATTCCCGTTCTTAAGAGATTTATTTTCTCTTCTGACCATTTTTCTCTTGTTTTCCTATTACGAAAACTAACAGGTTCTATTAAGATCAGACAGCTTTAGAAAATTTTATTTTGAAAAATTCAGAATTCTGCATGAATCCAGCTAATTCATAAATTTGTTAACATTCAACTAATCTTCTCTTTGAGCTCATCTTTTCTATTTTTGCTCTTGCATATTAATGGAGTACAACAATTTGGTTTCGATCTCTAAAAGCCTAGCTAAAATTACTAAAGACAGATTTTTACAGTACAGTAATTCCAGAAATCTAATTTAAGACAATAAGTCTTCAAAATTCAAATTCAGAATTCAGTTTTCTATTCTTGTTCAATTCAGGATCACTCTTACATTTTGTTGCAACCTAGAACTCACTTCTTAAATAAGAATGAGGAGTCAAACATAGTTATTTTATGGTTCAGATCTCCTTAATGGCAACAACAACATCAATTCAGTAATTCAACTTCCATCAATCAAGAACTCAAAAAAAAAAAAAGCAACTTCTTGCAAATTAGATTCCAGGAACTTTCAGTTTTTTCTACAGATAACACTTATTGTCTGAACATCTTGAAGGTAGTATTCATATTGCCTTGATAAGGAATCGAAACAAGGTTATGAAACATCAACAGCAGCCAAAGAATTTCAGAAATAGAGCTAAATTATGAATTCTATTTTTTTTAGACTTCTAGAAATCCTTTAAATAACTGAAGAAATGAAAGTACCCAACAGGAATGCCTTTAATTCATGCCCATTCACAGAACATGTTCCAATTTAGTATCAAAGACTTCTGCATTTCAAAAACTTAGAATCCAAAATTCAAAATTTCCAAAATTGAGATTGGATTCTGAAATCTGTTGCTTCAGTGACTTACAGTTTCTGAAACTAGAGAGGAGATCATCATAGATGTTAGGCACTCAACTGTCATTCCAAAGCTTTCTCAACTACAGTAATAGAAAGAAGAAGAACATAGTTTAGTAGCTTCCAAAATCACTACTCCTGCATTTCAGTTTCAGACATCAAACTTGATACTCCTTCCTTCTTAGGCTTTTGTGTTAGACAAAAAAGGGGGGGGGGGGATAGGCAGGTCAAGAAAAGACAAGTGGATTATAAAAAATTTTCAATTTGATTAATTCATTCATAAAACACATAGCCTATTTATAAACTACTTACATAACTCGTGCGAAGCCACTAACTCCATAATTCTTCCCCACTAACTTAACTAATGAAAATACAGTGAACATAGAGATTTTTATTTAACCACTAACTACCACTACTATCACAAACTGCCCACTCATCAACCCACTAACTCAATTGTTAATTTTGAATCATTTATCAACACTCCCACTTGATTCAAAATTTCAAACACTAAGACATGATCTGAAATAAATAAATCTATCTCTTGAAAGTGACTTGGTCAAGATATCCACTAATTGTTTATGTGTGATGAAGTGCTCCAACATAATTTCATTATTTGCAACTAAGTCTCGAATGAAGTGTAGACAAATATCAATATGCTTAGTCTTTACATGGAAAGCCAAATTTTTTTATCATTGCAATCATTGTCTTGTTATCACAAAGAATAATAGTTGCATCTTTTTGTTGTTAGTGAAGGTCTGCAAGTACTCTTCTAGACCAAATTGCTTGACATGCTGCTGAAGTTGCTGCTACATATTTTGCTTCTGAAGAGAATAGGGTTGTAGTGACTTACTTATTTGAACTCTATGAAATTACTCCTGATCCAAGATTAAAAATACTAGCTGAGGTGATCTTTCAATCATCCACTAAACTTGCCTGATCACTATTAGTAAACCCGCAAAGATAGCTTAAAATCCACAGTCCAGCAACATAGCTTAAAATTCTTTTAGCGGCTCCAAGATGATGTTTCATAGGATTTTGCATAAACCTGGAAATTACACTAATAGAAATGCAATATCTGGTCTCGTATGAATTAAATAAATTAAACCTCCAATTAAGCTTCTGAAATATTTTGCTTTAGCTTTCTCTGAACCATCTTCTAGTTGAATTTCTCATTTATATTCATGGGCGTAGTAGCCATGGATTGCAATTGAATAAGCTTGACCTTTTAAGAAGACCAATTACATATTTCTTTTGTGAGATTAAAATTCCTTCAACTCTTTGCTTCACTTCAAGACTAAGAAAATAATGTCATATTCCCATATCTCACATCTCAAATTTCTTCACATATTAGATTTAAAACGAGCCAACAGAAAATTAGAAGAGCTCATATATATTATATCATCGACATAAAGACACACAATAATATAATCATCTCTACCTTGTTTCTTCACATAAAGAGTGGCTTCATTTTCACTTCTTGTGAAACTATGTTGTCGAAAATAATTATTAATCTTGCTATACCATGCACGTGGGGCTTGTTTTAACCCATAAAGTGTCCTTTTCAATTTGTACATTTTCGTCTCTTTGCCTTCAATTATAAAATCTTCTAGCTGATGTACATAAACTTCTTCTTGCAAGTTTCAATTCAGAAATATAGATTTAACATCAAATCTCGAACCTGGAGAAAAAATTTCTTCGAAATCAATGCATTGTTGTGAATACCCTTTTGCAACAAGTCGAGACTTATATTTTTGAATGGTTCTATTGGCAGGATATTTTGTTTTAAACACCCACTTAAGTCCAATCACATTCTTGCCTGCAAGTAGATCCACCATCTCCCATGTTTCATTTTTATGGATTTCTAATAGCTCTTCTTTGCATTTTGCCATTTTTCCATTGTTATTGCTTCTTCAAAAGTTGTAGAATCTATAACAAAGAGAGAAAATCGACTTAATTTATAAATTTGAAGGTGTTTCATTAGAAGATTCTTATAAAGAGCAAGAACTAATACTTCTTGAATTTGATGGTGAGGAAGCTGATGATCCCAAAGGAAATGATTCAACATCTTCTGTTGTTGGAATTCTGTTCTCCATTTGCAATGCACTATAGCTGGGATTTGACCCTTAGATTTCTAGCTAACCGCTTAGAGAGCCTAACCACTGAACCATTGCTCCCGGGGGCTACATCTCTCCTTATAATTAACTTGGAACTAAGAGGATTATATAGTCGATATACTTTGGATTGATTGCAATATCCAACAAAAACACATTTTTTAGATTTCTTCTCAAGGTAAATTACCGAATGACTCACAAGAAAATTATGTGAAAGAAGAAAATGAGGGAAGTAAGTGATTTATGGTTCATTCTCATTCTAACGAATTTCAAAACAATATTTGATTTTTGGATAGTAGATGTTTGAATCACTTGACTGATAATGTCATTATTTAAAGAGCTTGATGAATCATAGAAGATGCTAGTAAGACTTGGAGATAGTAAGCAAATACAAGTCAAATACAAAGACACTATTGCCGTGGAGACTAGCAATGATAAAGTAAAATTATTTTACAATATCTATTTTGTTCTTAGTTTGGCACATAGTTTGTTAAGTGTTAGACAATTAATGATGGGTGATTATGCAATTTTATTTGATAACATAGCTTGTGTTATTTCTGACAAAGATACTATAAAGTCTTTTGTTAGCATGTAATGTGGGAAACTAAGTTTTTATTGCTAGTGAAGATAATGAATCCAAGATGTGACACTTGAGATATGAGCATCTTAACATCAAAGGCATGCAACTTGTAAATCAGAGAGATATAGTTTTTGGATTACCCAAAATTAGTTGTCTTGGTTTATGTGAAGGATGTGTATTTGGAAAACAAATAAGGAAGACTTTTCCAAGTGGGCAATAATAGAGAGCGTGCATGCCTAGCTAATTCACGCTGATTTATATGGTCCTATGAGAACTACATAGCTTGGTGGGAGTAAATATTTTTTAATGTTTACTAATGATTTTAGTGGAATGAGGTGGGTTTATTTTCTAACAAACAAGTCAGATACATTTGAAAATTTAAAAAAATTCAAGGCACTTGTGGAAAATCAGAAGGGTACCTTAATAAAGACTCTTCGTACAGATCGAGGAGGTGAGCTTTTATCTAATGAATTATAAATTTTGCGAAGAACATGGTATCCATAGGGAATTGACAACACCTTATACACTAGAAGGTGGTGTAGCTGAATGGAAAAATCAAACAGTTGTAGCTAGAAATGGCTAGAAATTTTCTCAATATTAGAGGACTTCTGAATCTTTTCTCAACCGAAGCAGTGGCCACATCAGTCTACTTGTTGAATATTTCTCCAACAAGGGTTGTCTTGAATCAATCATCATATGAAGCATGACTAGGTAGAAAACCATCAATAAATCACTTGAGAATTTTTT
This sequence comes from Boesenbergia rotunda, assembly GCA_024364735.1. Taxonomy (NCBI): domain Eukaryota; kingdom Viridiplantae; phylum Streptophyta; class Magnoliopsida; order Zingiberales; family Zingiberaceae; genus Boesenbergia; species Boesenbergia rotunda. The sequence goes on from JAGFNQ010004939.1 coordinate 180,980, forward strand.
GTTGTATTGCATATGGTTGATAAATTCTCAATTTCATCATAAACTTAAGAAGAAATCTGAAAAATATATTTTTGTTGGATATTGTAATCAATCCAAAGCACATCAACTATATAATTCTCTTAGTGGAAAATTAATTATAAGGAAAGATGTGGATTTTGATGAAGCTTCAAGGTGGAATTGGAATACACAAGGTAAAAATCTCAAGTTCATATCCTAATGGAGAATAAAACTCCAACAATAGAAGGTGTTGAATCATCTCCTTTGAAAATGGGGATGAGGTGTTGAGAAACTCCATTGATTGTCATTGCAACCAAACTAGGACATATCAAACTTAGTGCTCTGATACCACTGTTAGATTGAAAATAGAGGAGGAGAATAGGGAGGTCAAGAAAAGGCACGTGGATCACAAAAAATTTTCAGTTCGACTAATTCATTCATAAAATACGTAGCCTATTTATAAGCTACTTACATAACTCATGACAAACCACTAACTCCATAATTCTACTCCACTAACAACTAATGAAAATACATTGAACATAGACATTTTCCATTAACCACTAACTACTACTACTATCACTAATTGCCACCTCATCAACCCACTAACTCAATTATTAATTTTGAATCATTTATCAATATAGCCAATCAAGATCGAATTTCATGGGGAGGATGGAACATCAAATGTCATTGCAAATTAAGTAATGTACTTGGCTTAATTCTGCCCACGGAGTTTGTGAGAAGACTTGGTAGCAAATAATTCCAATTTGATATATTTGGTACTAAACTCCTTGGGTCACTATTTTTTTCTTTTAGTTTGAATGAATGTGGTTTGTGCTTTGTATTGACAGGAAGTGGATATTTTGGCATTGGAGCATGCTTAGACATGCAAAGCCTAAAGAAACACATGACAAAGGATTCACGGTTAGCCCGTGGTAGCCACAACGACCGTGAATAATCCGAGAAGAAGAGGCAACCTTTTGCACTAGTATAGTACATGCCTATAGGGAATGACCTAGATCGTCTCTCAAAGAATGTAACTATGGATGATAATGTTAGTAGGAGCCCTAGAGCCAATTATGTGATGATTGACTAGGGACATTTTGTATCATATTCTATTATTAATAAAGGCATGTTTGGTTATTATACTTACTTTGTATTTGTGTCAAATAACTAAGTATAATAATGTCCTTGGGTAGTAGGTTCTTATCTACATTATATCGATTAGTTGAATCGATAGTGAGATGATGTAGAGAACACTACTCTAAACCATTCTTAGTCAATAGTCAAGTATTAATATTCAAGGACAATATTAATGCATGAAGACTAGCATGTAGGTCAACTGATGACTTGAGCTCATAAGTCATGGATATGTGATATCAAATTGACACATGGGTATGCATTGGAGAATGTGTACTGAATGACTCGCCATGAGAAAGTTTCATAGATTGTCATATGAGTGTCATAAACTTTCTTATGTGACTATTGGTATGAATAGTCCTTAGACCTGAAGTCACTACGATTCCCTACATAAGGAGTTATGTACTTTGGTATCGTCAAACGTCACCCGTAACAGGGTGGATTATAAAGGCGATCACTGGGTATGTAATAAATTATGCGGAGGGATGTGAGTGATGTAGATGGGATCTATCCCTCCCATATGACGGGAGTGATATCTGTGGGCCCCTTGATCGAGTAAGACTACTAAAACGCATGACCATGCTCAAATGAGTCAATATGAGATATTGAGCTCATTTGTTTGAGTGATTCTACTCGGGGATCAAGAAACACAAGTTTGACTGAGGATGACACGGTCTATGCCTCATTGGTCAATCTAGATATCGAGGATAGAAGGACAAGGTCATACATTATCATAGTCACGGAGGTTTAGTCGGATCTCGACTTTTCTTGTTATTTGGGTAGCAATGATGCATTACTAGATACCGCTCATTGCTTATGTGTCTAAAGTGGTTTAGACACATTGTCAACGTTACGAGAACCTATTGGGTCACACACTAAGGGCACGATGCTTCGGAGATTAATTGATCTTGGTTTGACTAAGATTTGATTCGAATTGGATTAATTGAGTTAGACTCAAGTGAATCCAATTAGATTATGGGATTGAGTCTAATTTGAGTTAGACTCATCTAGATTAGACTCAACCACTTAATTATGGATAATATTCATTAAAGGGTTTAATAAATATTATTTAAGAGGAAGACTAAGAGACATTCTATTCATTAGATGAATAGAATATTAAGAGTCTCAAGGAATACCAAGAGGCTTGGTATTCATTGGGTTTTATTAGCATTAAGATGAGAGGAGCTCAAGGGACATAGACCCTTGGTATTCATTAGATGAGTATAAATACCCTCCCTTGTCAAAGGCTAGAGGGTGCATCTCTCTTCCTCTTCTTTCTTCCTCCTTGTCCATAACTCCTTAGTGGAGGTTCTTGTGCTTTGTGAACCATCCCAAGTTGCTAGCACAACTAAGGTGGTTCCTCTCTGAGGCGTAGATCGTGTTCGTGTGGATACGCATAGAGGCACGAACACTTGAACGTGTAAGAGATCCGACGAACCAAAGGACTAACGGGATAAGCGAAGGGCACGCGACAAAGCTATTTCTATAAGATAGGAATTGTAGATCACTTTGTATGAGTTTTTCATTCGCATGGATCGCTCGAGGGATCTTATTTCCGCTGCGATTTTAAATATTTTTACCTATAGATCCCGTCAGATAAATCTTAGGATTCAATTATTTGGAAATGGAGTTTGGTATTTTTGATGTTATAAAGGGGGTTTGTTGGTTTGAATTTTTATATCTAATGATAGTAAATAGAAGTCTAATCTAACCTCCGAAGGAATTAATAGAACCATAAAGTAAAACATTCTATTCTAGCCTAACCAATTTGCATCCAAATGAAGAGCAAAACTTAAAGCATTCAAATAAAATAAGCACTGAACAAATTAAAGGAATTAAAATGCATTAACCAAAGTAAGCAGTGTAAGAGAAATTTAACCAAACACGATGCAAGCACAAATAAAGTTAAATTATGCCCTCACGTGCATAACTGAGATGGTAAGGGGTTGGTAGATTGCCACTAGAGGTCTTGGATTCGAGCCACGGGACCGGTGGGGCATAAATCCCTACACTCTGTGTAAAAAGTCTCTCCCCCCAACCTCTTGTCTTTTTAGTTATCGTGATTTACCTCCTCGATATTGATCCTGGGGCGAGTTGGCGGGGGCGAGCGTTTCGCCTTTTGCCACAAATGAAGTTAAATTATGCACTAAAGATAAAGTGGAGCTCTCCCTCCGATTGGATGAATGGTCGATGGAGAACGAGCCCAGGACCTTGCATCTCACAAATGGAAATGCAAGAGCCTCTCCCAACCAAGACAAGGGTTCGTCGGTGGCGGATTCTGACAATGAAGATGGGAGCACCTCTTCCCAACCGGATCAAGGGCTTTATGCGAACAAGAAAAGGCGGAAGACCATCACGCATACTTCTTGCTCAGAGATGGACTTGCTAAAGTTAAGAAGGTGGAAGACCATCACACCTTATTCTCTTCTAAAAGTGTGCGTTCCCTTGTGAGAACCTTCCCAACCGGGGTGAGATGGATGATAGCTTCTCCCAATCGAGATGAGAGCTTGCCAATGGAAGTGGCCGAGATGGAAATGGGGGGACGGTAGCTCCCCGGCCAGCTTGCCTAGTGCTTTGTGGATGCAGGATGGAGAAGGAGGAGAAAGAAGATGAGTCCTTTAGCCCTAGATCCGAATTGGTCCAAGTGATTTATTTATTTATTTTTTTTCATTTTATATGAGTTGTGTTATGGCAGTGCTAGGAAGCACGGCTAGGCCGGGTTGGCTACTGAGGTAGCATCCAAATCGAGGTTCAGGATGGGACACAACTAGTCCATGTTAGGGGACACAGATAGGCCGTGAGCTTGTCAATGAAAGTGGCCGCCGGAGATGGAAATGGGGAGAGTGGAGACAGTAGCTCCTCGCCCAACCAGGCCGAGTGCTTTGTGGTTGGAGGATGGAGAAGAAGAAGACTCCTTCAGTCCTATATCCGAATTGGCCCAATTGAATTTTTTCCATTTTATATGAGCTGTGTTAGGGTCGTGCTAGGTACTAAGGCTAGGCCATGTTGACTATTGAGGTAGCATCCGAATTGAGCTTCAGGATGGGACACAGCTAGGTTGTGTCAAGGGACATGGCCAGGTCGTGTTCTTTGCTGTGATGTGTTCTGGGCTCCTCTTTTGACCCGATGGCGCTCTCTTTTAATTTTATACAAAATCATATTCATATTTTGAGAAATAATATCATAAATGTAGAATGAAGCTCTAAATTAACCCTTAAACATAAAATATGATATGAATCAATATTTAAGCATACGACAGGACTTAAATGTCAAGTATAAAAGTTAAAATAATGCGTCAAAATGTTGGTTATCAAGGATCGAGTTGGTATAAGCAACAAGAACCACAATTAGCTCGTGGTAGTCATCACAATTATGGTCTATATTGACCAACTATGATCCATGATCAGGCCGTGGAATGTTCCATGGTTGTGGATCATTAGGGTTTCAAGATGGCTCCACCCTTATTTTTAGCAAATTCGATTAGCTTCCTTTATTTTTAAAAAATTCTATTAATCATCTTTTATTTTTAGGTTATGTTACAGTTTGTCTGAGTTTTTAGGGAACTCTATTATGGTTTTCAAACTATAAAAGGGGAGGTCGGTACAAGGCATCTGATGAGAGGATCTCTTGAAAGGAGACCGAACACTATAAAAAGAAAGCATTGATTTAGTGATGAAAAGAATTCGTTACAAATTTATAATAAAATTAGCGACAAAACTAGAAATCGATGCAAATCAGCAACAAAATTTGTACACTAACTTTTCGTCGCAAATTGGTAACAAAAATGATTTCATCGTAAAATATGTTGCCAAGTAGCGATAAACATGAATATTTGTCGTAGATTTGTGACGAAAAAGAGATCCGTCGTAAAAATCTGCAACGAATCTAGAATTCATTAGAAATTTTGTAACGAATTTCAGATTCGTTGTAGATTTTGTGACTAATCCATTGATTTATCACAAAATTTGCAACGTATTTAGTTTCGTCGCAAAACATTTGCATCAAATTTATAATTCGTTGCAAATGTTGCAATGAATTCATGGATTTGTCACAACATACTAAGATTTTGCTTTAAAAAAATTGCTATTTTTTATTTCTAAATATTAGCGACAAATCCTTGGATTCGTCAGAGTTCTAACTTACATTGCCATATTGGGTTAATCAAATAAACAAAGCATACTAAGTAGATTTATTGTGCTAAGTAGGCCTATTGTGCTAAATTGGCCAAGTGGACAAGTGAAACTAAATGAGTTGAGCAACTAAAGAAGTGGATCGATCAATTCGGATAAACAAATTGTGAATATGAGTTGGTCGGTTGGATTGGTCAAACTAGATGGATTGGTTGGGTTTAAAAGAACAATTAAGTTAATTAGGGCAATCAAGCAAATGATGTTGGCCGTGTTGATCATACTAGTAAGAGTAGGAGTTTTGATGGAGTAAACAAATTGGTTAAGCTAGATGACCTAATTTGGTTAAAGGAATTAAGTATGCTAGACAAGTCAATAAGGTCAAATGGGTTCAATGATTTAGTCATGTTGATTGAAACTAAAGGTTAATAGCAAGGTAAGGTGGGTGACTTGTATGAGTAAATAAATTTAGATTTGTTGAGAATAAGTAAATTGTTTCACTTGGTTGTATTAGCTTATTGGGATTGGTGACGTCGATAGTGGTGATAAATAGCGCGCGATTCATGCATGATTCGTTATTTGTCAATCGTGTACTAGTCTACAAGATGTTAATGCGCTACAAAAAATATAATATTAAAGTAAATATAAGCATAAAACATTTGCTAAATATATATATTTTTGATTTGCAATGAATCCATGATTTGTCGTAGATTTGGCGATGAATCGGTGATTCATTGCCAAATCTGCAAAGAATCCATGGATTCATCACCAAATTTACGATAAATCTATGAATTCGTCACAGATTTGAATTTTGGGTTAGGGGGGGGGGGGGGGTTGACAATGAATTAATTTTCGTTGACAAATTCGTTCCCAATTGTGTTTTTTGTTTTTGTAGTCGGAAAGGTAGCCGTGTTTAAGACATCAAGGGAGCTACCGAACGTTGATGAGTTGTATCTCTAACGTTATGAATTATGATCCTGTCGCAGAGTGAGATGGACTCCCAAGAGTGGGGTGGTCCCCCGAGTGCCTCGAGCTACTGATGCCGGCTCCGATTTGCAAGAAAATGACTGTTAGCAAACCCGCCAGGAAAAGTCCCCGGCAATGCCCTCCGACGGTCAAGTCAGTCTATGCAAGAGCAGAGCAAAGCAATGAACAGTGGATGAAAGCACGATCGCACATACCTGCGGAATGAAGAGCGGAGGGGCTTATATAGCCAAGGGAGTTGACAACTCCTGTATGTGTCAGTCGCCCTTTGTACCCGAATGAGACAGGGGCATGGGCGCTGTCAGCTCATAGGATGGTGCCGAGCGGCGCCGCTCAATCTGACGCAGTGAATGGCGGCGTGGTGCGGGGTGCCCGGGTACGACAGAAGTACAGAGTCGACGGGATGTCCGGGACGTGCGCTATAAATAGGTAAGGCCTGCGCCGACCCCCGTACCACGATCATAAGTGTGATGTCAGGGAGCGGATATCGTAAGGATAGATTTTGGGGTAGGTCGCCGACTGGCCGACCTGAATGACATCGGGTCCCTTAAGTGCCATCTCCGTGTGACGCAAAAGCATTCTCCGAGTCAGTGGAGAGCTTGGATGTGGTCAATCCGTCTAAACCCGAGTCACGTGATTAAGTTGCTGGGAGAGCGCCGATTGGAACTCGGCGAGGTGTGGCCAGAAAGTTCTGGGCTCGGCCGTCGGTACCTTGTGCTCGGGACCACAGTAACAAGTGTCTTGGGTGTCGGATGCTCGGCGTCCGGCTCGGGGACCCAGGCCGGAGTGCGGCTTACTGCCTGCTCAATCGGGTGCCCCGGGCCGAGTGAACCCTGGGCTTCTTACCCTGCCAGCTGAACCAGTCTACCTATACCCGGTGGGCCCGACTTAGCCTTAGGTGGTGCTAGGCTGGCCGGGCAAGTGACACGTGAGCTGGGCTGGGATCATAAGCATCCCCCTCAAGTCTAGTCGAAGGAGGCGTCGAGTCCGACTAACTGGACCAATAGTTTAGATCGAGCCTGGCACCTCCGAGAGGGTCGGTGGCCCGACCGACCAGCGTAACCTACTGCCCGATCGCCCACCGGGACGTCAACCCCGTCCCATCCGATCATCTTATCAGTCTTGTCCCCGACTCTCGCCGAACCGATTCGAATCTCCTGTATTAATTGTCGTTTTAATTGTGAGCCACGTGTCCGATATCTATTGGTCTCCCGATCGTCGAAGCGACCACCGCCTGATACAACGAATGGGCGGCTCGCGTGTGCGACGCCGAGCCTCGGGAATTACCTCGAGTTTGATCGAACGACCCATGTTCCTTCCCGTCTTTTCCTTGGATCACCATCGGACGACGGTCCTCGTATGCTCGACCCTATAAATAGGCCTTTATCCCCACCGTTTTTACCATCGCCTTTCACTCTGATGTCGTCGTGCTGCTCCTGCACGCTCTGCTAGGGTTTCAGCGACTCCCCCTTTCCGGTCATCTTCTCCTGCCACCTTTCTTTCCCTCGGTTAGTTCTCCTTTTCACTCAGTCTTTTTCCTTTTCACTCGGTCTCTTGCCTTTTCACTCAACCCCTTTCCTTTTTACTCGGCCATGGACTCTCCTTCTTCCCCCTCGGACCCGTGGTACACTACCATGGTGTCCGAGCTCCACCGCCACGATCTCGACCAAATCCAAGCTCAATACTGTATTTCTTTCGACTACCAAATTCACCTGCCTGACCCGACTGATCGTCCCAAGACCACCCCCCTCAGCTTCATAACGATTTCCCGAAACCACCTTCAGGTCGGGCTTCGTTTTCCTATCCTCCCCTTCATCTCCTCAGACTGTCGCTTTTTTCAGATCCCGCTCTCTCAACTCGCCTCGAATGTCATCCGTCTGATGTGCGGCTCGGTAATCATTTTTACTCTATATAAGATCCCCCTCGAGATCGAGATCTTTTACTTCTGTTTTATCCCAAGAGGCAGGAGCTGGGCGACTTTTTCTTTCAATCTCGAGCCAAGACCTCTTTTTTGTCAAAACTTCCAACCTCGAACAAGGGTTGGAAGGAGCGCTTTTTCTTCATAAATACCACCCCGGCCTTGAGTTGGCCAACCACATGGATCTCCGATCTTCCTCCATCTCCCCCTCTCCCCGAAAATTACCGAACCCTTCCCTCTTATCAGTCGGCTCTATCTAAAATCGGGGGTCAACATTTCCACGGGGGTCATCTGCTAAGTGAGGGGATTTTGTACGTGTTTGGCCTCAACCAAGTGACGTTCCACTGACCCCGATCACTCGATGAGCCTTCCTCTCTATTCTTCGGATATTTTTAGCTAACTAAACTTTTATTATTTTGCATCAAATATGATGCTAGCGGTTGTTCTCGAGGAAGGGTTCGGCATGGACGACGTTGAACTGGAATCCCGGGTCGGCGAGCAGCTGGCCCGGTGAGAAGCAGCTCCGCCTGCTGTGACTCCCGCTAACATGTCTTCCTCCTCTGGTAACGGAGCAACGCCGCCCACGGATCCCGAGCCGATAGAGGTGGAGGACGAGCCTCTGGTCTTCAAGCGCCGGAGGGACCGATTGGCTGACGCAGAGGTCGTGCCTCCAACCGCCCCCACAGTCGGAGCCTCCACCAGTGCCCGCCCGAAGAAGAAGAAGAAGGCGCCCCGACCCCCAGCCCTTACCTCGACTCCCAGTCGGGCTGGTCCTTCCGACCCAGGGGGATCCCCTTCCCCCTCCCCCCCCCCCCCCCCCCCCCCCCCCCCCCCCCTACTAAAGAAACGAGTGTCCGGCCACTGCACCTGGTCATGCCCTCATGTGCCGTCTCGGCCACAGGCTATAAGAGGCCGACTGACGAGCCGGCCGAGAGATCCCAGCAGGTCCATCTGAATGTCCCTTGGGTGACAACTTCTACCAGGGCCTTCGAGAGGCTAACTACCGGAGCCCGACCAGCCGAGCCAACGCCTTCCTCTCCGAGGCCAGCGGGCCACCTGGGAGGCCGCACAGTCCGAGTTGGAAGCCGCTCGGTCGAAGCTCGAGGAGCTCCGAGCTTATAAGGCGGACGAGGCGGCTTGGTGGGACTCTCGGAGGGTTGATTATATCAACTCTCGGGAGTTCAGCGAGCAGCTGTCGGGGAGGCTGCGCCCGATGCTTAAGCAGCTGATGCTCAGCACCATCGAGCAGCTTAAGCAGGGCGGGCACCTTCCGTTCCGCCCGATCTCCCGGTCAGCACCGTCAAGTTGTTCGGCTGACCCAGCGGATGGAGGAGGTCTTCCGACCCTTCTAGTGAGGTCGGGGTTTTTGCATTTCTTTTCTTTCTTTCTGTAGAGGCTTGCCTCAATTTTGTAACGCATCTACCTTTAATGAAAATTTCCTTTCGTTTATGCCTTGTCAAACGTGTTTGTTATTTTTTGCTTCAAAGTGTCGATTACTCAGACATATACTCGAGCCCCTTCCTTCTCCCTTCCTTTGTGAAGTCGACTCGGCCAAAAGACGCGATACTTCGAATAGATTAAAACTAGGGACTAGCCCTTAAGTCACATACCCGCTCGGGGGACTTAGTCATTCATGTTCGACTTTTGTTTAAGGATCGGGGACTATAAAGTGTTCGACCAAGTATACTGTTGCTCGCTCGGGGAGAAAGGCTCGTGCGCTTGATCGGCTTGACCTCGGGGAGCGTGTGTTGCCACGCATCCGGTCGGGGGGCCGAGCTAAGTAGGATGTTGTTTGCTCAGAAGGCTTAGAGCTGAGATGCTCAGTCGGCTAAATTCTGGGGAGCGTGGGTCGCCACACGTCCGGACCGGGAGTCGAGCCGAGGGGAGCGCGGGAGCATGCCCGCTTATAACTCGCTCAAGGGCGAGAGTTTGGACACTCGGTCGGCTAAATCCCAGGGAGCGTGGGTCACCGCGCGTCCGGACTGGGGCTCGGTCACCGCGCGTCCGGACTGGGGGCCGAGCCGAGGGGTGCGTGGGAGCATGCCCGCTTATAACTCGCTCAGAGGCGAGAGTCTGAACACTCAGTCGGCTAACTCTAGGGAGCGTGGGTCGCCACGCGTCCGAACTGGGGGACGAGCCGAGGGGTGCGCGGGAGCATGCCCACTTATTACTCGCTCAGAGGCGAGAGTCTAGACACTCGATCGGCTAAATCCCAGGGAGCGTGGGTCGCCACGCATCCGGACTGGGGGCCGAGCCGAGGGGTGCATGGGAGCATGCCCGCTTATTACTCGCTCAGAGGCGAGAGTCTGGAGCGCCTGCAAGTTGACCAAGAACTCCGTTCTTCCACTATCATTACAGTTATGAAATATACTTGTCTTACAAGCTCTCACTCTGCCTCTCGATATGGCTAGAGATGGATAGCATTCCAAGGCCAACTAAGGCTGAGTCGGGCCCACCGGGAAGGTAGACTGCTGGACCCACCTTATTTACCTGCCAACCATTTGGTCCAACTGACTTGTTTGGACCTTTTCTTCTACTTAATGTCTGATCAACTGATCTATTAGTACTTTCCTGCAACATTAACTTAGCACAATATATTAGAAATAGTATACTTCGATCAACCAAATATGCTAGTCCAGTCGACCACATGCAGTCTACTGGAAACATTCTTTTTGTCACATTTACTTAGAGTTCACTTCTCAAAGACTTATCACTTGCCTATGTCAGTTTTGACCTATCAAGACTTCTTTCTTGCCTAACTCAACCTTGATCTGTTATGATTTCTACCTTTACTTAGGTTAATCTTGACTTGTTAGGACTACCATTGCTTAAGTTAACCTTGATCTACCAGGACTTCTATATTTGCCTAGGTTAACCTTAATCTGTCAGGATTTTTATCTTTGCCCAAGTAAACTTTGACTTCTCAGGACTTTTATCTTTGGAAAAGAACCTTTATAAACGTTGACTACTATGGGGAATCGCTCGTGCTTCAGGATTTAATGATGGCTGGTCTGTAGGACCGGACCGATACTTGAATTAAAATTTTTTTAAAAAACTCTTTAATTTTTCCTACTAAAAACCCTTCAAAACTTGGCCTTGATTCCCGGCCTAGCAGCTACAATCCAACTTCAAATTCAAGCCTGGACCTGCTGCTGCTCGACCTGGACCACCGCAGTAATTGGTGAGCAGTTGGGGACATGAATGAATTCATCAAGATTATATATTTTATCTTAGCGGCTGTTGAGTGGATCAGCTGGAACCATTTTTGTTCACGGAGAGAAGATGAATGCAGCAGCATTGTGGGGGCGAGGGCTAGGCCTAGGCCTAGTGGGGAAATCCTACTGCTGCACATTGCAGGAATGAATGATTATAAAAAATTAGTGGACTCATTTTGGGTTGCAGAAAACGCTAGTGTCAGCAGATGGAGGAAACAGTCCTGCCATTTGTCATGCATTCAGGAAGCAATATTGCGTCCTCTTTTTGAGCTAAGAAACTTCAATGCTTGAAGATGCATGATTTGAGTGTCAAAAGTTACAGTCCATCTATCGAATGCTTCTTTCCTCCATCACGAGAACAACGGAAAGAAGCCTTATACGTGAAACGACAAATGATTGAAATAACTTTCCCTGTGTACCCTCCTCCCTCCAATTCCGTAGCTAGCAGTAGGATCACTATCCAATCAACTTGATAGCACCGTTTCATGCTATTGTTTCTGTTCAGTGTTGCAAGCTTTATGTCCGTATGAACAAACTCCAAACGAATGAAATGGGCACTCCAGTTAGGATGAGCCAACTGCAAGCTACTCGAAGACTTTGAATAAGTGGAGTGCTGTTCATTCGGCATGCCTCGCTAGTCCAGACTGTAATGATCAGAGTTCTACCTGGATCATCTAAAGAAAAGCATCTTGCTGTTGTGGTGGTGCTATCAATGTTTCTTTCCTTTCTTTCCTTTTAGTTTTTTCTTTTCTCTTTTACTCTTGAAAAGGATGCAGCAAGCTATCTCGTGCACATCTTTATCTTTATTCTTAATTTAGTCCGGTACGATTTCCATTGTGTAGTGTTAGTGTGGGTACTCATCATGCTTCTCTACCTGGACCTCGTACTTCATGGACAAGTTAGGCATAGGGTTGGATGATGTTGTGCGGTTTTGCTTGTCCAAAGAATATTTCCTTCCTGATCGTCTTTCTTTGCAGTTTGCTCCATTCTATTATTTTATCTCTACAGTTTCAATTATTGTCGGACTAAGTTTTTGCCTCAGTTTTAATATTATAATCCAAGTTGAGACTGATGAGGCATTCAATTATTCAAAGTTGGAAGTCAGAACGAAAATATCTCATGCACTTGAGGACTATATTCCTACAATTGTTCGATTGAATTCGAATTAGTGTCAAATTCAGTCCGTATATTTTGAAAGAAGAGCAAAAGTTATCATCATCCAATTCCTGGAATGTGACATCTCAAATCTTCCCGTCCTATATTGTTCGTAATTTTAACAGTTGTTTATTACAGTTGTATCGACGGTATAAAACAGAGGACGCCCCTAGTATTCTGTTAATTGAAAGACGCCTGATTCAATTAAAATATTAAGCGGACCAGACCGTTTTACCGTTGTGTCCCGAGTCGGAGAATGCTGGCTCAAACCCAACTGTTGTGACCATTAAAATTTTAACCGAAACACTTCATTTGGCACACATCAAACCCCATCCAAAAGAGTCTTGGAAAACGTGTTGTCTCTTTCATCCTCTGCACTATTTAAACCCCCTCCTCTTGAGTTGCCACGCGAGGAGAGAAGAGAAAGAGAAGGCAAATAAGCCAGCAAGCTCGCTGAATCCTTCCTTCCTTCATTGAATTTTGTAGAGGGAGAGGGAGAGGGAGAGGTGTAGTGCAAACGAACAAATAAAAAGGGAAAGGGAAAAGAAAAGAGAAAAAGGAAAGGGAGCAGATCATGTCACTGGACGAGCCCAATCTCAACCAGCAGTTGATAAAGGCGAAGCCATGGATCGAGAAGAGCCCCAGCCCAAATGAGGCGCCACTGCTCGAGCCCAGAACGGAGGTGGCCCAGCTGATGGTGGAGGAGGCCAAGCAAATCCTTGCCATCGCCTCGCCCATGGCGCTCGCCGGTCTCCTCCTCTACTCCCGCTCTCTCGTCTCCATGATCTTCCTCGGCCGCCTCGGACGCCTCCCCCTAGCCGGCGGCGCACTCGCCATTGGCTTCGCCAACATCACCGGCTACTCCGTCCTCTCCGGCCTTGCCATGGGCATGGAGCCCCTCTGCGGCCAGGCCGTAGGCGCCCGTCGCCTAGCCCTCCTCGGCCCCGCCCTCCACCGCGCCATCCTCCTCCTCCTTGCGGCTTCCCTCCCCATCGCCGCCCTCTGGTTCACGATGCGTCGTCTCCTCCTCCTCTGCGGCCAGGACCCTGACATCGCCGCGGCGGCTCACGACTTCGTTCTCGCCTCCATCCCCGACCTGCTGCTTCAATCCTTCCTCCATCCCATCCGCATCTTCCTTCGTTCGCAATCCATCACCCTCCCACTCACCTACGCCGCCGCCGCCGTAGCCCTCCTGCACCTCCCCCTCAACTACGCCCTCGTCTTCTACCTGCGCTTCGGCATTCGTGGCGTCGCCTTCGCCTCCGTCTGCACCAATCTCGCTTTCATCCTCCTCCTCCTCCTCTATATCTACTTCTCCGGCGTCCACCGACAAACTGCGGCACTCGATTTTTCGACCGATTGTTTCAAGGGATGGGGCTCTATGCTGAATTTGGCGATTCCTAGCGCCATCTCTGTGTGCCTCGAGTGGTGGTGGTATGAAATCACGGTCCTCCTTTGCGGCCTCCTCCTCGACCCTAAATCCGCCGTCGCCTCCATGGGCATTCTCATCCAGACCACCTCTCTCATCTACATTTTCCCATCCTCCCTCAGCTTCGGCGTCTCCACCCGCGTCGCCAATGAGCTCGGCGCCTACCGCCCGGCCCGTGCCCGTCGCGCCGCCACCGTCGGCCTCGCCTGCGGCTCCATTCTAGGGATCCTCGCGCTTGCCTTTGCGGTGGTGGTTCGGCACGCCTGGGCACAGATGTTCACGCCCGACGCGGCCATCGCCGCGCTCACATCTGCCGTGCTCCCCATGGTTGGGGCTTGCGAACTGGGAAACTGCCCCCAGACCACCGGGTGCGGGGTGCTGCGAGGGAGCGCGCGGCCGCGCGCCGGGGCCAACATAAACCTAGGGTCGTTCTACGCCGTGGGAATGCCGGTGGCGGTGGCGCTAGCGTTCTGGGCTAGGTGGGACTTCGCCGGGCTCTGGTTCGGCATGCTGGCGGCGCAATCCGCGTGCGTCGTGATGATGTTGATCGTCGTGCTCCGCACCGACTGGGAGCTGCAGGCGCAACGGGCGCAACGGCTTGTCGGCGGACGCCTCGACGCCGGCCCCAGTACGGACGAAGCAATCGTGGTGGTGATAGTGCTGGAAGACAACAATATTAACAGTGAGAAAGAGGCAGAACCAAAGTTCAAAGCAGGCAACGCTAACGTCGTCGACTATGATTCATCAAACCTATAACTACCTTTATATTTCTCTCTTCTTAATTTTTTACATATTATTTTCCAATTTTTTTATCTCTCGTCGTCGAATGAATTAATCAGTGCGAAACAGATCGGATATCGAATTATTTAAAGTGAAAAAAGGACCATTGGATTAATGCATTCATGGTCAAGCCGGTCTAATTAGATTGAAGTCGCTGTATCATTAGCTAAGCCTTCGTTGTAGCGCAACCTTATAAGGAACGCAACCATCATTCCGATACCACACATTTTTCATTTAGCACGTTAAATGAAACAAATAATAATTAAGAAAAATAAATAGAATCTGTTTGAGTTAGTAGTTCCATAAGTATTAATCCTTGAATGGATTAATAGGTACTGGGGCGAACAAATTATCTTTTATCATCATATATTTTATTTTAAATTTTTATTCTCTTTCCAATTTCAATAGAAGAATGTTTAATTTTTTTGAAAATTGTTTTTCAGAAATAAAAAAAAATTGATGTATCTAAAATCCTCATCCTCCATGCTAGTGTCTCAATTTAACGAATTAATAAAGAATTTGTATTTAATAAATCATTGACTTAAGAATTTTAGATTGATGGGTTGTCGTTTCAAGTATTTCTTAATTTATATTGATGGTTGATGAAATTTTTTTATAAGATTAGATTAGTCATCAGAATTAGTTGGCGTAAGTTACATATCTGATATCAATTAAGAAAACACTAATGGCATGACTTATTCTAATGATAGAGATGAATCGGTATAAATTAACACATTAGAGAACACTCACGAATGTCTGACAAAGCCTCTTTCATGTCTAAGTTAGACTATGACAATGGAAAGAGAACGATCAGAATGTAGTAAGAAAGGAAACTAATAAGAAAACGATGTACGGATCGTCTTACCATTGCTAATGTTCATATGATTGCTCAGATGGTTCGTACAAGTGCTATTTCCGGTAATTCTGAGCTGCTTGGAGTTGGGAATGGTAATGGGAATGGGTTGGACCGGAATGGTTTACCAACCTCATCTCCTGAATTTATCCTGTTCACATCTTTAGTTTTGTTTAATTGAGAAATTTTCATTCCCGCTCCGTAGGGATTAAACTCCATCCTCCTTTCTGTTGGAGGATATACTCCTTTTCGGAGAGTTTACAATAAATTAAAATTACAAAAAATAATTTCAACTTAGCTGTTGAGTGACCCGAGCTGCCTTTTATGCAGATTACAGTCTCTCGAGTAGAATTCCCGAGCTGGAATTCCCGAGCAGAATCTCCCGACTAGGTCTTCCGACCAGTATCTCCCGACCAAGTCTCCCGACCAGTATCTCCTGACCAAGTCTCCCAACCAGGTCTCCCGAGCAGTAGTCGGACGTCTCCCGACCAGGGTCTTCAGAACCAGTTTGCTTGAACCGGAATTGGAGAGTTGCTGAGGCCTGCGTTACGCAGTTTCTTTGAAACAGATTTGTCCTCCTCCGATGGTGCTTTGAGGCTTCGAAGGACATCTGTCTCTCAGGATACAACAATAGGATCACGGGCACAACGGAGCACTCGTTGCTCATGGCGAACTGAGAAAGTACTCGAGCGCTATCAAGGGAGGTCGGGAAGGAGGTGGAAGATAATTTCTTCTCTGTATATCGTCTTAATATAAAAAATCAATTATAAAAATTATATTATATGATATCATCATCATCATCGATGCAGGTTCGAGGATCAGGATAATATTGTCATACCCATCCTATTTAACTTACGGGGATTTGAAAATTTTCTAAATCAGAACTCGAATTTGAAAATATTTTTCAAATCTGTCCCATTTTAAATTTTCCCCGCAAGATCCCATCCCTACTAGAGTCCTTGAGCGGTTCGAATAATACCTCTAACTTGAGGATTCAACTGAGGAAACTAGGGAAGGAGGCCCACCTCGCAACTTAGCCGGTGGGGGCTAAAAGCTAATTGGAGACAATGTTGTCTGAGTGAAATCAGTCTCATGAGGCCGAGTGAATTGGCCATCTCTAAGTTGGATGTACGGAATTAGGCTCGAGTTGAATCCGTCCTCCAAGGTTAAAGTGGATTAAGTCATGGCTGAGGCTTTATCAACGCAATGAGGGAGGAGACAAGGGTGGCCAAAGCTACAGAGGAGATGTCCAAGGA
Source organism: Boesenbergia rotunda (assembly GCA_024364735.1). Lineage (NCBI taxonomy): Eukaryota > Viridiplantae > Streptophyta > Magnoliopsida > Zingiberales > Zingiberaceae > Boesenbergia > Boesenbergia rotunda. The sequence goes on from JAGFNQ010004939.1 coordinate 197,831, forward strand.
GAACTTTCTTAACACAATGATAGAGTTGTAACAAACCGAGCAGAAAGTAACTCTATTAGTAGAGAATGCATGCCTAACTGTAGGTTGAGCTAGAGACCATCAACAAGTCTGACGAGCTACAAAAGTGGGAGGCCTAGCCGGAGAACAATTTCAATTGAACAATTTTCACATTTTCGAGAAATAATTTTCAATTTTTTTAAAAAAAATCATTAACCAAACACATTCATCATGTGGACTGTACATGGAGTGTGCTTAACTTTAGTTCTTGAATGGGATGCGTGTGTATGCCATCTTACGATAATATGCAAAATTTATCTCATGATTTTCTTGGCAGGCCAAAAATTAAAAGATACTTGATCATGTCGCGAAGCGAGGTGGACTCCCAAGAGCATGCGATCTCCCGAAGATCACGAACTGCTAAGGCTGACTCCGATCTACAAGGAAGAGACCATTAGAACCTGTCGGAAAAAATCCCCGGCAAGACACTCCAACAGTCAAGTGAGTCCCCGATGGTGGAAGAGTAGTGAAAGCAATAGAACAGTAGTGAAAATACTATTGCGCGTACCTGGGGGACGAGCAGTGGAGAGACTTATATAGCCGGGGGAGCTAACAGCTTCTGCCCAGTCTGCCACCTTTTGTCGTATACAAGGACAGGGTAAGGCATACCCAGGGTGGCAGGGTATTGTGTCACATACTGAAATAAGAAAAGAGACGCTATCAACTTATGGGCGAGCGCTGTCAGGCGCCGCTCGGCCTGACACAGACGTAGGTGAGCGGGGTACGAGATGCCAGGGTATCACAGGTAGATCACGGCGTCAGCGGGATACTGGCGATTCGGTCTTGAACGATATCAGGTCTGTGCCGACCCCGTACTCCTTCTGCTAGTCCGGTGTCAAGGAGTGATTGTTCGGATGAGTCACGACAAAACCTCGAAGGTTGGTGTCGGCTGGCGGCTCAGAGTATTGGTGCCTACTGGCGGCTTAGAGTATTGGTGCCGACTGGTGGCTTTAGAGTATTGGTGCTGACTGGGGGATGGGCATGAATTCGGGCCCAAAGGTCACTGTTACCGAGAGTAACTATGCTTCCCGAATCAGTGTGCCCGAGTGGCAATACCCCGACTGGGTTCGAAGTGAATCGGCTAGACCCGACCTTGGGCCGGGTCCAGCCCGGACCAGGCTCGAAATCGACCTGGTCAACGGGCCAAACCGGAACCGGCCCGGCAGGATGCCAGGCCGATTACGGTTCGGCACAGCCAAAATCGCCGAACCGACGGTTAACCGCTGGTTCCCGGTTCAGTGCCGTTGGGAAGGTTTTTTTGGTTTTGATTTAGTGAGATCATTTGACCGTTTTTTGAGCAATGACTATGATTTAGTGACCGTTATGATCCAAACTCTATAAATAGAGAGTTCATTTCATCATTTTCACACACATCTTCTCTTCTCTCAATCTCTCATTCTCAAATCTCAAGTCTCAACTTCTCTCTGCGTTCTTCATTTTTCAACGATAATGGAAGGTGGTCACGGAGTTTCATCATCTCAATCTCGAAGGGGAAAAGAAATAGCGTAGAAGGATCCCAACCTTCAAATTCAATCCACCGACGATGAGACTGAGGCTCTGTTAGGATGTGTACTAAGAGCCTAGCCTTTTTATATGAACATCTACATTTTGGAATATGAATCACATGATTATGATTGTATTTTATATCTGTATATATGTGTGTGCATGTTGTCTAATACTTTATACTGTAGATAACACGGTGTGTGGTGTCACACAAAAGATCATATTATCAGTCTCTTGTAGAGTATAAGAAGAAGCTCACAACCGAGATGGTCTTGGACAAACCATTGGCATGATTGTAGTGCAATTTGATATGGTCTGTCTTGACCATAGAGTTACACTAGCTAGTACACTCTGAGTGTATTGAGCGGACCAACTTTGAGGTGATTCAATTCATATTGACTATATAATTGAATGAGACCTCAAGATATTATTTTGAACATGCTCTTAATCTCAATATAATAATGAGCATATATACTTAGTATTTATTTCTTTGATTTACCAGTGAGCGAGATTTATTCATTAAATCGATAGACTCGGTAAGTTGGGAAATAGTATTATTTGCATGGTGTGACGTTGATTATAGGAGAAAACCGTGTCCTATTTTAGGATGATGATACCCCCTTGAGGAGCTCATAAAGTTTATCATGTAAACCCTGCAGGTGGACTTGGTCCGGCATGATAATAAGGTTGAGTGGTACTACTCATGGAGTTAGAAGTTAATTAATTAATTGTCAGATTAATTAATTAATTAACGGATATGCTATATCTTAAACACGGGGAGAATTTTGTATAAATAATATATTGGAACCCATATTTTATTATGGGGGTTGGTGAGGTAATTCAATAATGATCTTTTAGTGGATTGGATCATTATTAACGGATCCGATTTTGTGGCTAAAAATTTTTCTAGCTAAAAAATTTTTTGTGGTTAAAAAATTTTTTGTGGTTAAAAAATTTTTGTGGCTAAAAAAATCCGTTAGGTAGCCAAAAACCAACTCCTCCTCATGGTCCCTATTGTAGCCTATAAATACCTCATGAAGCCTAGACCCAAAATAATAACTTCTTTGGTTTTATAACTCTTGGGTTTAATCTCTTGGTTTTCCCTCCTCTCTTCTTCCCTCTTGGCCGGCGGTAAAACCCTAGGGTTTAGGGTTGGGCGGCGCACAAAGGGAGACTTGTTTCCTTTGGTGGCCGGCTTTAGCAAGGGAAGGAGAATTCTCCTTGGTGGTCGGCTAGGATCTTTATCCGTGGAGGTGGTGGTCGGCGGCGCAACAAGAAGGAGAGGAAGAGGTGGTGGCTAGCGGCACAAAGGAGAGGAAGAAAGTTTTTTCTTCCTTTGTGGATTGACGTAAGCAAGAGAGAAAGAGAAGTGCGGTCTAGGAGGCTTCAATTCTTGGGAGATCGTCGCCCACACGACATCCAAGAAGAGGGAGGTTATACAATAGAAGATCAAGAGGTATGAATTTATCTTATTCATTCTTGTTCTTTATTTTTCCTCGTTGTTGTTAATTATTCATTAATTAACTTGGATCCCGATTGTAAAACACAAAAACCGTCGATCTTACATCGTCGTCTTTTCCGTGGCTAACCGACTAGAAGAGTCGAATTGCTTGAACAATAAGTTTGTTTAAGCTTGAACAATAAGTTTGTTTATGCGATCACTTAAGTCATTAGCATGACAACGAAACGGTCGTTTGGAAGTTTCGTATGTGCCTGAATTAATTTCAATTAATGAAATTTTAATCCGGGGGCACGACAACGGATAGATTTCATGCACACCATCCAAGGGCCTAAAATCCAACAATTGGTATTAGAGCGCAAGTTTCCGATTTTGTGTGTTTGGATTCGGTTACTTTTATGCAATTTAATCATATATTTTATGCCGGATAATAGCAGGATGTGCGTAGGTTAACTTTTTGTTGCAGGCATATGATCCACTATTATGGTCATATGTGTGTATGTGATTGGATGTGATTGTGTGTTTTAAATATTTTTTGAATACTCGGGGTTGATGTGGCTAAATTAGTATTTAATTTTTTAATTAAATACGACATTGTTTAGCCGCTCTTTATTTTTAGTTTACTTTTGATCTAGATTTTTGTACACTCCTTCGTGGAGTATAGGATCAATGGATGTACACTCTTTATTTTTGTTTAGCCGTTAGATTTCGATATCCTGAAGTGGTGGTCACAGAAGGCTCAAAGATTTGCGGTTCTCTCCGTGATCGCAAAAGAAATTTTAGCTTCTCCAGTGTCAACTGTTGCTGTGGAGCAAACGTTTAGTGCCGGCGGCAACATATTAGATGAAAAACGATCAACTATGTCTCCCGACTTATTGGAAGCTTAAGCATTACTAGATGATTGGACCAGAGCCGAGAAACGAATCCAAGGAATGCAACTTTCAGAAGACGAAGTCGAAGAATTTGATACCGAAGGAACGAATACAATGGGAACGGGAGGAAATGGAAGTGAGTGATAAAGGATAAAAATGTAAAGAATGTAAAAGGGTAAAAATGTAAAAGAACTACGTGGGCTTTGATTCCCCTACACCCTAAGGGGATACGCAGACAGCTTATATAAGTGCAAGCCCTTTTTTTAATAAAATTTATTTTTTAATTTTTAATTTTTTTAATATAATAATCTTGAACCGTGGCGAACCGTGGCGAACCGTGAACCGACGGTTCCGAACCGTGAACCGTTACCGGCTTGGGCGGTTATGCTTAAGGGTCGACCTCCCACGAATCGTCGAATCGGCGGTTCCGAACCGTGGTCAGGTCTAAAATCGGCTGAAGGCTCGGCACCCTCGCCGTTCGGGCCTTCATTGTAAGGGAGCTTTGGGGCGCCGATCAAGCTTCCTCTGACTCAGGCCCAAGCCTTCGTGAAACCTTGGGGCTTAGCCGTCCCATAATTCAGGAAGTATTCTCTGGTCGATGCCAGGCTGGATCAACTGCTTGAACCACCCATTTGATGGGCCCTCGGGGATCTTTTGACCCAGACCCCTGCTAACGGAGCACTAGGAGGGTCGACCTGCTTACCTATGCGATGGGCCAGGCCCCTAAACGTGGGCCGGGATCAATACTCTTAATTATCTTTTTCATTAGAAGTGCCCCTTTTCAAAAGCAAGTCAAAATATTACCCCACTATATTTTTCATCCCAAAAATATCCTTACTCAAAGGTTGTTGTAGTCATTACAAAATAACTAGTTATGACATATTAAAGTAAATAGTTTATCTATCTTTTTTTTTTTTAACTTTGCTTGTGACGACTTAGTCATGACCGATCTCAAGTACGGATAAAAGAGAAAGATTACGTTAAATTGCCAACTAGCATAAAAAAAACTATGATAAATACTCAATGAATCTATTAAACTATTATGCTAATTCTAGGATGTTCCCGAAAAGAACGCGTTGCAGGGTTCGACTATAACGTCTCGGCAAGGACTGCTACATTCCAAAACTCGAGTGTGGTTCTAAATATCCAAGGGTTCGCGTTACACTGTCCGACTGTAACGTCTCGGCAAGGACCACTATATCTCCATGAAAACTTGAGTGTAGTGTTAAATAAGCAAGAGTTCTTATACCATAGGTGAAATAAGAATAACCATTATAAGAAAACTAATAATCTGAGATTTGGAACATGAAATATAGGAACTCTCACTAGTAAAATAATGGAGGTAGTAGATACGATAATTAGGAGAAAAATTAGTATTTTATGTGTACAAGAGACAAAATGGGTAGGCGAGAAGACAAAAATGATAGAGAACTCAGGTTTTAAGTTATGGTACATAGGAAAGAGGAACAAGAAATGGAGTGGGTATTTTTTAGATAATTCTTTAAAAGATGAAGTTGTTGGAGTAGTTAGAAAGAGAGATATAATTATAGCTCTCAAGATAGCAAGTAACGAAAGAAGTTGTGAACGTAATTAATATATATGCATCTCAAGTAGGATTAGATGAAGAAATCAAATCAAGATTTTGATACGATTTAGATGAGGTATTACAAAATATTCTGCCAAATAAAATGATTTTAATAGGAGGCGATCTAAATGGATATATCGGAGTGAAAAATGAGGAATATGAGAAGATATATAGGGGTTATGATTTTGGAATAAGGAATGAAGAAGGGAAAACTATATTGAATTTTGTGATAGCATATGACCTTATACTAATTAATATATTTTTTTAAGAAAAAAAAATACTTGGTCACATTTAAAAGTGGGAATAATAAATTACAAATTGACTTTTTTATGGTTAGGAAGAGAGATAGGAAGATTTGTAAAGATTGTAAGGCATCCCTGTAGAGAGCTTAACTATCCAACACGAATTAGTATTATTGAATATACGCCTTAATTATAATATCAATGGAGAAAAAATATACACGACTCTTAGAATTAAGTGATGAAAGTTAAAGGATGGGAAGCAAAATATATTGAAGGAGAAGTTAGGAATATAAGCATTTGATGAAATATACAGTGACTTTAATACGATATGAGATAAGATGATATCAAAGTTGAAAATAGTAGTTAAGGGTGTCCTTGGTGAGTCAAAGGAGCATGCACCGCTAAGTAAGGAATTTTGGTGGTGGAATGAGAAAGTATAAGAGAAAGTGAAGAAAAAACGAATACCTTATAAAGAGTTATATATTTGTAAGAACAAGAAAAACTTAAAGAAATATACAATAGTCAAGAAAGAGACTAACAAAGTAGTGAATTAAGCAAAAAAATAAAACTTTTGAATGATTATATCAAAACTTGGTTACAAAAGAAGGGGAAAGGGACATTTATAAAATAGCTAAAGAGAGAGAGAGGAAAACAAGAGACTTTAGCCAAATAAGATGTATAAAGATGAATGCAATATAGTACTAGTAAATAATAGTGAAATAAAAGAGCGACGGAGGATTTACTTTTATCAACTTTTTAATAAAGATTTAGGGGACCAACTGAACTTAGGCAATTTAAGTAATTCAAATGAGTATAGAAAGTTTAATTTTTATCGTAGAATTCAATCTTCAGAAGTAGAACAAGCTTTGAAAGGGATGCAAAATGGATGCAAAATGGAAAAGCCATGAGACCAATTGAGGTATGAAAGTGCTTAGGGAAATAAGGTATTGAATGACTTACAAAATTATTTAATATGATATTGAAAATAAAAAAAAAATGTCTAATCAATAAAGGGTAAATACTCTAGTTGTCTTATATAAGAGCAAAGGAGATGTACAAAATCGTGCAAATTATAGGGGTATTAAACTAATGAGTCATACCATAAAACTTTAGGAAAGAGTAATAAAAAAAAGATTAACAAATGAGATTATGATGATCGAAAATCAATTTGGGTTTATGCCTGGAGGTTGACAAGAGAAGTTATATATCTTCTTAGATAATTAATTGAAAAGTATCGGGAGTAAAAGAAAGATCTACACATGGTATTTATTGATTTAGAAAAAGCTAATGATAGGGTCCAAAGAAAAATTATATAGAAAATTCTAGAAAAGAGAGCAGTTAGCGTAATATATATTGAACTAATTAAGGATATGTATGAAGGTATAATGATCAGAGTGAATACTTCAGGCGGATTAACTGAAGCATTTCTAATAATGATAGGGTTATATCAAAGATCAACTCTAAGTCTCTATCATTTTATACTAATCATGGATGCGAACTCACTGGACATATTCAAGATACAGTACTATGGTGCATGTTGTTTGCAAATGATATTATTTTGATAGATGAGACACGTGAAGGAGTAAATGCTAAACTAGAATCTTGGCGGGAAACACTAGAAGTGAAAGGTTTTGGGCTTAGTAGAGTAAAGACAGAATATATGAAATTTAAGTTTAGCAATATTTGACATAATGAGACAATTGTTAATATAGGAGATAAAGAGTTATCTAAAACTGAGAGCTTTAAGTATTTGGTATCATTTTTGCAAAGTGATGGAGGAATTGAGAGAGATTTCTTATATAGAATAAAAGCAGAATGATTGAAATTGATATTAGCGTCAGATGTTTTATGTGATCGTAAAGTACCTCTAAAACTTAAAGGGAAGTTCTACAAAATGGTAGTTAGACCTACTATGTTATATGGTGCTAAATATTGGACCATGACTCGGGCATATGAGCAAAAGATGAAAGTTGCAAAGATGAGGATTTAAGGTGGTTGTGTGGACATACGAGGATAAACAAAATAAGAAATTAGAGCATTGGAGAGAAAATTGGAGTTGCATCTAATAAAAAAAATCGAGAGACGCGTTTAAGAAGGTACAAACATATACTTAGACGATCAATAAATTCCCCTATTAGGCGATGAACTATGATAAATATGCATATTAAACGAGGAAGAGAAAGGCCAAAACAAGACTTGATTGGTAACAATAAAATATGATATTTATTTAAATATAGATGATGATATAATAAGGGACAGAGTCCAATGGCGTAGAAGGATCCATATAACCGATTATACCTAGTGGGATAAAGCTTGGTTATTATTGTAGTTTGTCTTTTTAATTCAACCTTGTCAAAATATTATATAAAAATATTTTTATATAAAAAAATTATTTAACAATTTTGTTAAAATTATTTAAAGTTGATTAAATATAATCATTTTCAAATAGTCAAAAACACTTTAAAATTATTATAATTATTATAACAGTTTTAAAGTTTTTTAACCATTTTAAAATGTTTTTAATTAAATTTAAATTATTTTGACCAACATAGTAGTCCAATCGGTTTAGTTTAACATGCTAGAATAAGAATATTTTTAAACGACTAAGGAGGTTTTTCCAACCTCGAACGATTGGCTCGATCTCACGGAAGTTTTCCACAGGCCGTCGGATAAATTGGAAAGTACTCGTGGTGGACGACCTAGAAGGTCAGCATCCCAGGATTCGCGTCACATTTGAATAAAAAATTCCTGTAAATAAACCTGTTTTTTTTAAATAAGGATATTTTTAAATAGAAGATATGCTACGTACTGTTTTGACCTTTTTTTAAAAAAAATTGCCTTATTTCAATCACCTTTAACAAAAAGACTTATATTTTTACAGAATTATAATTGCTGTTTTTACTATAAAAGCTTATAGATTTTTAGAGGCAAATAAAAAAAATTGCAAATAGCCATTATATATATGTTCTAAAGATAAATTCCTGAGTTTTAGGAGCAAATAAATATGTCTTTACATCTATGTTTTGTTACAGTTACTAGCCACTCATCTATGCATATGAGGAATAACAAAGCGACATATTCTGTAATACCATTTTATTTTCTATTTGGAGATTAAATTATTAGAATGCTTCAGATATGTACTTTCTTTTTGTGCAATAACACAAAGCTTGGTAGGGTTAATAATATTATTCAATTAACATGGCACACACAAGGCATTTGAGTGATGATAATTTGCCCCAAGGTTATGGTGCAGCGGTAGAGTGACTAGTAATTATTCCAGGTATCTATGGTTCGATCCCCAGTTACGGCGTATTTGTAGGAATTTTTCCTTCAAATGAGGCACGAACCCTGAGACAGTGGGCTTCTAGACCATCTACCGCGAGCGCTTTCCGAGTTACCCTGACAGTCGGTGGGAAACTTCCGTGGGATCGAATCGGTTGCCAAATATTAAAAAAATCTCGTTAATTTTTTTTTAGTGATGATAATTTAATAAAAAGGAAGAGAGTGTTTGCTTACAAATGCAAGTGGACAGCAGAAGATTCTTGATGCAATATGGATACGTTAGTTGCTCCGCCCATGCTGCCTGCATTGGAAAACTACAGGCACCCGAACGAGTTCATAATAATATAGCCAACTAAGTACAATGAAAGTGATTCACATGCTTGATCATGCAACCAATTGCAGACTGGAGCTAACGATCAGGCAAAAAAATAAAAATATAAAGCGTGGGACAACTCAAGTCACCATTAAAAAAAGGAGTCTAAATAAGAAAATATCACTTGAACCGTACACCTTTGAAGTTGTCGGATTGGCATAAGGAGGTGACGGCATTCAACAAGCTTGACATATCATTAGTTAACTAATTTCAGAATCATCACTTCCCAGAGCCGCAACTGAAGGGGAGTTGTATATATGTTCATGGTCTTTCAGATCTCTAAGAGTCATTAGGACATTTAGTTTGTACAATCTTGTGATTATTTTATTCTTATTTGAAAGATTAATCATGCATTAGTTGGAATATGTGCACTAGGGTCCATAATCTGGCTTCAAACTAATGCATCTGCCTTGCATTAATTTGAAGTGCATGGCACGGTTCTGTTTTTACTACTGAAAGTCTGAAAGTTTCATCTCTATCCATCTAAATTCTTGTTGCAATCGCAATGTTTGCAGAACGTGTCATCAAAGATTTTTCTTCTTTGGTTGAAGAAAATATGACCAAGCATGAAAAAGTACTGACCTACCCATCGGTCAAAATACATTGTCCTTCTACAGTGCCAAATGCTCCTATTCATCATTAGGTTGGTCCCTGGTTTTTTGGATCCAGTAATCACAGCTTAAATCCACATGGTTGAGGACCATCATTATTGTACAACCATATGATTAGTTGATCGAGTGCACATGTCTAGTGGCAATGCATGATAAGGACATTCACTACGAGTCCTAGGTTAATCTGTCTCTGTAACAAAAGACACTTGTATCAGTAATAATCACAGTGGTAATTTATACATGCATGTTTCAATCAATGTGCAAGCTCAAGGAATAAGGAGTGGAAGCTCTCATAAACTAGGATATTTTATATATTATTATATAATCTTGAGAAAGGGAGAGAGGATAAATGGCTCTTGGGAGACTCAAAACTTCAAAGTATAATAATAAACAAGTGGCAAAGATTCCATTGCAAGATGTAGTATGTCTATGTGATATTACAGTATAATAAACGAGTTCTAGATGGGGACTTTTGGAGATATTAGGAGTCACTAGAGAGGATACTTGGCGTGTCTTGTGGAAGGGGGCAAGGTTGCACGCTTCTTCTTTGACCAGGAAAGACGTCACTGCATGCATCGCAAACATTATTTTTGCACAAACTCCATTATATTTTCAATTCCAAAGACAGAGACAACATGACCTCAACGTAAGCCTATAATCAATGCATATTCAACTATTCATCACTCTTGTAATTAATGTTTGCACTATGTTTACCTTGGGGTTGCAGACCCTGCTTCCCTCTTCCTCACATCTCTGTTTCCTTCTTGGGAATTCTTTCTTTTGCATCGAGCATGAAGAGCAGTGTTTTGAAACCCCAGTCAGCAGCTCTTAGTATTTCCAGTCGAATTGGTTAAAAATCAAGTTCAGGCCAAAAGTCTTCAACTATATATTTCAAATCATCTGGTCTTGATCTCATTTTCCCAAGTTAATCAATTGAACCACCCACCGATGCATCCATCAAATCTATAGGTGTTTAGTTTCCACTCTTGCCTGAGCCTGCAAAGAAATAAAGATCATTATCTTCTTTTGTGAAGCAAACGAGATTGTCGGCTTGGAGGGAACTATGGAAGAGATAATAATCGGGATTGGTGCATGGAAAAACTAAATATATTAGTTTAGAAGGAAAAGACAGAGTAGAAAGTAATGCAATAGATAAATTGATTAACTACAAACAAATGAAACTCCATCCGTTGGGAAAGTCTTAAAAAACACATCTTTGACAAAAATGTGGTTGGATAACTTATTTCAGATCAAGCTTTGGAGTAACACTGACTAAAGCATTTGATTGTCAGCCACGACTCTTAATAATCGAACGCTCTATCTCAACGCTTTCCATCAAACCGAGGCAACGGTTGACGTGTATTTTGTCCAGCACCTACCAGTTACCACTACCTGAGCCGGAGTAAGGAGTTCACTGGGCAGAAAGCATGCACATGGTTTTGTCTGGACATTAAAGTGGCACTCTGAGTGAGTTGTTGCATGAATGCTCAAACAAAGTCTTCGTCAACAATTGCATCCAAAGTCTTTGCAGCGATTGAATGAATTACCATAGTGCGGCTTCACTGGCGCATTCTGTCGAGCGCCGCGCGTCCCACGGATTGGAATTATCCGCCATATATCGCTGGAAAGTTAGGTCGGTCAATGCAGAATTACTTACAGACGAGGGAAAGTTAGGTCGGTCAATTGGATTGTAACCTGGCGTTTTCCAGGTTAGAAATCGAGCGAGGAAAGAGACACCAGATTACACTTGAGGTGTTGCTTCTTACTATGAACAATGTTCATGTATATATAGATCACTGCTTGCAAATTTGACGATTTTCAACTTGCTGGATCACTTGATTTTTGAATTTAGAGGCGGTTGAGTCTTTCACGGTGAGATCTCAGAGGTTTCAACATTCCCGCTGTTGTACGGCCCATGAAGATGGCCCAATTCTGGTTGCTTCGTGTGAGAATTGGAAAATGGAAAATCAAAGAAAAATTTATGCAAGAGATTTTTTCAATTTTTAAATGATGAGGGCAATTTGACTTAACCTTTTTAACTGACAATAGTAGAAACTAGTTATTCTATCGGTAAATTAGAGATAAATCCCTAATCTAAAAGTTGGCTTTGTGTCCGCTCCCCATGTGAGGAAACTATTGTTTTAAGTCCCTACTTTTTAGTTTTAACTCCCCAATACATAAATTTACTAATATACCCTTCTTACTTTTCCCGCATTTTGGTTTTCCCGCATTTCTTCTCCCGTAGCTTTGTTTTCCCCTGTTTTCTTCCCGACACATTCTCGGCGTCCTTCACCGGCGAAATCAAGCCAGCTTCGTCTCCTCAATTTCCTTCTCCCGCGATTTCTTGACGACACATTCTCGGCCTCCTTCACCGGCGAAATCAAGCCAGCTTCCTCTCCTCAGTTTCCTTCTTCCCAGATTTCTTGACGACTTAATCTCGTAAACCCTAACCAGCGAAATCAAGGCAAGTCGACCATTTCTCTCTCCCTCATTTCTTCCCGACACAATGTGAAGCAAGATTATAGCCGTGTAGATCCATCAACCCATCGACGAGGAGACTGAATCAAGCGTTGTCGCCGGAGATAGAGTTGAAGCCAGGCATTTTTTGTAGTTTTTTTATCTATTAATCGGAACTCTCTAATTATCATCTTTCTTATTTCCCTATTCGTTTAAAAAAAGATTAGTGATTGATTAAGTACAACTTCACCCTATTATGAGTATATTATTACTATTCCTATGAGATTTCAATTTATGAATACTATTTGCATCATTCTTTAAAAATTTAAGAATTCCTTGATTATAGATAAGTGGTGAGAGGGAGGTAAATAGGCAATTGCCATTTCTATAGATAAATAGGCAATTGTTCATGTTTAATGATGATATTAAATTTTTTCTATTCTTATTAAATTGAATGCTTATTGTTTGTAAGTAGGCAAATGTTTACTTGATTAATTTTCAGTATACTTTATGGTCTAAATACTAAAATTGTGTTGGATATTTTGAGTAAGGGTTGAACAGAATCAAAGATGGTGAAGACTAGGAAAGAAGCAAAGATTAACAAAGATGCTAAAGAGGTTAACAGTGGGAAAAAAGCTCAGTTTCGGTGTTCACCTACTTTTTTAGAGCTGTAATGGATGAAGTGGGACCGAAAATGACTGATAAGCAAAAGGAGAATATTCAAAACACTCCATTTGGTATATGGCTTAAGATGCCCAAATTGGCGATCAGCAGCTCCAGAGTTGATATAATTTTAAAAAGATTTCAGTTGCAATCTCGTTCATTTCTGTTTGGTGAAAATATTGTTGTTCTGTTTATATCACCAGAGTTTTCCATTGTTCTTGGCTTGCGTTATGCAAGGCAACCAGTTGATTTAGATGTGAATTTGGAGTCTAAATTTGTTGCTCAGTATTTCTCTGGGAAAGTTGGCAACGTGACCAGAAGTGTAATCTATGATAGACTATCCTCTTTAGCTGGATCAGAGAGTAACTCAGATGTGGATGATTTTGTTAGGATGTTTATTTGTTTAGTGTTTAATTGTATCATTTTTCCTGTGGCCAACTACTCAACACCTCGATTCATTATGTCATACATTGATGACCTGACCACCTTCTTTGATTATTCGTGGGGGAGATGCGGCTTATAGATTTTTGACCAACCAAATTTTCAAATATATTGGAAAGGGTGATGTTAAAAGAAAGAAGTATCTAGATGGTTCAACTGTTGGATTGATGATGAGTTTTTTTAGTATGCTTTTATTATGTTTTGTTCTGTTATACTAATAAATTTATTTATTTAGGCATGGTTATATGAAAGAATACCTTCTTTTGGAGTTGTACGTTCGCTACATACTTTTCCCCGGTTGTTCCGTTGGGGGGAAAGTAAGATACCTACCAAACCTGATTTAGCGGAGAGGTTATTGAATTCCATTGACTATAGTAAAGTAAGTTCATATTTTATAGTAGACATACTCAAATATGATGAATTGTAGTGATCTTTTAATTTTAATTGTGAAAAGGTGTTGTCCATTGTACCATTTTCGGATGAAGATAAACTGTTTTATCAAAGGCGAGGAAGTTTTTCGATAATATTATCAATAAATAAGTATTTTGTTAAATGAAGTTGAGAAAATATTTATTTGCTATAAGAATCTTGTAATTATTTCAGGGCTCAGAATGTGTTAAATGTGGTGGATTGATTGCTAGTACAAGTTGGGCCAATACTGAACCAATGGCAAAAGAGTTTGGTGGTGAGCCACACCACAGATTGATAATATCAGTGGGTCAGAAGTGAACAAGAGAGATGAAGTTAAAGACTCCATTGAAGGTGAAATTGCTGGGTTTGTTGAAGTGCCGGTTGAAAAGAATATTGCATCAGTAGAGCAATTTGTGTCCTCTATTGCAATGACAGTAAGGACAAGGGCAGACAGAATGAAGAAAAAAAAGCTGAAATATATGTTACGCCACCGAGTACAACACCTAAACGTAGTAGGAAGGCAGGCAAAGAGGTGTTAGCATCAGTTGTAGACACAATAGTGCTGGAATCGGTAAAATAGAGTTAATTTTATTTATTTGTTGTTAACCGTGTTTCTATTTTATTCTTATGTTCTTAAATCTATCTACATAGGGAGACACGACTATAGATGTTGCCACAATTGGAAGGGATGCTGTTGCAGATGTGATGAATAAATATAGAGAAAAGAGAAATTTTTGTGGATATCAAGAAGCAACAGAGGAAGAGCGAGAGAGGGTAACAGAATATCTTTCTCGAGATAAGTTGGAGTATGTTAATCTTGTACATGTTTCCTTTTCTAGAATATTATTCCTTTATAGTGAAATATTATATAAATTATCAAATTTGCAGTGTTGTTGTGTGGAAGGAAGATAATGTGGTACTTGATGGCCTCCAATTCTGTGAATTCTTATTTTGTAATCCAGTTGGATCCGAAATTATTGATTGTTACATGAGAATAATGAGAAAGCAAAGTATCGAAAAAGGGTTTGAAATTTTTGGCATGGACATGGATGTTCAGGTTTGTGGTGTTCTTTGACCTTACAATTGGAAATATGCTTCTTGTAATTCTTTAATTTTTGTTTACAATGAGAAATATGACTCTATTTCTACATGTAGAGAGAAATCCTTGATAAATTGGAAGGACATAGGAATAATCGATTGCTGCGGAAGGGAGAGTATGAAGAATTTGTTGGAAGACTTACTTCAATGACAAGGAATCAATTAAAACATCTCAATGAAAATTTATTTACAAGATGCAGATATATTATTTTTCCCTTGAACTATGAATGACATTGGTATCTGTTATTCTATTCAACAAGAGAAGGCAAATTCAAGACAATGGACTCCAAGCCTCATCTAGCTGCTTTCGGGACAGCCAAAGTTTATGTAAGTTTCATCATTTGTATTTCAATAACTCTTAAAACTTAAATTTCACAGCTGAATCAATATTTGCAAGCAGAATTTTTGACTGGATACATGAAAAATTTCTCAGTCTTTGACATTAGGAAAATAACAGTAACGAAAACAAAGTGTCATCACCAAGGCGAGACACTCGATTGTGGTGTTTTTACTTGTTTGTGGATTGAATGTCTGGCGCTTGATGATGATGAAATATGGAATTATGAAAAAGAGGTAAAGATGGATACGTATCGGGCACACATGGCAGCGATTATTCTGTCAGATGAAAATGAAATTATGAAGAAGTAGACGTTACTAATCCCATGTGATTATGATTTTTGGTGGAAAACGTATATTTGTTGTAAGTTGGTGTATCTGCAGATATTCTCATCTTCATCACCTTTAGCTTATGTGATTATGGTTGTGAGTTGCAGAATATGGAAAGTGGATGTCTTGTTGTTGTAATATAGAAAATATGTGATTATGGATGATTATGGATGTTTTGTTGTTGATTATGGATGTTTTGTTTTGGAAAAATTTATGCATGATTATGTGCTAAGTGATGTCAATGTGATCTTATTGGGCATTTCTTTTTCTGGTGCATTCGGCATTCTGTTTCATTTCTTAGTTGATGTTTTTTTATTGCTCTTCACTTGCTTTTGATATGATCTGAGATTCAAAGTATTCAGGTAGAGTATGTATTTTTACTTGCTTTTTGATATATATTCTTCACTTGCTGTGTTCGAGCAGAGTGTGTTTCATAGAAGACAGTTCCTGTAAATCTTGAGTATTTGTTGTTGTTGTTGTGTGAGTTCAGTTATGAAACTGAATATATATTCAGTTATGAAAATGAATATTTGTTCAGTTATGAAAATGAATGTGAGTTCAGTTATGAAAATGAATGTTGTTGTGTACTCTTTATGTGCATGCCATTTGTGGGATATACAAAGGAGATGCTGTCAGAATTATACAAAGGAGATGGCAAGTTGGAGATGCTGTCAGAATTTCAGTACACATTGCCAAGTTGGAGATGCTGTAAGAATTTCAGTATTATCCAAGAGTTGGCGAGGCCATGGGGATTTTGAGTACAAAACTATACAATTTCAGTACACATTGGCTGAAATCGAGTACAAATCAGCCGAAATTGAGTACAAATTAATGAAATTCGAGTACAAGGTTAGGAAAGTGATACCTCTCTCATGATCTTGATGCAAAGTCCATTGTAGTTGAGTCCAAGGTTAGGAAAAGAAGATAGGATCATGATATATGCCCTATTATTTGACTATCCAAGAGTTGGAAAGGCCATGGGGATTTTGAGTACAAATTGATGCAATTTCAGTACACATTGGCTGAAATCGAGTACAAATCAGCAGAAATTGAGTACAAATTGATGAAAATCGAGTACAAGGTTAGGAAACCTATACCTTTCTCATGCTCTTGATGTAAAATCCATTGTAGTTGAGTCCAAGGTTAGGAAAAGAAGATAGGATCATGATATATGCCCTATTATTTGACTATCCAAGAGTTGGAAAGGCCATGGAGATTTTGAGTACAAATTGATACAATTTCAGTACACATTGGCTGAAATCGAGTACAAATCAGCAGAAATTGAGTACAAATTGATGAAAATCGAGTACAAGGTTAGAAAACCTATACCTCTCTCATGCTCTTGATGTAAAATCCATTGTAGTTGAATCAAGGTTAGGAAAAGAAGATATGATCATGATATATGCCCTATTATTTAACTATCCAAGAGTTGGAAAGGCCATGGGGATTTTGAGTACAAATTGATGCAATTTCAGTACACATTGGCTGAAATCGAGTACAAATCAGCAGAAATCGAGTACAAATTGATGAAAATCGAGTACAAGGTTAGGAAACCTATACCTCTCTCATGCACTTGATGCAAAGTCCATTGTAGTTAGAGTTCAAGGTTAGGAAACCAAGATAGGATCATGATATATGCCCTATTATTTGACTATCCAAGAGTTGGCAAGGCCATGGGGATTTTGAGTATAAATTGTTGCAATTTTAGTACACATTGGCTGAAATCGAGTACAGATCAGCAGAAATTGAGTACAAATTGATAAAAATCGAGTACAAGGTTAGGAAACCTATACCTCCCTCATGCTCTTGATGTAAAATCCATTGTAGTTGAGTCCAAGGTTAGGAAAAGAAGATAGGATCATGATATATGCCCTATTATTTAACTATCCAAGAGTTGGAAAGGCCATGGAGATTTTGAGTACAAATTGATGCAATTTCAGTACACATTGGCTGAAATCGAGTACAAATCAGCAGAAATTGAGTACAAATTGATGAAATTCGAGTACAAGGTTAGGAAACTCATACCTCTCTCATGCTCTTGATGCAAAGTCCATTGTAGTTAGAGTCCAAGGTTAGGAAACCAAGATAGGATCATGAGAGAGATATCACTTACATCTCTCATGATCTTGATGCAAAGTCCATTGTAGTTGAGTCCAAGGATAGGAAAAGAAGATAGGATCATGATATATGTCCTATTATTTGACTATCCAAGAGTTGGCAAGGTCATGGGGATTTTGAGTACAAATTGTTGCAATTTCAGTACACATTGGCTGAAATCGTGTACAGATCAGCCGAAATTGAGTAAAAATTGATGAAATTCGAGTACAAGGTTAGGAAACTCATACCTCTCTCATGCTCATGATGCAAAGTCCATTGTAGTTAGAGTCCAAGGTTAGGAAACCAAGATAGGATCATGAGAGAGGTATCACTTACCTCTCTCATGATCTTGATACAAAGTCCATTGTAGTTGAGTCCAAGGTTAGGAAAAGATGATAGGATCATGATATATATGTCCTATTATTTGACTATCCAAGAGTTGACAAGGCCATGGGGATTTTGAGTACAAATTGTTGCAATTTCAGTACACATTGGCTGAAATCGAGTACAGATCAGCCGAAATTGAGTACAAATTGATGAAAATCGAGTACAAGGTTAGGAAACCTATACCTCTCTCATGATCTTGATGTAAGATCCATTGTAGTTGAGTCTAAGGTTAGGAAAAGAAGATGGGATCATGATATATGCCCTATTATTTGACTATCCAAGAGTTGGAAAGGTCATGGGGATTTTGAGTACAAATTGATGCAATTTCAGTACACATTGGCTGAAATCGAGTATAAATCAGCAGAAATTGAGTACAAATTGATGAAATTCGAGTACAAGGTTAGGAAACCTATACCTCTCTCATGCTCTTGATGCAAAGTCCATTGTAGTTAGAGTCCAAGGTTAGGAAACCAAGATAGGATCATGAGAGAGGTATCACTTACATCTCTCATGATCTTGATGCAAAGTCCATTGTAGTTGAGTCGAAGGTTAGGAAAATAAGATAGGATCATGATATATGCCCTATTATTTGACAATCCAAGAGTTGGCAAGGCCATTGGGATTTTGAGTACAAATTGTTGCAATTTCAGTACACATTGGCTGAAATCGAGTATAGATCAGCCGAAATTGAGTACAAATTGATGAAAATCGAGTACAAGGTTAGGAAACCTATACCTCTCTCATGATCTTGATGTAAGATCCATTGTAGTTGAGTCCAAGGTTAGGAAAAGAAGATAGGATCATGATATATGCCCTATTATTTGACTATCCAAGAGTTGGAAAGGCTATGGAGATTTTGAGTATAAATTGATGGAATTTCAGTACACATTGGTTGAAATCGAGTACAGATCAGCAGAAATTGAGTACAAATTGATGAAAATCGAGTACAAGGTTAGGAAACCTATACCTCTCTCATGCTCTTGATGCAAAGTCCATTGTAGTTAGAGTCCAAGGTTAGGAAACCAAGATAGGATCATGAGAGAGGTATCACTTACATCTCTCATGATCTTGATGCAAAGTCCATTGTAGTTGAGTCCAAGGTTAGGAAAAGAAGATAGGATCATGATATATGCCCTATTATTTGACTATCCAAGAGTTGGCAAGGCTATGGGGATTTTGAGCGAATGTGTACTCGAATATCATCAATTTGTACTCAATTTCTGCTGATTTGTACTCGATTTCAGCCAATGTGTACTGAAATTGCATCAATTTGTACTCAAAATCCCCATGGCCTTTCCAACTCTTGGATAGTCAAATAATAGGACATATATCATGATCCTATCTTCTTTTCCTAACCTTGGACTCAACTACAATGGACTTCTCATCAAGATCATGAGAGAGGTAAGTGATACCTATCTCATGATCCTATCTGGGTTTCCTAACCTTGGACTCTAACTACAATGGACTTTGCATCAAGAGCATGAGAGAGGTATATGTTTCCTAACCTTGTACTCGAATTTCATCAATTTGTACTCAATTTCTGCTGATTTATACTCGATTTCAGTGAATGTGAACTGAAATTGCATTAATTTGAACTCAAAATCCCCATGACCTTTCCAACTCTTGGATAGTAAAATAATAGAGCATATATCATGATCCTATCTTCTTTTCCTAA
Source organism: Boesenbergia rotunda (assembly GCA_024364735.1). Taxonomy (NCBI): domain Eukaryota; kingdom Viridiplantae; phylum Streptophyta; class Magnoliopsida; order Zingiberales; family Zingiberaceae; genus Boesenbergia; species Boesenbergia rotunda. The sequence goes on from JAGFNQ010004939.1 coordinate 217,710, forward strand.
CTTTGGACTCAACTACAATGGATCTTACATCAAGATCATGAGAGAGGTATAGGTTTTCTAACCTTGTACTCGATTTTCATTAATTTGTACTCAATTTCGACTGATCTGTACTCGATTTCAGCCAATGTGTACTGAAATTGCAACAATTTGTACTCAAAATTCCCATGGCCTTGCCAACTCTTGAATAGTCGAATAATAGGACATATATCATGATTCTATCTTATTTTCCTAACCTTGGACTCAACTACAATGGACTTTGCATCAAGATCATAAGAGAGGTAAGTGATACCTCTCTCATGATCCTATCTTGGTTTCCTAACCTTGGACTCTAACTACAAAGGACTTTGCATCAAGAGCATGAGAGAGGTATGAGTTTCCTAACCTTGTACTCGAATTTCATCAATTTGTACTCAATTTCGGCTGATCTGTACTCGATTTCCGCCAATGTGTACTGAAATTGCAACAATTTGTACTCAAAATCCCCATGGCCTTGCCAACTCTTGAATAGTCAAATAATAGGACATATATCATGATCCTATCTTCTTTTCCTATCCTTGGACTCAACTACAATGGACTTTGCATCAAGATCATGAGAGATGTAAGTGATACCTCTCTCATGATCCTATCTTGGTTTCCTAACCTTGGACTCTAACTACAATGGACTTTGCATCAAGAGCATGAGAGATGTATGAGTTTCCTAACCTTGTACTCGAATTTCATCAATTTGTACTCAATTTTTGCTGATTTGTACTCGATTTCAGCCAATGTGTACTGAAATTGTATCAATTTGTACTCAAAATCTCCATGGCCTTTCCAACTTTTGGATAGTCAAATAATATGGCATATATCATGATCCTATCTTCTTTTCCTAACCTTGGACTCAACTACAATAGATTTTACATCAAGAGCATGAGAGAGGTATAGGTTTCCTAACCTTGTACTCGATTTTCATCAATTTGTACTCAATTTCTACTGATTTGTACTTGATTTCTGCCAATGTGTACTGAAATTGCAACAATTTGTACTCAAAATCCCCATGACCTTTCCAACTCTTGGTTAGTCAAATAATAGGGCATATATCATGATCCTATCTTCTTTTCCTAACCTTGGACTCAACTACAATGGATTTTACATCAAGAGCATGAGAGAGGTATAGGTTTCCTAATCTTGTACTCGATTTTTATCAATTTGTACTCAATTTCTGCTGATTTTACTCGATTTCAGCCAATGTATACTGAAATTGCATCAATTTGTACTCAAAATCCTCATGGCCTTTCCAACTCTTGGATAGTTAAATAATAGGGCATATATCATGATCCTATCTTCTTTTCCTAACCTTGGACTCAACTACAATGGACTTTGCATCAAGATCATGAGAGATGTAAGTGATACCTCTCTCATGATCCTCTCTTGGTTTCCTAACCTTGGACTCTAACTACAATGAATCAAGATCATGAGAGAGGTATATATTTCCTAATCTTGTACTCGATTTTCATAAATTTGTACTCAATTTAGGCTTATTTGTACTCGATTTCAGCCAATGTGTACTGAAATTGTATCAATTTGTACTCAAAATCTCCATGGCCTTGCCAACTCTTGGATAGTCAAATAGTAGGGCATAAATCATGATCGTATCTTGTTTTCCTAACCTTCGACTCAACTACAATGGACTTTGCATCAAGATCATGAGAGAGGTATATGTTTCCTATCCTTGTACTCGATTTTCATCAATTTGTACTCAATTTCGGCTGATTTGTACTCGATTGCAGCCAATATGTACTGAAATTGTATCAATTTGTACTCAAAATCCCCATGGTCTTGCCAACTCTTGGATTGTCAAATAATAGGGCATATATCATGATCCTATCTTCTTTTCCTAACCTTCGACTCAACTACAATGGACTTTGCATCAAGATCATGAGAGAGGTATAGATTTCCTATCCTTGTACTCGATTTTCATCAATCTGTACTCAATTTCGGCTGATCTGTACTCAATTTCGGCTGAAATTCTGACAGCATCTCCTTTGCATATCCCACATATGCCATGCACATAAAGAGTACACAAATCATGACAATGAGTTTCATAACTGAGCAAACATTTATTTTTATAACTGAACAAACATTCAGTTTCATAACTGAACTCACAGAACAACAACAACAAATACTCAAGATTTACAGGAACTGTCTTCTATGAAACACACTCTGCTCGAACACAGCAAGTGAAGAATATATATCAAAAGCATTCAGTTTCATAACTGAACTAACATTCATGTTCACAACTGAACTAACACAACAGCAACAACAAATATCAGTCATTTACCAAAACTATGAAATACAAATATCACACCAAGCTTAAACATCAACTAGTATCATGCCCACATTACATAAACAGTTCCCAGTACATAAACATCACTAACAAAACATAATATTAAAGGACCATTACACCAAGAGCATGCCCTGAATAATTACACTGGTTCGAGTACTCCTTCTCTTAGGTACATCCTTGCTTCTTGCTTGTTCTATTATCCTCTTTTTCCTGTAAATTGGAAAATGTATTAGAGATTAAATATATGAGTACATGCTCATTAAAAGAAATTTCAGAATACAATGTTTTACTTGTAAATCAAACAGTTCCATACTATTTTCACAAAATAAAAGTAGAGTTAGTTAATGGCTTCTTTGCAACTGCGTCGGTTATGACCTCGCCCATGACACCGACCACACTTTGCCACACGTTTTTCGACTTGCGAAGGTATCCTTTGAGTTCTTCTTCTGCCTGGTTGGCTTCGAACAATGGGAGCATTGATTACAAATTGCTGCTCGAGATTGTACTCAGACATGTGACATGTAGGGATCGGATTTAGGATTCCTTTATAGCTTTCACGATACAACTCTATTTTAAAGTACTTGTCACAGAAATCATATACTGATAATGACTTTGACTCTATTGCTGAACATGCATGTTTGCATAGAAACCTATTAATCTGCCATGCTTTGAACGAACAAGTCCGAGCAGACAAATCAACAGCAAATGATTTATTCCCATCCACAACTTCAAAATTCCAACCACATGCCTTGCGCACTATCAAACTACGAGATTCAGCATATGTTTTTGCAAGAGCATTCTCCTTTGATGGACTCAATCTTTTAACCATCTCCATTGTTGCTTCACGTCGTCTGTGTATCATATCCATAATTTGAATCCGTATGTGATCGACCATGGCCACGATAGGAAGAAATCGTGCTGCTTTAACCCAATTATTCCAAGACTCAGCTATGTTATTATTCATGACACCCCACCAATTTCCTAGAAAATATGCATTTGCCCAACTTTCTGGACACGAAGATACTATAAAGTCTTTGGCAAGTGGCATTGACCCTACTATCATGTTAACATATTCTTCAAATTCTTGTGTCGATAGGGCATATGCAGCTTTTTTGAAAATAGATGACCAATATTTTTTGTTATGAAGTGGGTACCTTCACATGACCTACATTCAAATAACAAAAAAATAGTACATAAACTAGTATTATTTAAAAAGCAATGTTTCCTAATACAAATATGTCATTAGTCAAACATGTTTCACGAAATTATCTACCAAATGCCTCAAACAGTAGGCATGATGACTATCTGGGAATATTATCTGAATAACCTTGATTATCCCAGGATGTCTATCAGAAAAAAAGGTGAACTCATGGAACCCAATATAGGAATGCGAAAGCAGGGCACTTTTAAGTTGGAAACAGAATCATCCCCAATTATTATCATTTTCAGCATCTACAACTGAATATGCTAATGTGAAAAGATCATCATTAGCATCCTTTGCCACAGCAACCAAAATGCATCATTTGTATTTATTCTTTATGTGAGTGCCATCTAAGAAAACCAAGGGTCTACATCCATTCATAAAACCAATTGCACATGCATTGAAGCAGATGAATAACCGTTTAAATTTATTACCACAATGATCAATTTCACACTCGACAAAACTTCCAGGATTAGTTTCTTTGATAGCATAACAATACCATCGTAATCTATCATAAGACCCCTCCTCTGCACCATGAATGTCATGCATTGTCAATTCCTTCCCTTTCCAAACTCTGTTGTAATTAAGCTCGACTCCATAATCTCTATGAATATCTTTCAACATTGTGCATGGTCGATACGAGGGCTCTCCCCTCAATCTATCTATCACAACATTGGAAACCCAGGCAGCATCAGCTTTAGGATGTCCTCTACTACGAAGATTGTTATCTCCATAAGTATGTATTAGATTGCATTTTCTAATGCCAAAAAGTTTGTCAGCTTTATGTCTTGAAGCATATATTCTCCAAGAACAGTTGTTTTCGCTACAGACAAGAATAACCTTCTTATTATCATTCTTTTTATACAAAAATGATCGTCTCATAGCAACTGCATAATTTTTAGCACATTTTCGAAATTCTGTAGCATCCTTGAATATCTGGCCCTCTCCATGGATGCAATGACTCCAAGCATCTATGGAATTTCTTACCAAACCCACTTCAAGATAGCCATCATTATTAGTCTGTGTCTCTTCTTCAGTTTCAAACCTTATCAATTTAACAATGAGTATAATATCATTGTAAGCATAATTATAATTAACCTACTATCCATACACCAAAATTAAAGACTTAACCTTTGGGAGAGTACTTTATGTAATATATTAACAAACCTAAACTAAAATTAAAGACTTAACCTTTGGGAGAGTACTTTACCTATATAATTATCAAAGACTTATCAACAAAACTAAAATATATATATTATAAAATTGTGGATGCGTAAGAAATCTAAATAATATGACATCATTTTCTAGCTTGGAACCGATGATTTAACCTTTGGAAGAGTACTTTATGTATATATACACAACTATTTTAAATAGTGAATATGTTGTTGATATCCCATTTTTAACCTTTTAATAGATTATTAATACAACACAAATGGAATATAATCATGTTCTAATTTAAAAGTTTAAATCATCCAATGTCTTCCCAACTAAAATTTACATATGTTCAAGATTCACAAGAAAAAACCACACTCACAATATATTTCCATGATAAATAACTAAACAATCATCAATAATTGTACTCTACAACGACATATCAAACAAATCAAAAAAATAAATTTTATCATCATTAATATCTACATGCGGAAAAAAATCAAGGTAGAAATTTTTTACCTCTCGAGACTGTGGGCACTCATGTGATCTTTTTCCACCGCTCTCATATTAATTATTGTCAATCTCATAGACGTGTAAAGATGTGTCATAATCCGGACATCATCATCTTCATGCAATGTCACATACATATTTTGATGTGGTGCAAGATATTGCAAAAACACATTTTGTGGAACAATCTCCTCACATTTTCTTCCAAGATTAACAAACAGCTCCATTAGACTGAAGCCATTAAAAATTGAAATCATATAGAGGTCTTCTTTATACTTGCAACTACCCAGAAATGAAAAATTTGAAGATCCAGATCCAGATTTCATTTCTCTAAGAAACTGATCAAAATCTGTGTCACCTGAGTGATTGAGAAATTGCATTGTAAAAGACTATACAATTTCATAATCAATCATAACACGATATCAATTTAAATAAATTTGACAAATTATATTTAATTTCATAACACAACATAAATGAGGAATAATATACTCATTGAAATATTATTGGTCTTTATTTATATTCAAATATTAGAAAATTATCTTCAGGAATTCCAACTTCCAAAAGAGGAAGATACGATTAATAAAATGAATTTTTGAGATGGAGGTGGATTCTTTCCTGTAGTAGTTGGAGTTGGAGGAGCAAGCGTAAGCGATCAAGCCTATACGCGCTATCTCAAGATTTCACCTCCATCTCAAAAAATCCGACCACAAACCAATAATATATAAATAATGAGATATGTGAAAATTCAATCAAACACAATACGACTAATAGATTAAAAAAGACTATAAAAATTAAAAAAATTTACTATTTTTTAAGGTAATTGTGTGTCTTCGACTCTGTCTTCGACGGCGACGCTTACTTCACTTTCCTCGTCGGTTGTTTGCTCTCGGTTGATATCTCGCTACTCCCGATCGATGGATCTCGATGGGTATGCTCTTGCTTCAGTCTCCTCCTCGGCGTGGATAGGTAGAGCGATGGATTTCACTGGTTAGGGTTTGTTTAGGATGGACATTGTAACGGGAAGAAATAGAGAAGAGGGAAATGGTCGAGCCATCGATTTCCTTGGTTTGGGTTTCTTTAGGATGGAGAATCTGTAGGGAAGAAATGGAGAAGAGGGAAATGAGGAAGACGAGAATGGTGGGAACGCGCTGGTTAGGGTTTTTGCTTTGGATGCATCGTGAACAAATGGGGGAGAAGGTATTGGAGAGAGGGATAACATTTAATAAGGGTAGATTGGTAAATTTATGTATTAGGGAGTTAAAAAAAAGTTTAGGGAGTCAAAACTATTGTTCCCTTGCCAAGGGAGCTAACACAAAGATGATTTTCTGATTAGGGAGTTTTTAATAAGTCTCCCTTATTCTATTAATGATACTTTTATGGTTAAAAAAAAAATTAAGGGGCGATTGTTATAAATTATGGAATGTGCAACTAAAATTTTTCATTTTACCATTATAAGTAAAATACAAAAATAATCACACAAAATTAAGGACAGAACCATTTGAAATTTTTCCTCTAAATAGGGAGCGAACCCTGGGACGTTGAGCTTTCGGATCAACCGTCAAGAGTACTTTTTGATTTACCTTAGCGACCGATGGAAAACTTTCGTGGGACCAGACTGATTGTCCGAAGTTGAAAAAATCTCGTTAATAATTTGTCTATAACAATTATGTCAATGGTTTTGTATAATCAAAATATCTATCACAATATCAACAGTATACACAATAATGATTTATTGTTGTGTTTGCTACGCAAGCTAATATTACCATATCCCTCCATCAATCACCTGATTAATAAACAAAAGTGGGAGAAGCAAAATTGTATTCATCAAATCCATCATCATCACAAGCAACCAAGTATAAAATCTTCAACTTTAGAGGGATTCAAACTAAACAATAACTCAATTTTCACAAAATCTTTATAAATTTCTTAGCAGCATTGTACATGTTCTTACCAACAAACTCATACTTATCCAACATATCAAGAACTTGTGGCATTTTGAGGATAAGGAAGGAGGAGAAGCTTCAGTTCGGACAACTTCGATGGCAACTTTGATTCAGACAAATATGAGATGGACTCGGGAGGAGAAGAAAGGAGGAGAAAGGAAGAAAAGGAGAAGAGGAAGAGAAGGGGTGGAGGAGCTTGAACAACCGAGCAAGGAGGAGGAGAAGAAATAGGTACCGAGAAGAAGGGGGAAAGAGAGGGGGGCATCGAGAGGAAGAGAAGAAAGGGAGGAGAAAAGAAAAAGGAGGTGAAGGAGAAGAATGGGGAGGAAGAGGCGCAGTCGGGTGGGAAAGAAGAGAGGCAGAGAAGAAAAGGAAGGAGGCGGGGGCTGGGTTGTCTCCAAAAAAAAAAAGGAAGGGAAAGAAGAGGAATGAGTTTAGTGATAACCTAGAAGAGTTGAGTCATAAAATCTAGGGTATCAAACCCATATTTTGATTCTGATTCTCGTCAACCCAACACCAGGAATGGGAATAAAATTAATTTCATTCTCATTTCAACCTCCTAAACCCACCTACCAAGCACCACAAATTCATTTATTTTCTTTATTGTTATAAGATAATCCTTTAGGTTGGATCCGAAGAATTAAGTCTCCATAAAATATGTTAATATATGTTAAATGAAGGGAGTATAAGATATTAAATGTGAATTGCATGTAAAGATCCGATAACCCAATTTGTTAATATTAATGGACTATTAACGAATTATGTATTCTATGGTGGAAAATTCCTACGAGATGAACTTTAGTATAACAGGAGGAGGTCGAGATTCATTTGGGCATGCTTGTGATTTGTTGACTTTTCTCCATCCTCTCTTCTCTTCTCCATTGAGATTAGAATTTCGATTGTTGCACATTTCTATAAAAGACTTCGATATACTTGTAAAAATTCTCTTTGGCAATAAGTAAGGAAGCAATAACACTGGTTCTCGATTCAATTCAGCCTTTCAGTTTTCCATTGCATTCAATTTTCAATTTTTTTTTTAGTATTGACGATGATAACCAAATCCTTTACATGTTTTGTAAAGCTCTTAATAGATGTATTGTAGTGATTTTAATTTATATCAAAGCTTAGAATTATTTTATTATCATCTTAAGATGCAATGATTAGATTTCATAGGAACATATATATCAATTTTGTATTCAATTCCATTTGGAATAACGAATCGATATATATCCGTCAAATTTAGGACTGAATATTTATCAGTGTGCCTAGATTTGAATCCGGACACCCCAAGTCTGCACAAGCGCACAACATTTGATCCACAACATAGTATTATATATATATATATATATATATATATATATATATATATATATATATATATATATATAAAAGCTTCTAATATCGGCGTTTGACATGAGCATCTAACATAACAAAAATCTAAATTTTTTAATCCATCTCTATCTACATACACCTCATTTTTCTCTCCTACATGCAAGACAGTACTGATTTTTAAAAATCAACATCAATATTGGAGCTGGTGTTTAAAAACCAGCTCCAACATGAAACTAGTATTTAAAGACCAGCATTAACACGTTGGAACAGGTGTTTAAAGACCAGATCTAACATGGGGAGCTAGTCTATAAAGGCCAGTACTAACATATTGGAGTTGATATTTAAAGAAATGTTTGTTTTAGTTTTTAAATATCAATACTGTTAGGACCTTGACGTTTAGCTAGAGGGGGTGACTAGCTATTTTTCGATTTTCTTCCTACACGTGTTAACAAGCGCAAGCGAAAAACTAAAACAATAACCTAAAACACTGCTAACACCAAACTTTTACGTGGTTCAGAGATGATACTCCTACTCCACGGCTGTCCGTAAGGTAGACGATCCAAATCCTTTGGTGGCTGACTCCCCGAAGCACCTCCGGCTAGCTCTTGTTGCTCCTTGTGGGTGGAGAAACCTCATCACAATCTTTTGACAACTTCTGAACACTTGTAGGCTACTAAAAGACTTTACCTAAGCATGTTTCGCCAAGGAAACAAAGCCAAAAACGAGCCCTCTTAAATAATGCTCGATACTGTTCTGACCGTTACTAGTCAATTGGTGCTAACACTAGTCGATTGGTCCTCGCGAATTTGAATGTCACAACCTGACGATTCAAATTCTGGTCGACACCAGTCGACTGATCTTTCTGTGCTCTATATCAGTCGACTGATCCAAGCATCAGTCGATTGCCACCTAAAGTTTTCCTTCCCGAGTACAATTCTCTCAGCACTCGAACCTTAGGATTTCCCTTCCCGAGTACAATTCTCTCAGCTCGAATCCTCAAGACTTAGCTGACTCTTCATCCAGCAACCTCGACCTGTTGCATTCAAGCCTTCATCGACTTTGGCTCTCGTCCCTCGGATGCATGAAAGCCCACGACTTGTCTCCCATGCCATCCTTCGGGTATGCCTCGAAGTGCGCTTCCCTAGGCTCATCGTTCCTGCTTCCAGCAGCCTCAACCTGTTTCCTTCAAGCCTTCTTCGACTTCGGCTCTCGCCCCTCGGATACATGCAAGCCCACGGCTCGTCTCCCCATGTTATCCTTCGCGTATGCCTCGAAGTGCGCTTCCCTCGGCTCATCGTTCCTGCTTTGTCCACGGTCCCTCAGATGCATGCAAGCCCACGGCTCGTCTTCCCATGCCATCCTTCACCGAACCCGAAGACGTTCAACTAAGTCTATGTGTATCCTGCAAACATACACACTCAAATACACATATTAGATCAACATGAAACCCTAACTTAATCATATTGACACACACATCAAAACTCATGATCTACCCGATTACACTTGGGTCGATTGCACCAACAAATACCACTTTGGTGTTCAGTTGCTACAAATCAGCACCACCTTGATGCCAACACTATCAAACCAGTTCTATCTATTTTGGTGCTGATTTTTACAAAATCAGCATCATGCTGATTTCTACAAACAAGTAACATTTTGACGTTGATTTCTATAAATCAGTACCAAAGTGGATAGTGCTAGTTTGTTGGTGTCAACACTAGCATGTTGAAGCTAGTATTTAAAAACCAACACCACTTCAGCACTGATTTACTAACCAGCACCACCTTGGTGCTAACACAATCAAATCAGTTCCATTCATTTTGGTGTTGATTTTGTAAAAATCAATACCAACGTAGTGCAATATCACCTTGGTGTTATTTTTAATAAATCAACACCAAAATTGGTGTTGATTTGTAGAAATTAACATCATCTTGGTGTTGATTTCTATAAACTAATACCACGTTACATACAATCATAAAAGAGAGAGGAGAATAATTGCATGCAAATGAGAGAAAAATAAAAAAAATGAATTTTGCCCATGTTGCACACAACCGCTCATAAAAATATACAGGCTTTATATATATGAGAAATGATATACAGCAGACCACTCGCTGCGTGTCCGTGAGTGCCTACCTCCAAATCGATTCACGAATCAATTGGGCGGTGTCTCAATCGATTGGTGAATTGATTGGTGACTGTTCCTCTTCGCACGTCGCCAACTCGAAACCTACAACGAATGGCGGGCTTCAATCGCTGACCCCAAACCAAACTATAGTCCTGGGAGAAAGATAAACTCTGAGAGGACTGTGGCTGAATTCTGACCGCAATTGATCATGACGCCTACAACGCTAACACCTCAATCGATTGAGAGAGCACCTCAATCGATTAAGGTGCATTTTGAATTGTTGATTATGTTCGTCAATCGATTGATCAATCGATTGGAAGGTGAACGCACAAAGGCACAACGAACAATCTACAGCATATACATTTAAAATTTGTTTTAATAAGAAATTGTGTTGAATTCTAGACTCATTTAAATAAGTAGAATGGTATATTCAATCTTTTTTATTTTTCTCCTACCTCTTCCCTTTATTTAAATAGTGGAATGATATAGTCATTCTTTTTGTTTTTCTCGTATGTCCTCCCTTTGCGAATCAAAACAGAGGAATATCAAATTTTTAATTATATTGCATCTTTTCTTTATCATTTTCTTATCTAGCACCTATTATTCATTATTGTTGGGACCGGTAGACGAGCTAGAGGGGGGGGTGATTAGCTCCGATTTCCTTCGTGATGATTTGTCGCGGCGGAAGACTCGAGCAAACGCTAACACAAAGGATTTACTTGGTATCCACCCCGGTCGGGTGACTAATCCAAGGATCCACTCTCCTCACTCTCTCATACACTATGAAAGATCTCCTTCTTGAGGTGGAGAAACCTCTTACAAGCTTTCACAAAGATACAATAAGAATCAAAGCAAACACAAAATGAAATCTTACAAGATTTACAATGAATAATCTCTCTTTGCTTTCCTTGCTATCTTCAAGCTTGTGGTTGCCTCTAGAACCTTGGAAATGCAGCAGCAAAAACCTCCAAGACTTCCCTTGAGATGGCACCAATGAAGAAGGAAAAAGGGGAGAAGAGTTGTGGCTCAAAACCTGCGTGAAAACCCTTATACCCGACGCCTAGGGTTCCCTAATCGATTACCCAATCGATTACCACGTCATACTAGCCGTTCAACGGCTAGTTTTTGAACCTGAATCGATTAGCCAATCGATTAAGACTGCCCTTAATCGATTGACCAATCGATTAAGAGAAGGCTGAATCGATTACCCAATCGATTCAGCCACCTTCTGTTCTCGCAACAAACTCTCTTAATCGATTACCCAATTGATTCACTTTCTCCTTAATCAATTACCTAATTGATTAAGATCCTCCTTAATCAATTACCTAATTGATTACCATCCTTCTTAATCAATTACCCAATTGATTAAGATCCTTCTTGTTTTCGCGAGACAACAACCCAATCGATCACCCAATCGATTGAGACCAACCTAACTTGTGTTCACGGTCAACCCCTTTGACCAACCTCGATTTTACGGTCAACCCCTTTGACCAACCTGGACTTCACGGTCAACCCCTTTGACCAACCTGGATTTCTTCTGCCTAGTTCCCAACTAGGACTTAACCTGATTCCCCACCAGGTTTTCCTAACACTCGAGTTAGGTCTAGTCTCTCGGTAGACTTCCACCTTGCCAGCATGCGATCTACCCGATCCATCTGGACTTCACCTAGTCCCACTAGGTCTTCTCCCATGCCAGCGTGCGATCTCCCCGATCCACCTGGACTTCACCTAGTCCCACTAGGTGTGCCTAGTCCCACTAGGTCTTTTTCCATGCCAGCGTGCGATCTCCCCGATCCACCTGGACTTCACCTAGTCCCACTAGGTGTGCCTAGTCCCACTAGGTCTTTTCCCATGCCAGCGCATGATCTCCCCGATCCATCTGGACTTCACCTAGTCCCACTAGGTGTACCTAGTCCCACTAGGTCTTTTCCCATGCCAGCGCGCGATCTCCCCGATCCACCTGGACTTCACTTAGTCAAGTCTCCGGTCAACCTTGACCCACTTGACACCATACGACATTCAACCATAATTATCAAATTCAAACATCAATGTCAAACATCGAAACATACACCTCAAGCTCACCCGAGCTTTGTCAAACTAGGTCAACCCTGACCTAACCAAGATTGCACCAACAATTATAACTTATATATAATTAACAATTAAATTATAAGTTACTAATTAATAACTACTAATTTTTTATAATTTTAATTTTAAATTTGATTAAATTGATATTCATCATATTATAATTAATTTAATTAAATAAGTAAATTTTCATTTTTTTTAAAAAAAAATTTTATATCATTTTTTATATCAATCCAGGACAAAATTAAAGGATTTGCAAGTCCCTATGTTACCATTTGGTCATATCGCTGTTCAATTTAATTAATCGTGCTCAATCGATTGATGATACTATTCAAATGAACACAAGATTTGGAACTCAATTACAGAATTCAACTGTTAAGGTAACAATCAATTCATGAAAAGTTAACAATCAACTGATGTTCGAATGATAGGATGATTTCAACCGCAAGTTAGTAATTCACTGGTTAATTCAACGGTCAATTGGTCAAACCTTTACAATAGCCCATTAATATTGAGAGACATATAGATAAAAATCAATCCGACAATAATCTTATAAAAGAGGATTTCGACGATGTTTAAAGAGCTCGATTCTTGAGGATTTGAAAACGAAATATTGTATTTCCAAACTAACAAAAGATATTTTAAAGATATCTAATAGCAAGCAATGCAAGATCATTGTGTAATGTGTAGTTTAATTTGTATTTGAGTTTTCTCTTTGTATATTTGTATTGCTTATATTTGATTGGAAAGAAAAAGGTTGTAAGAGGTTTTTTCGCCTCCAAATGGTATCTAAGAAAAAGAAGACTTAGTGATGATAATTCATTAGACTAAACCATAGCAACCTTGGAAAGTTATGAACTAAGTAAATCTTAGAATTGTGCTTCTGCCATCAATTTGCTTCGAGTTTCTCTTGTACGTTCCATTGGTGCGAAATAAGCTATTCATCCCCTAGTTCGCATCGGCCGCAACAATACTAAACTCTATAGATAAGCACTGAGAACGTTCAAAAGAGAAGTACTATTCACTCCTCCTCTAGCGAATCACCATCCTACATGTGGTTTAGGAGATGAGATAGTAAAACTAGCAACCTTCGACTAGAGCTAAGATCTAGATACTGCAAGTAATTGTAAAGCCTAGTGGGACTAGGCAAAGGAAAGTTCTGATTGGGAATCAGACAGTTACAATTGGATCAGTCGAGGCCCAATTGATCGAAAGAGTGTCGACCAAAGGGAGCTAGGGCAACCTCTTCTTTAATCCATTACAAATGTCATTCATCATTCTCATGCTCACAAATGTGTTCAAGCTGATCCACTTATGTGGTCCGAGAAGCACCAAGAAATGTGTCATGACACTTAGGGTTTTAGATCCGATCTGACGAGTTTGATTTTGCTTGTTATTATCATACCATTCTTATTGACGGTACATTACTAATCTATAAAAGGTTTCTCCCTCTCTGAAAAATTTATGTAAAGGAGAAAAACACTAGTGCTAACATTGAGATATAACCTTGAACATAGCACCCAAGGGTGTGAAGTAAGTAAATTTTTATATTTCACTATGTTTATATTTTTATTATTCTGTTCTGCTTCTAACAAACTCTGATAGAAAAGAAAAAGACAAAATTGCTATTCACTACCTCCCTCTACTGTCGACAAATCGATCCTACATCTAGCAAGGGTTTGACGATTGGCTATTAGACCCATTGATGGCAATAGGATGCTTACCCCTACAGGCTATCTACACTAGGAGAAGAAAAGGAGGGAGAAAAGGAGCTTACAGGAAAGAAAACTAGGGAGGAAGAAGCAGGCCGAAAATGAAATTAGAGTAGGATGAAGATCGACCCTTATAAACCCTTCCCCTCGCTTAATCCGATGGCCAGAAAACACTTCAATGTTGTAAAATTTGAGATATCCTTTTTAATTTTTGTCCAGTATATTTTCACCTTATGATATTTGCCCTGCAAAAATTACAAACATCAAGTACCTCAACATACCTTAGTAAGGAAGAACCCGAAAAGCTACAAACCACTCTGCCTTTCTTTTGGCAAAGATTGCTGCACGCGATTCTGTACCCAAGATGCAAAATCACAAGCACGATAAAAAAAAATGCTCTATATGTTTGCCAATCATACCCAAGAATTTTTTTTTTCCCGCCATTAGACTTTACAAAATTCTCTTCTCAGGCCGAGCATTTTGGATGCATATTTTAATGATGCATGAACTTGAATTTCATAATTAACGAGATTTTTTTCAACCTCGGACAACCGACTCAACCCTACGAAAATTTTCCACCGACCGCCAGGATAAATCGAAAAGTACTTACGGTAGACGGTCTAAAAATCCAACGTCTCATGAACTTGAATTTCGAGTTGTTCGATAATTGATCCATTTTGAGAGCTAAATAACAATGATGAATTATACTTTTAGAATTGTTTATTTGTCTCCTTATTTCCTTGTTTATGCAAGATAAGTACCACATACCTTGCCAAAATCAACACTTGATCAAAATTCCATGACGGTAGACATCTCTAAAGATTAAACTTTTTTTTTTTTGGTAATTTTCAATATGTTATATATGCCACATCAAAAATATAAAAACCTATTAAAAAATTTTCAATGGTTAAAAATTATCAATATTTTTATTTTAATTTTTATTATGTCACATCAACACCACATCACAAACATAAAAACCTTTTTTTTGTTTTCTTAATTTCTAATGGTTAAAATTAACATTTATATCTTTATATAATTTTCATTTAATAATTTAAATAATTATAATCTTTAATTTATTTATTTATATTTTTAATAAATTAATTAATTAACTTATAATTTTTAATTTTATTAAATTTATAATTTTCATTTGATATTTTAAATAATATGATTTTAATTTAATTTATAATTTCTATTTAATATTTAATTAACTTATCAATATTAAATTTAGTTATAATCATTTATATATTTTTAATTTATCAAATATAATTATTTTAAAAAAAATAAATACAATTTTAATCCTTATTATTTATTCATGAAAAAAGTATTATAATTAATTTTTTTGAATTAATTTTTTAATTATTTTGAAATGTTAAACATTATATCATTTATTATAAGCTGCACCTCTATAAGAAAAAAAAAACAAGTTTGAAAATACAAACTTACTCTTGAACTAAAAATCCCAAACCTCATGCCCACAATGATTTGAGATTTTTTATTTCACAAATCTCTCCAAAAATCTTACATTACCCTGAAATTTCCATGTACTGAATATAGAACCATATTTCAAAAAGTAGCTCCAGTGTAACATCAGAAACAAAGATGAAAGATCAGAAAGTAAAACAAAGAAAAAATAAATAAAGAAGAAATGCAGCAAGGTTGACTATGTTTTACCCCAGGACTACAAAATCAAAGCATAAATAAGAACAAACCATCTACTTAATTCTCCACCATAAAATGTATAAAGGAGATGGGGACTTACAGGTTAACTAACAATGGGATCAAAGCAGCCATACTTCCTTCTTCATCTCTCCTGAGAATTGAGATCCACGAACTATAACAATAGCAAACTAAAAAGCCAAGCAAGAAGGCAAATAAATACCAAAGCAGAACAACTATATACATAATAAATAGCTAGAGTCAAGTCCGAGGAACCTCACAACTAAAAAGAAACACATCGTGAAACTTAACATTTTTATTCGCGAAGATTCAAATAGCATGCAAGCTACTAAGTAGGATTCATCATCACAATAACTAGTTGGTAGAAAGATCTCAGGGCGTGGCGTTAATTAGATCATAAACGATCGAGAAAGAAGATGGTTGTTTTCAGGAGGAGTCCACAGCAGGAGTCATCGTCCTCAGTCTCTCGATCTCCCACCCCACAATGCTCGCCCTCATTAGACTGCTAATGGTCCTCCACGCCAATCCCAAGTTTTTCCTCCAGTCCCCAGTCGCCATCCTCTTGTGGAGGTAACTCTCAAACGTCATCCTTTGGACGTACTCGTCGGCGCACAGTTCCACCAGCGCCTCTCGACCGGCATTGCTCCCGTAAAAGACCCTTTGCAGTAGGTCCAGGAAGCGAAACATTCCCAAGTATTCATCGTCCCATTTCCCCAGGTACTCGTTCTTGAGGTCGGTCTCAGTGACCACGCCACGCTCCTTCCATGACTTCACTATAGCCTCCCCGCACATTCGCCCCGACTTGGCGGCGAAGTAGATTCCTTCGCCGGAGCAACGGGTGACGTACCCAGCTGCGTCTCCCACCAGTGCAACCCGCCCTACCACCCGACGCGGCCGCGGGTGCTCGGGAATTGGGTGCGCCTCCACGCGGATCACCTCCCCGCCGACGATTTTGGGCCCAGCCCTGGCGCGGATGCCACCCTGCAGTCGCTTGATGTCGTGCTTGGCGATGGACGTCCCAGTGCCGACCGCCACGTGGTCGCACTTGGGGAAGACCCAGGCGTAGAAGTCAGGCGAGACGTCGGTCCCCACGTACATCTCTGCGAGGTCTGCGTAGTGGGACATGGCCGCGGGCGGAAGGCGAATGCGCTCCTGGAAGGCAATGGCGGTGGCGTAGCCGCCTGCGGAGACGGCGCGGGCGACGCGGCTGTTGGCACCGTCAGCTCCAACGACGACGTCAACGGCGAGGGTGGAGGGGATGCCGGCGAGGGAGCCAGGGGAGGCCGGGGAAGCGGTGTAGTGGACGATGTAGGGATCATACTCGGACGCAGGAAGTTGGAGAGAGGTGCAAAGGCCAGGGAGGAGGCGAGCGCCGGCGCTAACCGCGCGGTTGCGGAGGAATGAGTCGAGGACCTCGCGTCGGAGCATGGGTATGAACTCGTCGCTGTGAAGGGATCGGCCGAAGTCCGCGATGCGATTGGAGGGGGAGAGGACGCGCATGCGGGTAACGCAGCGGTCGACGAGGTGGGCCGGGAGGTCGAACTCGGAGAGCATGCAGAGGGGGATGGCTCCACCACAAGGCTTGGAGCCGGAAGGGGATCGCTCGATGAGGAAGGTCTCGACGCCGCCAAGGGCGAGTGCCTCGGAGGCAGAGGCACCGGCGGGACCGCCGCCAATTACGGCCGCGCGGAGGGGGCGGGAGGAAGAAGAGGAGGCCACGATGGGGGCCGCGGTAGAAGGAGGCGACCCCCACGTTGAGTTGATGCGGCGGGCTTTGAGCCGAAGATAGAAGGGGAAGGAGGAGGAGGAGGAGAGAAGGCAGTGGCGGTGGCCCGGACGGTGGGGGAGAGGATGGGAAGAGGAGACGGCGGCCATCGTTGTCGGTGATTGATAGAGTGTGTAGTGAGGTTCGCTGAATCAAATTAGGGTTGTTGTTATGTTGCGTGCCACGATGGTCGACCATGGAGTAAACGCGGGGCCACCCACGTTGGGTGGGTATGGGTTCCTTTCCCTCTGTTTCTGTCCGAGACAGGGAACATCCCAATCCATCGTCTTCCAAATGTCACATACACGTCCGAACGACACTGCCCGTGCAATTAATTTCGAGTAAGAAGAAAGTTTCATCAGAGTCGGTGCGTTAATGAAACGTTATAATGTTAAATTAACATATCACGCTCGTTAAAATATTTGTGGCAAACATGTTAAAGTATTGATATAATGAATACATCATCGCGTTATGACATGACATCCTCAATCGATTGAAGACGTCTCCCGATCGATCGAGAGGGGGGGGGGCATCCTCAATCAATTGGGCAGCCCCCGCATCCCCAATCGATTGGGAGTCGGGATACCCTTGGTATGTTCCTAAGCTGCGATTAAAAATGTTTTTAATCAATTGGGGTAGCTGTAATCGATTAAAAATCGACAGTGGTTATCTAAACGGCTAGTAAACGCCCACAACGATCACAAAACGGTCGCAAACGACTATTTTAATAAAAAAATCATTTATAAATACTCATCATTTTACAATTCTCATTTCAATTTTCAAACATCTCTCTCCCAATCACTCTCATTTCAATCTTCAAGCACTTCCCTTCCTCCCTCTAAAAATTTAGGAGGGGTTTGGTTTACTCCATTAACTATTTTCATTTTCTAGAAAATCGTATGGTGCGTTTGGTTTATATTTTCTAGTCTGTTTTCCATTTTTATTTTATGTAGAAAATGTGGTTTTCTGAAAAACATGTATGGTTTGCATTTTCCAGCTTTGTTTTCCAGAAAAAATATAGCCTTTTCTGGAAAACTAGAGAATGAAATAAAGTCATTTTTCAGAAAACGAGAAAATGCGATTTTCTGGAAAATGAACAAACCAAACGCCCCCGTATTTTCTCATTTTCTGAAAAATGACTTTATTTGATTCTCTAGTTTTCCATAAAACGTTATATCTTTTTCTGAAAAATAAGGCTGAAAAATGCAAACCAAACACATTTTCTAAAATGAAAATGGAAAACAAGCATACCAAACGCCCCCTTACTCTCTACTATTTTCTTCCGAAATGGATGAAAATAATCATGGTTTTTTTAGAAAATACTTCTTCGCAAAATTCTTAAACCCCACCAAATTATCAATATTTTTCATATCCGCCAAATTATCCACATAATCTATATCCACCAAATAACCCATGTAGTCTATATCCACTAAATTATTCATATAATACTTATCCATAAAATTATTCATCCAATCCACTTGCAATCGGCGTACCTTTTATATCTCTGATGGAAATTGATCCATTCACTCCTACGGTTGTGCATTCGGTCAAAACCGAACCGAATAAAGCGAAAACTGAATTAATCGATTTTTTTTTAAACCGACCGAATTTTCTACAAAAATCGAACTTACCGAACCGATAAAATTTCGGTTAATTTGGTTTTCGACCGAATTAACCAAATTAACCGAAATTTTAAATTTAATTTGATTTTTAATTAAAATAACCCGATTTTATTTAATTAATTATATTTTTACATAAAAATAATTAAATTATTATTTTTATTCGATTTATTCGGTTTAACCAAATTATAAAATTTGAAACCGAAATCGAACCGATGTAACTGAAAAGTTGAACCGAAATTTTTTAAAAAAACTGAAAGCCAAATTAACCAAACCAAATTTCAAAATTCGGTCGGTTCGGTTCGGTTAATTTGGTTTGTCCGAATTTTTGCTCACCCCTATTTACTCCGACTTTTGTTCCAGAGACTTAAGTGTCCGACCGTAAATCTCTAATTGAATTTGTTAATTTAGAGAAGACGGATTCTGGCGCTACGGGTAGAAGAAAACGATCAACATGGAGTAAGTCTGAAGATGAATTTTGATCAGATCATTTGTCACTATCAACGACGATCTATTCATCGGCAATGATCAGAAGATGAATGATTTCTGGGTTCGTGTTGCTAGCTACTACAATGAGAATCGTTCTCAATATACACCCAATAGAAATGCAAGTATCATACGATCGCACTGGCACAATACCATACACAAAAAATGTATATCACTTCAACGCAAATTACAATAGCGTTTATAATATGTATCGTAGTGACCACAGTGATGAGGATATATTGCGATTTGCGTATGAAAAATATCATGAGGAAAATAATGACATTGCATTTAATCAGATCATGTGTGGATGATCATAAAAGGTCATCCAATGATTACTCCACAGTCCGTTAATCACGTTGTTAGCACGAAGAAGGCAAGAAAAGGAAAGGAAAAGGCAAAATGAAATCAGACATTGAAGGTATGACAACAAATTTGGATAATATGTTTACAAAGTTTACTTAGTATACAAGCATTAAAATAACTGAAGTTGGAATGAAACAAAAACAACTCAAAGTTGATGAGATGAAAGCAAAAGTTGCTAAAATGAAAACAAAGGTTGTCTTAGTCAATGTTTAATTAAAGGATATGCAATCCTTTCGAATGACACCTCATAAATGACACAGGAGTAATTTATCATCCATCAATATCTATGTTAAAGATTAACAAAAGATGGAATATATAATTTTTATTTATTATAATTTTTAATTATTATATTTTTTTAATTAATGTAATTTTCAAATATTATTCTTTTAAATTAATATAATTTTTTTATTATTATACTTTTTAAATTTATTTATAATTTTTAGTTAATTAATATAACCGTTGCAAACTAGCCGATGGAATATAATTGTTGTAATTTTGACATCGATTCCTTCCCTTCTATAATGGTTTGCATCGCTGCCCATAACCACACTGTTTCCATGTTCTATATTTGAAGCTTGTAAATCCAACAATCAGACTACTCACAATCTCAAATTTCGCTCAGCTTAGCATAGCTTGCACCCTTTCCACTGTCCCCATCTCAAATTTGGATCTTTTTTACATTTAAATCGGATAAAATTTACCAACATTGTATTGATTTTTTTTATATATAAATATTTCAGACACCCGTTGATGCTGGGAGAAAATTGCAATGGATTAATATTTTAGGGCACTTCAATGATTTTTTAAGGACCAACAAGTAAAGGAAAACTACATGGTTTAGTTTGTCCACTTGATAGAAACAAAGATATTATTAAACGGTCTCTATTGGTGAATATATTTTAAAGTTAGAATTTAACAAATCAAACATTTAGGTTTGTCCATTCCTATTAATTGAACTAATACATTCTCTAAAAAAAGAACCTAAAAAATTAAGAATTGAGGAGAGGCTTAAAATATGTTGGATCGGAGAAAACGATAGAGGGGGTGAATATCGTTATAAAATTTTCGGAATACTAGAGTAAATACGCAGCGGAAAATAACAGATCACACGCGAACACAAGTCAGTTTTACTTGGTTCGGAGTCGCGGTCGGCTCCTACTCCAAGGCCCAGGTCCTTGACTGTTTACTTTGGGCAAGGGCAATTCTATATTCGATAAAACTTTTACAAGTTGATAGTACAGATATAGAATTGAAAATTAACTAGCAGCACTTTTGTAATTTAAAGTTTTATCGACGCCCGAGGTGGATCGAATTTCGAAGCAGAGGGTCGTCGTCGGCGCTGGAATCTCGAAGTCGAACTTTGTCAGAGTGCAGCGCTTGAGCGAAAGTGTCTGGAGCGGCGAGAGCAATGGATGTTGAAGCCTTGGGGGTGAACCCACTTTTATAGCACCCATACGGGCGCCTGTGTCGATGGGGGTGTCTAACACGTGGCCTTCCCTGCGCGATCTCTTATCCGCAGGCTTGGTCAGCGCTTATCCATCTCCACTTGGGCGCCTGAGCTGATGGGGCGCCCGTGACCTCATGGGCGCCTGACCTGCCTTGGTCCAGAGGCTTCGCGGCTGCGGTTTGGTGTTTGCCTTTACACTGGGGCGCCCGTATCCATCCGGGCGCCTAGCCCCAGTGAGGCATCTCACTTGCAGAAGACCAATCCTTCGATCCTGCAACTAAGGTTAGTTCCAAAACACAATAGGCAAATGTGTTAGCCATTAGTTACAGTCGTAGCTGTCTTGGTTCTGACTTTGGGTCTCCCAAATGGAACCCTAGGTCGAACCGACGCCTACTGTTCCCTCGACAGGGAACGCGCCCTCACGTACTCCTCTCAGGAGAGTTTACCTTTTGCCAACCAGCTCCTCCGGTTAGACTTTTACCCAATCCACCTGACCAAGTCTTCGTGCCCAACTTCCGGTCAGGTCTTCGGTGCCCAGCCCTTTTCCAGGACTTCTTGCCCAGTCCTCGACCAGGACTTCTTTGCTCAACTTCCGGTTAGGTCTTCTTGCCCAGTCCTTGACCAGGACTTCTTTGCCCAGCCATTTGCCAGGACTTCTTGCCTAGTGTACCTAGGACTTTTCCTGCACACTCAGCAAGCTTATTAGATCACAATTACACCTTAACTTCTGAACCCTTTGTCATTATCAAAACACAGATTTGACTTAGGTGCTGCCTGCACCAACAAAATCTATTCTCAAAGAGTTGAAGTAGATGATGATGTTTTAGTAATTTATAAATTTTATATTTTGTATATATTTATTTATGTTATTTTCTTCTAATACATATAAAGTTCTTATATGTCTTCTAAATATTATAGATGATTTGACAAATTAGGTTGATTCAATTGATCAGTTGAAAGCGTCCATCCATCAATTTATGGCTTTATAATTTCCTACCATTGGTCAATTGTTTTAACCCCACCCAAGCACGGTTGAAAAAGGATGAGTTTCTTTCTTTTCTTTTTTTTTTGAAAAAGGATGAGCATTGTATGTTAGGATGTCGGTTAACATGGACTTATAAGTAAATGTTTAATGCATGGATTCATAAAATTATTGTGCTAATGAGTTTGTGTTGCAAGATCTGATTGGTAACGTCTTGGTAAGGACTGTTGCATCTCTATAAGAACTTGAGCGTAGTGTTAAATATGTAAGAGTTCTTATACCTTAGGTTGAGTAAGAATAAATATTATAAGAAAAGTAATTATCTAAGATTTGGAATATGAAATCTAAAAATGTTCACTTATAAAATAATAGAGATGGTAAATATAATGACTAAGAGAAAAATTAATAATTTGTATACACAATAGACAAAATAGACAGGAGAGAAGACAATAATGATAGAGAATTTAGATTTTAAATTATGTTACACAAGAGTAAAATAAGAAATGGAATAGGTATCATTGTCGATAACTTGCTAAAGGATAAAATATTATGAGTAGTTAGAAAAGAGGATAAGATTATAGCTCTCAAGATAGTTGTGGTGACAAAAGAAACTATTAATGGGATTAACTAGATGAGGTATTATAAAATATTCCACCAACTGAAATGATTTTAATAGGAGGAGATTTAAATGAGCATATAGGTGTGAAAAATAAGAAATATGATAAGGTCCGTGGGAGTTATGGGTTTGAAATAAGAAATGAAAAAAGAAAAATTATATTAGATTTTGCTATTTAAATCACAAATTAACTTTCTTATGGTTAGGACAAATGATAGAAAGATTTATAAAAATTATAAGGTCATCCCTGAAGAAAATTTAAATACCCAACATAAGTTAGTAGGGTTGAATATATGCCTCAAACATAATATTAATAGAAGGAAAATATGCACAACTCCTAAAATTAAGTGGTGAAAGTTAAAAAAATATGGGAAATAAAATATATTTAAGGAGAGGGAAGGAATACAAGTATTAGGAGAAATATACAGCGACTCAAATATGACATGAGATAATTAAGATAATACCAAAGTTGAAAATAATAGTTAAGAGTACTTAGTGACTCAAAGGAACGCGCGCCACTAAGTAAAAAATCTTGATAGTGGAATAAGAAAATACAAAGAAAGTAAAGAAAAAACAAACAATCTATAGGAAATTATATATTTGTAAGAACGAGAAAAACTTAAGATATATATATATATATATATATATATATATAGCCAAGAAAGAGGCTAAGAAAATAGTGAATAAAACTAAGAATGAAACTTTTGAACACTTATATCGAAAATGGGAAAGAGATATTTATAAAATAGCTAAAGCGAAAGAGAGGAAGACAAAAGATGTTATCCAAATAAGATATCTTAAAAATGAATGTAATATGGTACTAGTAAACAATGAGGAATTAAAAGAGCGATGGAAGATATATTTTCATCAACTTTTTAATGAAGGTTTAGATGATCAATTTAACTTAGGTAATTTAAGAAGGTCAAATGAGTATAGAAATTAAAAATTTTATCATAGAATTCAAACTTTAAAAGTAGAGAATGCTTTAAATGATATGCAAAATGGAAAATCAGTTGGACTAGATGATATTCTGATAGAAGTATGAAAATATTTTGGAAAATAAGATATTGAATGACTTACAAAATTATTTAACCTAATATTGAAAACTAAAAAAAGTCTGATCAGTGAAGGGTAAGTACTCTAATTTTCTTAAATAATAATAAAGCAGACATATAAATTTCTACAAACTATAAGTGTATTAAACTATTAGGTAATACCATAAAACATTGAGAAAGAGAAATTAAAAAAAAAAGACTAATGAAGGAGACTACGGTTATCGAAAATCAATTTAGATTTATGCTTACAAAGTTATATATCTTCTCAGGTAACTAATTGAAAAATATTGGGAACAAAAACAAGACATGCACATAATATTCATCAACCTAAAAAAGTTTATAATAGACTCCCAAAAGAATTATATGGAGAATTCTAGAAAAGAGAAGTATTAATATAGAGTATATTGAACTAATTAAGGATATGCATGAGGATATAATGACAAGTGTAAAGACTTTAAGTGGATTAACCGAAGCGTTTCCCATAAAGCTAGGGTTACATCAATGATCAACTCTAAGTCCTTATCTTTATAATCTAATCATTGTTAAATTCACTGAATATATCCATGATACAGTACCGCCATACATGTTATTTGCAGATGATATTATTTTCGTAGATGAAACATGTAAATGCGTAAATGCTAAACTTAAATCTTGACGGAAAATACTAAAAGTAAAAGATTTTAGGCTTAGTAGAGTAAATATGAAATATATGAAATTTAAGTTTAGCAATATTAGATATAATAAGACAATTATTACAATAGGAGATAACGTGTTATCTGTAACTGAGAGTTAATTTAAAGAATTTAATATTGGTGCAATTATAGTACTGGTAATCAAACTCAGGTTTTGATGCATGACAATTTTTAAAACTGAAAAGAAAAGTTTTAAAATGAGATCCCTCCCCCTCTCATTCATTTTCGATCCTAAATTTAGGATCATTTTAAAAAATGATAGACGGATTGAGAGAGATTTTTTATATATAATACACGTTGGATGGCTGAAATGGAAGAGAGCGCCAGATGTTCTTTGTGATCGCGAAGTACTTTAGACATGTAGGTTGTGTTTGGTTAGGGGTAATGTGTAAAATACGGCGACTCGAAAATCCGGACCAGAAAATTTTTCGGGATTTTTCCGGATAGAGTCTAGAGTTTCCGGCCCTACGAGAGGAGCCCATGGGGCTTTATTGTAAAAACTTAAAACTTATCAAGCGTTTACGGGTAAACTCCTAAATTTCGAGTCTAATTAATTTAACCCTAAAGATTTTTGAGATGGAATATATTAAAAGGGAGGGTTAAATGGTTAAATCTTTTGCCCTAAGGGTAGAAGGTTAATTTGGTAAAAGACAGGGGCTTTTCTGCAAAAATCTCTTTCCCCTTTTATTATAACGTCTCCTCTCCTTGAGCCCTAAGCAGCCGCCGCCGACCCGATTCCCTCCTAATCTCATCTTCGCGAAACCTAGCCGCAAGCGCCGATCGACTCGACCTCTTCCTCCCCTCGCGCGCCCTAGCCGCAGCCAAGCCACCCATGGGGAGCCACTCCGTCCACCTCCTTCACGCGTGAAGGAGTTATGCGGCCAGGCTTTGGTTCGAGGTGTGCCCTAGCTCCTTCCTATTATCGCCCAGAGTCGTTTCCTTCTCCTTCGCCAGGTTTCCTCACCGGATCGCGATTGGAGGATTGGGTGGAGGTGTAGTTGAATCCGATCGACGAATCATCTTCCTCGTTGGGATGCTCAGCCGGCCAAGCTTTTCCGGGTAAGCTACAACTACCATTGATCTGGTGTGAGGGCAGCCACCTTCTTCCCCTGAAATTGGATTCCTCTTCGCTGATGGAGACCAGAGCAGCGTCGTTGCCCATCAGAGGGAGTGAAGGGGATTTCAGAGCTTGAGGTTGTCAGTGGCGAGCTTTCTGTGTGAGCTTTGACCCTACCAGATCAGAGCTGAGCTATTCTCGTTGGCATCAATTCAGGTAAGGAATTGATAGTGTTTACACCCTTTTGAGATGAGGTTTTGTTAGTTTGTTGATGTTGAAACCTTTCGTACAGATTAGAAGTTTGTAATCTATCTTCCCTTTCATTGCCAAAGTTGGGGAGTTGCTGTGGAGATTAGCCGGGCTCAGGTAATGGTTTTCTATGTTGTATTATATGGAAGGTTGAATTGGGATCCTGCTTGGAAGATTATGGATGAATTACTGAGCTGATAGGAGATGATTCATTCACAGCATTAGGATTGGATAATTTAGAGATGTTGAAACAATGGAGATTCTATGTAGAGCTTCACCTTGATCTGTTATGAGCTCTAAGTTTGGCTTGGGTGCAAATCTGTTGTGAGCTTCATTCTTGGGATTTGGTAATAGCTTAATGTTTTCCTTGCTTCCTGTGGTCTCTGATTTGGCTAGAAAAGGGGGAATGGGTTGTTCTGCTCTTGCCTATTTGTTCTGTGCTTCACCTGTGTTGGATTGTTGGTAAACGTTTCGATTTTATTCTTGATCAGTAGAGTGTTGTGTTTGATGGATCTTGTGGTTTGGCTATTCTCTACTACCTAGCCGTGATCAACAGGTTAAATGGGTTTTGAATTGGATGGTAATTGGAATTAGGTGCTAAGCTTTAATTAGCGGATTTTGCTAATGATCTTGGTAATGTTTTGGTTTGGGAAATCCGATGGGGAAATCCGATGTTGCTTGTTGGGATTAGGTGTGTGCTATTAATGTTCTATTCCACTTGTGTTGTGAGCTCCAAATTGGAAGTAGTGTTGTTGGGAAAGTTTATTTGTTCCATTTTGTCTTGTAAAACTACTGTGAGAGGATGGAGGGTTGTGATTGGAATTGGTCCTTTAATCATGAGATACATTGTTGGGATTATTGATCTGTTTTGGAATTATCAAGGTTATGGAATAGGTTTAGTTGCGGTGATCGCAAGGGTTAAGTTTAGATTAAATCTAACTTAAACCATGAATCGACCTAATCATAAGATAATCACTAATTAGAGATAATTAGTGACCTTTGCTTTAGTATGGATGTTGATTAGGATTTCGGGTTGTGTTTAGCTACTTAATAACTGTTATGATAGCTAAAACGATATCCTTTGATACAGGACACTGAGTTCTTGCGGATTATTGGACGGGAGGTTCTCCTTTGATATGGACTCCTACTTGGAGGCGGGTACCCTTTGACTTATCTTTTAGATATTGTCATATTGCTATGCATTGTCTGTTATAGATAACAGTAAGTTTATACGCTATCCTGAGTTATTATGCCTGTTCTGGACACTTGTTAGTTATCTTTGAGTTATCATGTCTATACTGGATACTTGTTAGTTATCCCTGAATTATTATGTCCGTTCTGGATACTTGTTAGTTATCCCTAAGTTATATTGCCTGACCTGGATGCTTGTTAGTTATCCCTGAGTCATTATATCTGAACTGGATACTTGTTAGTTATCCCTGAGTTATATTGCCTGACCTGGATACTTGTTAGTTATCCCTGAGTCATTATATCTGAACTGGATACTTGTTAGTTATCCCTGAGTTATATTGCCTGACCTGGATACTTGTTAGTTATTCCTGAGTCATTATGTCTGTACTGGATACTTGTTAGTTATCTTTGAGTAATCATGTCAATACTGGATACTTGTTAGTTATCCCTGAGTTATATTGCCTGACCTGGATACTTGATAGTTATCCCTGAGTCATTATATCTGAACTGGATACTTGTTAGTTATCCCTGAGTTATATTGCCTGACCTGGATACTTGTTAGTTATTCCTGAGTCATTATGTCTGTCCTGGATACTTGTTAGTTATCTTTGAGTTATCATGTCTATACTGGATACTTGTTAGTTATCCCTGAATTATTATGTCCGTTCTGGATACTTGTTAGTTATCCCTGAGTTATATTGCCTGACCTGGATACTGGTTAGTTATCCCTGAGTCATTATATCTGAACTGGATACTTGTTAGTTATCCCTGAGTTATATTGCCTGACCTGGATACTTGTTAGTTATTCCTGAGTCATTATGTCTGTCCTGGATACTTGTTAGTTATCCCTGAGTTATTATGTCTGTTCTGGATACTTGTTAGTTATCCCTTAATTATTATGTCCGTTCTGGATACTTGTTAGTTATCCCTGAGTTATTATGTTGTTAGTTCCATACAGTATCAGGTAGTGTCATATCTAGATGTATGCTTAGAGATCGTGATGTATCTCCTGCCTTTGACCTTGAGGGATCTGTAGTTTCCGGCCAGTATACCTTGTAGGTTAACTGTATTTCCTGTTATAGGATTTCAGACTGAGACCTAGTATACTGAGGACTTGGGAGGGAGGTATGTGTATCTATCATACACCATCCTTGCATTGTTGCATGCCGGCGATCAGCGACTCCCTTGTGGTTGAGCCTAATCGTTTTCCGGCACATGATATGCACACACGGCCACTCATGGGTTAGTGGATACCGTAGCGTGTGTGCATTTGCTCTGTATTGCTCCGCTCAACCGCTCATGGGTAGTGGTTTTGGAGCGTGGTAGCAAGCAGGGATCCCTTCTCTTCCCATAGACCAGAGAAGATGAGAGAGATATCTCCCCCATATATATATGGGGCGGAGTGTTCACTCCACCAGCATCCTGTCCACTCGGTCACTCAGGAGCAGTGATAGCAGGGTGCGTACAGTGTCACAGCTCTACCCACTCGGCCGACACAGTATCGCCTGTCTCGGTGACTTGACTGGTGTTAGGGGGTGACCATGACATTGCATCATATGCATACGATGCATTGTGCACTTGATTGTGTTTGCTGCATTTATTTGCTGCACTTGATTGACATGCATATACTGGATACCTGTATACCTTGGTTTATATGTTATACTTGTTCCATAGGGATTTATTTCACCCTCTGCAGGATAGATGGATTCTGGTATGTATCTTTATTCAGTATCTTCAGTATACCCTTTCTTCCTATTGTTCATAAGAGGTTGTATCAGCGTAGACTTCTATTGTTATTATAACATACTATGCATATCTACTGGGTATTCGCTGAGTTTATGGACTCACACCGTTGCCATATGTTTTTATTTCAGGTTAAGATACTTGGAGTCGCTAGAAGAGCCCAGCAGCCAGTCCCTACCCATCGCGACGATAAAGTTTGTTTTGTGCTTAGTAGTGTCTATGTTTCATATTCAGTTATTGGATTTGTATATGTCTTGTGTGGGTTGTAGTGTGCCCTAAGGGGTTTATGTATTGGTTGATTTGTCGTAAGTCGGACCGGTCCGCAGTCAGGTATGATCTACTTAGTTGTCTTGTGTTTTAGGTTGTGTTTATCTATTTTGGAGGCCTGAGGCCAAATATAAACTGCGTGGTGTTGTTATAGTTATTGTGTGTATGTGTAAATTGTCCGCTGGACAGGGGAGGTGCTGTCCGATTTTATATTGGATCAGCGACTCCTGGGTCTCGGGGCGTGACATAATGTAATCCAGTTTGTAATGTAATTGAACATGTAATGTAATCCAGATTACATGTTGTTGGCCTTGTAATCTAGATTATAACATTTTTAATAGCTTTTCTAATGCAGATTACATTACATTACAGTTTTAAAATTGTACCAAACAAAGTAATCAAACTTGTAATGTAATCCTGATTACATTACGAGGCTGATTACCCCTTATCAAACATAGTCGTAGGATCAATGAACGTGAGGAGGAGGGGGGGGGGGTGAAGTACATGTTTTTAAAAACTCGTCTTTTACGATTTCAGAAAACTCGAGTGCACATCGAAAATATGAATTAAGTTAAAGAATTCAAGAAAATAAAATATAAGGGGTTTTACTTGGTTCGGAGCCTTTAGCGACTCCTGCTCTAAGAGTCAGGTCCTTCGGACCTTTTCGACGGGCAATCCACTAACATCTTTACCGGAAAACCCCTAGTAGAGTAGTTGAATACAAAGTTAAACTAGGAATTATACAACCCTACACTTCCCTATTTGCAATAATAGAATTAAAATAATAACAATCGTTACTCAACACTAGAAGTCAACTTGAAATAGCTTGGGTGTTGGCGTCGGTCGTTGAGGATAGCAGAGTCGCAGAATTAGCATTGTAGCTTGTATAACAATTATACTTTATTGCCTCCACAACCACCCCTTATAAACGCCATTGAGAGTGCCCTAGTTCACAACTAGGACGTCTCAGATCACAGCTCTGATCCGATGTACAACCTGTGCAACTTATCCGGTTAAAGGTGCCCTCAATCCAACCCAAGGCACCCTACTTCTTATCCAATCCAACTTGAGGCACCTTACTTCAGTCGAAATCTGATCCTCACTACTTCTGCATGAGAGCGCCCTCAATATGGACACTAGAAGTCAACTTGAAATAGCTTGGGTGTTAGTGTCGGTTTGCTGACAACCATCGAGGATAGTAGAGTCGCAGAATTAGCATTGTAGCTTGTGTATCAGTTATACTTTCTTGCCTCCACAACCAACCCTTATAAATGCCACTGAGGGTGCCCTAGTTCCCAACTAGGGTGTTTCAATTGTAACTCCGATCTAATGTACAACCTGTACAACTTATCCGGTTGAAAGCACCCTCAATCCAACCCAGGGTGTCCTACTTCTTATCTAAGGTAGCCTCAATCCAACTTGAGGCGCCTACTTCAACCGAAATCTGATCCTCGCTGCTTCTGCACAAGGACGCTCTCAGTCCATCCAGAGCACCCTTAATATAGACACTAGAACTCAACTTGAAATAACTCGGGTGTCAGTGTCAGTTTGCTAACAGCTGTCGAGGATAGTAGAGTCGTAGAATTATCATTGTAGCTTGTGTATCAGTTATACTTTATTGCCTCCACAACCAACCCTTATTAATGTCACTGAGGGTGCCCTAGTTCCCAACTAGGGCACCTCAAATTGCAGCTTTGATCCAAGTACAACCTGTGCAACTTATCCGGTTGAGCACGCCTTCAATCCAACCCAGGGCACCCTACTTCTTATCTAAGGCACCCTCAATCGAACTTGAGGTGCCTTACTTCAGTCGAAATCTGATCCTCGCTGCTTTTGCACGAGGGCGCTCTCAGTCCATCTAGAGCTCCCTCAGAATAGACCTGAGACACCTCAAATATTGTTCATCCAAGGTAATTTTATGCTTTAAACTCTACAAAAAAAGATGTTAGTTGAAAGACAATTTATAACTTGCAAAATAGAGTTAGCATAATATAAATAGGATAAATGAAATTAGTATTAATTAGAACCTGTCTTTTCAAGACCAGGATCTAGTCAAAGTCTCAACTTAGAGTTTCGAAATTATTCTAAGTTGGATCGTGTCTAAAGTCCCATTGGAGACTCATCCTCATCAGATCTCTTCTCCGGTGACTTACCTTATTTATCATTTGCAGATTGACTCAACCTATTGATCCACCAAGTCTTCCTACCAGATGCCCCATTTAAACTTAGCCAACTGTCAAGTCCTGCGAACCTAGCTGGACTTTATGTCAGGTCTCAACCAATCTAAGTAAATTGTCAGGTCTCACGGACATAACTAGATTTCATGTCACATCTCAACCAACCTGGGTTTCAACCTGATATCAGGTCCTAAGCCTTTTAATCTTACACACTTGATAACAAGGTTAAACAATATAACTTCTAACTTTAAGCTTTTGTCATACATCAAACCTAAGTTTGACTATTAGTGCAAACTGTACCAACAAGACCTGTTATGTTATATAGAGCTAAATATTTGTTACGACCCGAGCACATGAACAGAAAATGTTATACCATACTTAACAATACGATCCCAATAGATAATATTTTATTACTTGATAATGACCAACACTTGTGGTACATGCATTTCACATGTAAAGCCACTAAGTGTCGCCATGCATTAGACCCATAAACTCATGACCTTCTAAACCATGGAGAACTTATTTATCTAAAATCATCTTATGTATCAAACTTCATAATGGAGTCTGAGAACCATTCTTGCACAACAAGATTATCTTTCGTACACTCCGCTCTTTCTCTCCGGGCTCTAGTTTTGGTAACCCATTACTGTATCTCTAGGTTATCAATGAATTTCAATTAAAACTCATCAATTACCATAGACATCTTTAATTGTACTCCATTCAAGTGCATTACGTCCTGCGGAGCCATTGAGTGTAATCATGCCCTTCTAAACTATGGAGAATCTGTTACCCAAAATCAACCTATGTGCCAATTCGCACCATGACATTTTTCATCTGCGTGCTTGTAAACCCAATGTCTCATGACATATCACAAAACTATCATATAAAAATCACTTTTCGATAGAAAATTGGACATAAATAGCACAAAGCTACTCCTTCTCGAACAAATATATCATTAAATTATTAAATTACATTGTTTGTGTAAAATAACCAAGTGCATGCCCAAATTAAATGAACAAACTAGGTGTAATCAGTATTACAACATTAGCACAGTCACAGTTCTGTCGTCCATTTTGAGTGTTTTGTAATTTTGCGCCCCACCTTTTTTTTTAATATTTGAACCGTTTAATCTTGAAGGTGATCTCTTTGCCCTATAGAAATTTTTCATTGACTACTAGGATAAATCAGAAAGTACTAACAGAGACTCATTCAAGCAATCAACGTTCCTAAATTTATCATCCCATTAGAAAAAAATATCTATAGGGTATCATAGTTAAAATTCGAATCTTAAATATCTAATTAATTATTTGAAAGATCTAACCACTATATTATAGTCCTGAGATAATTTTGTATCCAATTTTCACGGGATAGATTGATGGTTAGTACATGGGTATTACCACCAAGAGGTCTGGGGTCAAATCCTGACAAAGTCAGTATGTCCACCCTCCCTACGTGCTAACCACAGCATCAGAGCTAGTAGCCCCCGTGATTTACCTCCTTCGTATTGGCCCTACGACGAATTAGCGAGGGCGCAGGAGACGAACGAATCGTTTTTTGCCACCGTGAGATAATTTTGTATCCCATCTTAGATCTATATTTTGTCCTATCTTATTGTCGGTATTGTAATAGCTGCTCATGCAAAAGACTCAATGTATCACATTACGCAGTTCGTTCTAGTTTAGAGAGACCAATATTATAATGGTGCTAGGTTGGAAAGGTCAAGATCACTTTGCCACCTAGATTAGAGAAACCAGCATCATTGTGGTATTGGGTTAGAGAGATCAAGACTACTTTAGTAGGGGGTTGGAGTGATTAGCAGAACTTTAGTGTTGGATTGGAGATATCAACACTATTATAGTGCTGCATTATAGAAATCAATACCATTTTAGTATTGAGTTGGAAAGATCAGTATCCCAGATTCGTCCCTTGTATCATTTTGGAAAGATCAGCACCCCTTGGTGATGGATTGGAAAGATCAATACCACTGTCAAATGAGTTGATCCGTGGCATGACAGGGCAAGGCAATTCCACCCACCATCCTAGCAGGTAGAAAATTTCCAACTCACTGTGGGTTGTCGGTCAGGCGGATCAACCCACCAAAAAAATTAAAAAATATATTAAAAATCTCGAATAAAATTCTTGATTTCTCACTTAAGCATATTAGTCAAAGCAATTGGCACAAAAAATTCACAATTTTCACTAAAAATACATTTACCTTCACGAATCCATAATTCATAATCTAATTTTAGATTTTTTTTTCTTTTCATTTCAACCCGCAGGTCAACTTGAGCCTACTACGGGTCAAGTCCACTTGGACTCATAACCTTCTTAGGTTGGCCAGTTTAGGTCGGCTTTTAAATAAGTTGATAAATTTCAACTAGACCCACTTAAATATTGGTGAGACGGGTCAATCCGATAAATCCATCCAAATTGAAGGCTCTTAACTTTGGTACTAGGTTAGATATGGCAAAAGATGATTCGCTCGACTCCAGCGCCTCCACCAACCAGTCTGAGGGTTAACACGAAGGAGGTAAATCACTAGGGCTACTAGCCCGGATGCTGTGGCTAGTGCGTGGAGAAGGCGGACACATTAATTTTGTCAAGTTTTGACGTCCAAATCTCAAGATGACAATACTTACACACTAAGTATCAATTCATCCCATGAAAATTTGGTGTTGGGTTAGAGAGATATGTAGCACAATGGTGTTGAATTGGAAAGATAAGCACAATTGGGTATTGTGACGGAGTGACTAACATCACTTTGATATTAGATTTGAAAAATCAATACTACTGTGTTGTTGGATTAGAGAGATTAGAAAAATAGTGTTGCTGGGTTGGACAAATTAACACCACTATAGTGTTAAGTTAGATAAATCAGCACCAACATTGTATTACACTAGAGAAACTAACACCAATTACGACATATTTTGTGATAATTTTTCTTCCAAATGAGATGCACAACCTAGAATATTAAACTTTTTTATAGTCCATCGCGAGTACTTTTCGATTTATTCTAACGACTAATAGAGGTCAATCGCTCTAAATTCAAAAGTATCTGATTATTTTTTTTTAGAGAAATCAACACGGATAAATCTTTTAAAGTTAATTTTTTTAATATATTGGGTACATATACGATTTCCTTTTCTTTTAGGGAATTACAAAAAACATTATCATGTTAATATAATGAATTAAAGAATCCCGAATTCTTTGAACACTAATAGTAACTACATATATTAGTTATCATATACAAATAGTTTACATTATAATAGTTGTGCACACACTATCGACCTGTATTTCCAAATGTAGAACTAGATAGTAATCGACTGATCCTGCCCTATTTTTGGCATCGTACGGACAGTCAACGTGACAAACAGCCTGGCCAGCTTCAGGGTCCACGTCATTGTACGGATAGCCAGTTTGACAAACACCCTAGCCGATCCCAGTGTTTCTGCCGGCCGGTCGGACTCAAGGCGGCCGGTCAGAATAAATGCAGCGGTTCATCCGGCCGGTCAATCCCGGCCTTCCATCATAAGGTTATTATACCTCGTTTATCAGGGCACTTGCGCCCGGTTTCTACGCCCTCTTTCCCGGGTACTGCCGCCCGGCCACATAAGGGCCCCACGCCTAATCGTTCGGGTGCATCCGCCCGGCATACCTTCACATACATAGTCCCCCAGGCTTGCACGCCCGGCGCCCACTCGGGCACTCTCTCCCGGAATCACCCAGGGATAACGACAAAATATATCTGCACCAGCTGCAGATAACAGGCTGTCACCACTCGTGTGAACTGACACTGACACTTCCTGGCACGCCGACCTGTCGCGCCGTTGGTGCCAGGCGGCGCCGGTCGGAGGTGTACGGAAACCGTTCTTTGCCCTCACATAAGACAAATAGCATACGACAAGGAATGTTGGCTAGCAGTCGACATAATCATACAATATTCCCTGACCAGGTCAGAGAATCCTGACAATGTCAGACTTAGTCCTTTTCCCCGGCTATATAAGTCACTCCCCTCCTCATTATCAGGTACGCGCGAAGCCCCTCATCTACAGTGCTCCATTATTTTTCCTGTTCATCAGGACGCTTCCCGGCTAGGTTGCTAACGGTCATCTTCCCCGCAGGTCTACTTCCATTCGGTCGGCGGTTCACCAGGTGACATCCACTTACGTCCGGTCGGACGACACCCCCCACTCGCTGAGTCATTCTGAGCCAGGGCATCCAGTCAGCATCTACGTCATTCATCTCTACACCGTCATCCGGTTGCGGCCCCACTCCGCTCGGCGACAGGATCAAATTTGGCGGTAGAAGGAGGGCATCCTTGCCTGATCGAGAGCGAAGAATGGAAAACCCCAATCCACTGACGGTTACTCTTTCGCCAGAAGAATACGAAATGCTGATGGCTGTCCGGACACAGAAGGCACAACAATCGCATCCGCCTACCGGTAGTCAAGGGGCCCGGCCCCCTGGGCCCTCTTTGCGGGGAAACTCAGAAGGTATGGCTGCTCAGCCCGACCCCTTCATTCCTAATTTTCCCCGAGCACTTTTTCGGAACGAGGCCCACTCGGTCCCGATCGAAGCTTCAGCGTCCAGCCTGGCGCATCAGGTGCGCCCTGATAAAGGGAAAGGTTTATCCGACCCCGCCGCGGCCTATCCGACTCACAGCCCTTTCTCTTCACAAATTCTTGGGGATCCCGTTCCCAAGCATCTACGATTCTTCACCATGCCTGAGTACTCGGGGGCCAGTGACCCCGAGGAACACGTCATGAAATTTGAGAGCGCCGCCCTGTTGCACCAATACCCAGAGGGCGTCAAATGCCGCGCTTTCCTGACAACCCTCTCCGGGCAGGCTCAACGATGGTTCGACGGACTCCCGGGCGGATCAGTTGGGAGTTTCGCAGAAGTGAAGCGGCTGTTTCTGCAACATTTTGCAAGCAGTCGGAGGCATCATAAGACCAGCCTCAATTTATTCGCTCTGAAGCAAGGTCCGAAAGAATCACTCCGGGCCTACATCAAGAGGTTCAATGGAGTAGCTATAGAGGTGCCCAATACCACGCCAGAAGTATTGGTCACCGCCTTCTCGCAAGGGCTCCAAGAGGGTGACTTCTTCCGATCCCTGATCAGGAAGCCACCGAAGGATTTCGACAGCCTGCTCGGGAAGGCTGTTAAGTATATCAATGTAGAGGAAGCGCAAGCCGCCCGGAGGAAGGAAGTTATGGTTAGCCCACAGCCTGCACCTCAACACAACAGATCACCAGGAGGACCGATTCGCAGTCCCCGACCGGCCGATCAGCCGGGAATGAGGCCCCAACAAGTGCAGGTGGCGCAGGGGAATTGGCCCAACAGATGGGCACCGTATTGTGCGTTTCACCAGTGTAATACGCACAACACTGAAGACTGCCGAGCGGGCGGCAGAGCTCGGACCCCACTCGGCAGGGGTCAAGGACGACAAACACCGCAAGGGCGCGGGCGTGGTCATGGAGCCACAGCCCAACAAGGACAAAGGCGGGATACCCCCGCCGCCCGGCAATTGTTTCCTCAGCCCGAGCAGGAAGAGGCGGAGGAATTTGACGAAGATCAAGCGAATCACCAGAACGCCGTCCGAGGAGGCGTCAATGTAATTTCCGGCGGGCCGACCGGAGGCGACTCCAACCGAGCCAGAAAGACACAGGTACGCCGACTGGAAATTCACCAAGTCGGAGTTAGCACCTCACAAGCTCAAGGGCCCCAAATCAGCTGGGGGCCGCAGGACTTACAAGGATTGGAGGTGCCGCACGACGACCCATTGGTCATCACGGCTGTCATCGCCAACTACGAAGTCCACCGCACCATTGTGGACACCGGCAGCTCGGTAAACATCTTATATAAACGAGCTTTCGATCAATTACAAATTGAAATGTCACAGCTGGAGTTGGTGGCCACGCCCCTGTTCGGATTTACGGGGAACGAAGTACAGCCGATCGGACAGATACGGCTGGCCGTCTCACTTGGAGAGGAGCCACTCAAGAGAACCCGATTGACCACGTTTCTGATTGTGGATGCGCCAGCTGCCTACAACGCCATTCTCGGTCGACCGGCTCTCAACGAATTTAAAGCGGTGGTCTCCACCTACTACCTCAAGGTGAAGTTTCCGGTCGGCGACAGGGTCGGCGAGGTGAAGGGCAACCAGATCGTGGCCCGGCGCTGCTATGCTGATGATGTCCGCTCGGGAGGTCAGAAGGCAAGGCGGGCAGATAGCAGCTGCAACATGGTGCAAGCCTCCCCTTGGGCAGAATTGCGGGAGGACAAAGAAGAGGTACAACTTTTGCCCGGTCGGGAAGATACCAAAATACAAATTGCTGCAGGACTCTCCGAGGAGCTGAAGCAATCCCTCGTCGACTCCCTCGCCCGGAATCAAGACGTAATTGCCTGGTCGGCGAAAGACTTGAAGGGAGTCCGACCGGAAGTAGCGGAACACCAATTGCACGTGTACCCGGGGGCGCGGCCAGTAAAGCAGCGGAAAAGAGACCGTAGCGCCGCCCAGAATCAAGTCATCCGGGCGGAAGTAGAAAGACTGTTGGAGGCAGGACACATCCGGGAGGTCCAGTTCCCGGCCTGGCTGGCCAATGTGGTGCTGGTGGCCAAACCCAACGACAAGTGGCGGGTATGCATTGATTTCCGAGACCTCAATCGTGCATGCCCGAAAGATTGCTACCCACTTCCACGGATCGATCAAATGGTAGACTCGACGGCCGGCAGCGAGTTCATATCGATGCTGGATGCGTACCAGGGATACCACCAAGTCCCACTGGCTGCTGCCGATCAGGAGAAGGTTAGCTTTGTCACGGCTGACGGCACCTACTGCTACACCGTCATGCCGTTCGGCCTCAAGAATGCGGGCGCCACCTACCAAAGAATGATGAACAAGGTGTTCCGGTCGCAAATGGGGCGTAACGTCGAAGTATACGTCGACGATATTCTGATCAAGACTGCCCGGGCGGAAGAACTAATCCCCGACATTGAAGAAACTTGTCGAACTCTACGGCAGTTTGGCCTGAAGCTTAATCCGGCCAAATGTCTATTCGGGGCTCGAAGCGGGAAGTTCCTCGGCTATATAGTCACCGAGCGGGGAATCGAAGCAAATCCGGGCAAAGTAAAGGCCATCATGGAGATGCCGGCTCCAAGGAATCTCAGAGAAGCTCAACGGCTGATCGGACGGATAACGGCCTGTCCAGATTCATTTCCCGATCAGCCGAACGGGGTCTGCCATTTTCAAGACATTACGCCGGGCCACCAAATTTCAGTGGGACGCAGAATGTGACAAGGCCTTCGAAGAGCTGAAAGCTTATCTGTCTGAACTACCGACACTCGCCCGGCCGGATCCGAATGAGAGTTTATATGTATACCTAGCAGCTTCCTCCGACTCGGGCAGCATGGTGTTGGCCCGGCAAGAAAAAACTGAGCAAAGGCCGGTGTACTTCTTTGCCCACTTATTTAAAGGAGCCGAGTGTCGGTACACGACACTCGAAAAATTGGGCTACATACTATTCTTAGCCGCCCGGCGACTCAGACCATACTTCTTATCTCACCCAATTACTGTATTGACTAACAGTAACTTGGGTCGGGTGCTCACTAACCCAGAAGCCTCAGGGCGGCTAGTCAAATGGACAACCGAGCTGAGTGAGTATGACATACAATATCAACCCCGACCGGCTATCAAGGCTCAAGCCTTAGCCGATTTTCTCACGGAATGGCATTCCGATGAAGCCGAGGCCGTATGGAAGGTGTACGTTGATGGGGCATCCGCTCGGCAAGGAAGCGGAATCGGCGTTCTCATGGTTTCTCCCGAAGAAGAACGGCTACACTTGTCCGTGCGGCTAGAACACCGGGCGACTAATAATGAAGCTGAATATGAAGCACTTATCGCCGGTCTGCAAGCCGCCCGGCATGTCGGCGCCACCCGGGTGTGGCTATACTCAGATTCGCAACTGGCCATACAGCAACTGGCCGGTAATTTCGAAGTCAATAGCAGCCGGCTGCAAGAGTACATCGATGCCTATGAACAGCTGAAGGCGGGTTTCCGTGAGGTACTCTTACAAAAGATCCCTCGGGAAAGCAACTTGAAAGCGGATGAGCTAGCCAAATTAGCTAGCGCAGTCGGATCTTGGGTGGTCCCCCGGCCGGCCAGCCATGCCTTATTCGTCATGCAAATCGAGCAGCAAGCGGAGATCGAATTGGAGACTGATTGGAGAACGCCATTGATCGCATTCTTGACCAGGGGAGAAGTGCCATCCACCGGGAACAGGCTCGGCTGCTCAGAAAGAGAGCCGTGCAATATACCATGGTCGGAGATGCCCTCTATAAACGAGCTCACGCCCGACCATTACTCAAATGTCTGGGCGGCGAGGATGCAGATTACGTGCTCCGGAAGTCCATATGGGGGTCTGCAGTAACCATTCGGGGGGCAGAGCCACCGCCCGGAAGGCTCTGTTGGCCGGGTATTATTGGCCAACTTTGCAGAAGGATGCCGACCGGCTGGCCGCAACATGCATCTCATGTCAAAAGCACCAGTGCCTGCCCACCGGCCGACAGAAGTAATGAAGACATCTGCTGTCTCTTGCCCGTTTGACCAGTGGGGCATGGATATCGTAGGTCCCTTTCCGCTCGCTCCCGCCCAGAAGAAGTTCTTGTTGGTCGCGGTGGATTACTTCTCTAAGTGGGTGGAAGCAGAGGCGCTGGCCCGGATCACCGAGCAGGCGGTATTAAGTTCTTATGGCAAAACATTTTTGCAGATACGGGATCCCCCACAAGTTGGTTTCTGACAACGGTCGGCAGTTTCAAGGGAAGAAAATCAAAGAGTGGTGCTCGGCATACG
Organism: Boesenbergia rotunda; assembly: GCA_024364735.1. Taxonomy (NCBI): domain Eukaryota; kingdom Viridiplantae; phylum Streptophyta; class Magnoliopsida; order Zingiberales; family Zingiberaceae; genus Boesenbergia; species Boesenbergia rotunda. Next base: position 258,327 of record JAGFNQ010004939.1, read on the forward strand.
GCATCCAGCAGGCCTTTACATCTGTGGCGTATCCACAGAGCAACGGTCAGGCAGAAGTGCCAACCGGGAAATCTTGAGAGGCTCAAAACAAAGCTGGATCATGCTGGAACCAACTGGGTAGAGCAGCTGCCTGGGGTCCTTTGGGCAAACAGAACCACACCCCGAGAAGCGACCGGGCAGACGCCTTTCCACCTCGTCTACGGCAGCGAGGCGGTGGTGCCGGTCGAGGTCGGGTGTGAATCTGACCGGCGGTTAAGCTATGACGAAGGGAATGATGAAAGAAGGCGCTTAGAGCTTGACCTCATAGAAGAAATCCGGGACAATGCAGCCGCCCGGATGTTCGCGTACCGTCAGCGTATGAAACAAAGGTACAACCAGAAGGTGTTGCCGCGCTCATTTCGACCCGGGGACCTAGTCTGGAAACGTATAAAGTCGGTCGGTGATGTTAACAAATTGCAACCACAGTGGGGCGGACCCTTCAAGGTAGTGCAGAAATTGCATTCAGGCGCCTACTACTTGGAGGATGAACATGGAAAAAGACTTGACCGACCGTGGAGTGCCCTACACTTGCAAATGTACAGAGAGCCCTAAAGTGATGTAATCTTGTAAAACGCAGCATTCTAGCTATAACGAAAAGCTCTCCCGACCGAAATTGCCGGTCGGCCACACAAGGCAAGTCATACCTGGACGGGACGCAGGCTGACGCGTCATACCCTCCGGAAGCCTGAGTCGGCGACTGACTGGAAGCGTCAGCCCACTCGGAAGCCTGGACTGGTTCCCGGTCGGAAGCGTGGCGACCCACGTGAAAGATTGGCCCATCCGGAAGCCTAAAGCGGTGTCCGGTCGGATGCGTGGCGTCCCACGCGGAAGATTGGTTCCCTTTGGAAGCCTGAGTCGGCGACTGACTGGAAGCGTCAGCCCACTCGGAAGCCTGGACTGGTTCCCGGTCGGAAGCGTGGCGACCCACGTGAAAGATTGGCCCATCCGGAAGCCTAAAGCGGTGTCCGGTCGGATGCGTGGCGTCCCACGCGGAAGATTGGTTCCCTTTGGAAGCCTGAGTCGGCGACTGACTGGAAGCGTCAGCCCACTCGGAAGCCTGGACTGGTTCCCGGTCGGAAGCGTGGCGACCCACGTGAAAGATTGGCCCATCCGGAAGCCTAAAGCGGTGTCCGGTCGGATGCGTGGCGTCCCACGCGAAGATTGGTTCCCTTTGGAAGCCTGAGTCGGCGACTGACTGGAAGCGTCAGCCCACTCGGAAGCCTGGACTGGTTCCCGGTCGGAAGCGTGGCGACCCACGTGGAAGATTGGCTCATCCGGAAGCCTAAAGCGGTGTCCGGTCGGATGCGTGGCGTCCCACGCAGAAGATTGTTCCCTTTGGAAGCCTGAGTCGGCGACTGACTGGAAGAGTCAGCCCACTCTGAAGCCTGGACTGGTTCCCGGTCGGAAGCGTGGCGACCCACGTGAAAGATTGGCCCATCCGGAAGCCTAAAGCGGTGTCCGGTCGGATGCGTGGCGTCCCACGCAGAAGATTGGTTCCCTTTGGAAGCCTGAGTCGGCGACTGACTGGAAGCGTCAGCCCACTCGGAAGCCTGGACTGGTTCCCGGTCGGAAGCGTGGCGACCCATGTGAAAGATTGGCCCATCCGGAAGCCTAAAGCGGTGTCCGGTCGGATGCGTGGCGTCCCACGCAGAAGATTGGTTCCCTTTGGAAGCCTGAGTCGGCGACTGACTGGAAGAGTCAGCCCACTCGAAAGCCTGGATTGGTTCCCGGTCGGAAGCGTGGCGGCCCACGTGGAAGATAGGTCCATCCGAGAGCCTGAAGAGGTGTCCGGTCGGATGTGTGGGTTTCCACGCGGAAGATTGATTTCCTTCAGAAGCCTGGGTCGGCGACTGATTAAAACAATAGCCCACCCGGAAACCTGAATCTGAATCCGTTCGGACGTGTGGTGACTCACCTTAGTCAGATCAACCAGTCGTCTACCTTACACAATCATTTTTCCTGCGCTTAGTTCGGCTCTCTGGTCGGGCTTAAGGCGATCCATATCCCCCACCCGGCTAGTCGATCAGCAACATCTGCTTAGTCGCTATCTAAAGTAATACGAAGGAAAAGGCTCTTCATTACTGCTTACTCGGGAGCATTACAAAAAAGAGAGCCCCAACCGGCGGCTCAAGATTACATGATTAAAATTAGGTAAAAGGCTGGAAGAAGTCTTTAGGGAGTAGCTCCTTGACCCGGCTCACTATGACGGCATTGGCAGGAAGGTCGGCAGGCAGATGGCCGCTCTCTTGGAGCTGCAGAATAGCGCTGTTAATGCCCATCTGGAACATATTGGATGTCCGCTTGCCCAGCTGCTGGCCGAACTCTTTGGAGTTGATGTAAGCCAGGCGATGTGCGTCCATCCGGGCGGGCTCGCCTGCTTGGTACAGCTTCAGGCTGTCAATTTCCGCCCGGAGGTTAGCTAACTCCTTGTCCTTGTCCTCCAAGGCAACGGCTTGAGAAGCCAGTAGTCCTTCAGACAGACGGAGCTCGTCTCCTCGTAAGTCTAAAGCCTTCTCCTTGGCATTCAAGTCCGACTCCCGAGTCGCCAGCTCCTGCTCTTTTTCGTTCAAGGTCGTCCGGACCTCCTCCGAAGACTTCATCAGCGTGTCTAGTTCCGCCTTCAAGGCTTGGGCCTCGACAACCTTCTTGTCGAGGTCCGATCGGGCACGGCGCTGCCTATCCAGAGCCTTCTTCCTTTCTTGCTTAAGGGTCTCGTGCAGGGAAGAAGACCGGGCATACGCCCGCTCGGCTGCCTCCGCTCGGGTGATTTCCTCCGTCAGTCGCGCCTCGGCGGAACGGAGTTTCTCCTTAAGGTCCAGTATCTCCGAACGGAGAATAGCGGTGCCCTCCTCGCCGGCCGGTAAGTTCGCATGCGCCTGGCGGAGCTCCCCTTCCTCGATCCGCCGCTCGGCCGCTCGGCGTCCCCTGGTGTTGGTAACCAAGGCATAGGCGACGCTCGAGCAGGAGGCCCAAAACTACAATAAGAATGTTAGAAAAAGCAAGTTAGTTAAACAGTGAAGCATTGGACTTACATGCGTAGCGTCCTGAATGAATTGGTCGGCCAGTCGGATCGGGGGTCTGGAAGTCCCCTCCCTCATACCCTGCTCCCAGCAGTCCGCCAATTCCCCATAAAGGGTAAGCCGCTGCTGGACTTCGAAGGGGGCCACTGGGTCGGCCGAGGGGAGATATACGCCATAGCCACCCGTCTGTGGACGTTGTCCCCCCGAGCGCGATGAACCCGGTGCGTCAGCAGACCGGCTCGCTCTAGCCGGACTGGCAGCTGCCTCTGCAGGCTGGGAGCGAGAGCCCGACGCAGAAGTCCTCGGGCGCTTCTGCAAAGGTTGCGGGTCAGGAGAATCAGAAGAGGATAGGTCCACCTCCGCCGGTTCCTCAATACGGATAGAAGCACTGGCCTTCCGCTTGGAAGACAGGGACTTCTGCAGGGAAGGCCGAACCTTCTGCTTGCCGGAGGATCTTGCGGGGGCAGGGGATTTCAATGAGCCGACCGGCTCCACAGAACCGGTCGCCGCTGGTTGGGCAGAAGGAGCCGAAGAGGCGGGCTCCGCGCTCTCAGGAATCGGAGGTTGGTCGGGCAGACCGGCCTGGCGCAGACGCAGTTGCTCGGCTGCCCGGGCGTTTATTTCTTCGTCTGCCATGCCCATGGCCTCATCGAGGGCCGCTTCCCACATCATCTTGGTTGCAAAATCAGAAGATATTAAGTTAGGGAGAAAGAAGTACGAAACGAAAAATGACTTACAGAAGATGTCGGGCAGGGCGGCAGGCACTCGGCTTAGCCCAAATATATACAAGACGGCATCGTTAAGAAGTTTCATGCCGTCGAAGCGGAGACCCCCGAGTCGAGAAACAGCCATTATAAATAAGGGGTCGGACTTAAAATTTCTTAAGGGAGGTATAGGGGGCATGTCTTCAACCCATCCGATCGGGAACCCAGGGCTGGTCGGAGGGCTTATGAAGAAAAAATGGGTTTTCCACCCCTTATTCGAGTAAGGAATATTCTCCACTATGGATAATTTGGCCTGGGCTTGGAGAAAGAAATTCCCGGCCTCCTGTTTCTTCGGATAATAAAAGAAGTAAAGAACCTCCGGTCGGAGAGGGACTCGGTAAAGGGTAAAGAGAACTATTAGGTTACATAGTATACGAACGGCATTGGGAGAAAGTTGGAAGATAGGCACATGGAAAAAGTTACAGAACTCTACAATGAAGGGATGAAGAGGGTAGCGCAGGACAGACGTATGTTGGTCCCGGAAAAACACAAAGAAGCCGGCCGGGGGCTTGTGCGGTCTGTCGGCCAAAGTCGGAACCGCAATGCGGTAGTCTTTTGGAATATCGTAAGCTAATCGGAGGTCGGAGATGGTCTCGTCGGTAAGGGTAGACTCGACGGAGGTATACCACAGAGAAGCAGCCATGGAGCAGAAAGAAAGGAAGAAAGGGGAGAATCTGACCGCAGGTGGCAGCGAAAAGAGTTAGAAAACCGGCGATGAAGCGCGAAAACGGCGGCGATGAGCGAAGACGACGGCGAGGAGCGAGAAGCGGTGAGCTAGAGAGAGAGCGGCGAAAGCAAATCAGGGCTCCGCCGACCCTGAAGGCCTATTTATAGGAAGGCTGGAAGGCGGGCGACCGTCCGATGACGATCCACGTGACGGCGATCGCCTCATCCAGGCCGTTGAGGCGTCACACGATCAGCCTCGAAAAGACGCGCCGCAGGCGCTGACGTCGTCTGCAACGGCGACAAGGCGCGCTGTCCATTCTGCCAGCCAGAAGCTGTCGCGTGGCGGAAAGAATTAAGCGCGTTAATGGCCATTAAAAGCTTGTAATCATGGGGATAAATCGTATCCCGGTCGTCCAACCAGCGTGCGCCACGTGGCCTGGATCATTAAAGCGGATGTGATGCCGTTAAGGCGCCGGTCGCATCGGGCACGTCACATCGCCTCATTCGACTTAGAATGTCACGTCTCCATTAATTGACCGACACAGGCGATCACAGGAAAATCGTCTTGGGGCGCGTGGCACTCCACGTTCTTTGCGACCCAAGACATATGTTCACCCGACCAAGCGTCATCAACGCACAGCCTATAAATCGACGACAAGTGGCAAACCACTCTCTCACCAACTAACAACACTCGTCCGGTCGGACACATTCACAGTTTACAGACGCGTGGCGACCCACGCTCCTTTCAATCGGGAATAATTATTTTGCCTATGCGGGACAATTTATGAGGACACGTGGCAGCCCACGTTCCTCCCGGACAAAATTTTTATCTGCTCAGAATTCTTCTTCGTATCAGTGATTAGCCGGGAATGCGTGGCGGCCCACGCCCCCCTATTACTCCTCGTCTGGTCGGACGTCTTCACTAAACAAGATGGCGCGTGGCGACTCACGTCCCTCTTGATCAACAATCTTAGTCCACCCAGGCGGCTCGCGCAATACATCGCACACGGATGCGTGGCTACCCACGTTCCGGTCAGCGGCAAGGAACTGTTTGCCCACTCAGACCTTATCAACACCAGCTGTTGAGCATCATGTTAAGCCGGCCGAATATTAAACGGGCAAAAGTAGCTCGGCCGCAAAGTGGTTGTACACAAACAGTCCAGTCAGTCGGACTGATCGCCTCCTTCGACTAGACTCGAGGGGAAGGCTATTGATCCTGCCCTATCTTTGGCACCGTACGGACAGCCAACGTGGCAAACGGCCTGGCCAGCTTCAGGGTCCACGTCATTGTACGGATAGCCAGCTTGACAAACACCCTAGCCGATCCCAGTGTTTCTGCCGGCCGGTCGGACTCAAGGCGGCCGGTCAGAATAAATGCAGCGGTTCATCCGGTCGGTCAATCCCGGCCTTCCATCATAAGGTTATTATACCTCGTTTATCAGGGCACTTGCGCCCGGTTTTTACGCCCTCTTTCCCGGGTACTGCCGCCCGGCCACATAAGGGCCCCACGCCTAATCGTTCGGGTGCATCCGCCCGGCATACCTTCACATACATAGTCCCTCAGGCTTGCACGCCCGGCGCCCACTCGGGCACTCTCTCCCGGAATCACCCAGGGATAACGACAAAATATATCTGCACCAGCTGCAGATAACAGGCTGTCACCACTCGTGTGAACTGACACTGACACTTCCTGGCACGCCGACCTGTCGCGCCGTTGGTGCCAGGCGGCGCCGGTCGGAGGTGTACGGAAACCGTTCTTTGCCCTCACATAAGACAAATAGCATACGACAAGGAATGTTGGCTAGCAGTCGACATAATCATACAATATTCCCTGACCAGGTCAGAGAATCCTGACAATGTCAGACTTGGTCCTTTTCCCCGGCTATATAAGCCACTCCTCTCCTCATTATCAGGTACGCGCGAAGCCCCTCATCTACAGTGCTCCATTATTTTTCCTGTTCATCGGAGTACTGACTTGACCGTCGGAGTGCCTTGCCGGGACGCTTCCCGGCTAGATTGCTAACGGTCATCTTCCCCACAGGTCTACTTCCATTCGGTCGACGGTTCACCAGGCGACATCCACTTACGTCCGGTCGGATGACACCCCTCACTCGCTGAGTCATTCTGTGCCAGGGCATCCAGTCAACATCCACGTCATTCATCTCTACACCGTCATCCGGTTGCGGCCCCACTCCGCTCGGCGACAGGATCATCGACAAAGCAATCTTCAACATTTCATTGGGTTGCTATACCCTTTGAACAATGTTTTAAGCAGGAAAAGATGTGTGTTAAATAGGACTTGGCAAACATGAAACTCAAGATGACTGACGTTTGGGTGGCTCGGATAATCTTAATTATTTGAGGGAGGGGTACGTAGGAATTGAGTGAGTGTTTTGGTAAAAATACTAAAGTGTGGCGTGCCCTTAAAAAATTTAGAAAACTGAATGCCCCTTTTGGTTATTAGTCTAAGAGGGGTGAGCCATTCCACCAAAATGCCTCCAACAATTAAAGGAGCATGTCAAGAATTTAAAGAGTTCACCACCGATTGAATTCGAGCAATCCATTCAATGATGAACTATTTGACAGGAAACAAATCACTTGGATTGATTTTGCCAGTTTTCATCTGACATTCTTCATTCCTCATCCAATAGTCAGCATTTGCTCATCTGGATCATGCACACTATCAGCAAGTAAAAATGCAGCAGTAGAAACTAATCTGAGCAAACACTACTGAACTAGTTGTACCAAGTACACACTCACGAAGGATGCTCGGATAAAAGCTTCCTCAGAATGATGTTAGTCACTCCCCAGCTGAATCCACGATACTGCAGCCATCTCACGATCCTTGCCTTTCGGTTTTCAAGAGATGAGCTTTGACCTCGGAGCCACTGCTTGGTGGCCTGAACATAGAGGCGTTTCAATGCAGGCTCAGAGATTCCGTGTTGTGTGCTTCTAGATTTGTCACCAGAGTCATCCTCCTGGAATACCTGTCTTGTTGCTGTGTCTACTTCCGTCTCGGTCACTCCTTTCTGAACAAGCACCTGCCGGAGCACCAAACCATTACGTAACAACCTTTTGACGGAAAAATGAAAGAAAAAAAGTACCTTCACAAACACTTGGTGAAAGTACACATATCTAATCATCTAGAAATACACATTAGCTATTTATAATTAACTTTAAAAGCACTTGACTATTGTGGTTAAGCCAAAAGAATGTCAAGGAATGCTGTTGTCATCTCAACAATTCATCTTTATTTTGGGCAAACCTTCCAGTTGGAATAAGATATAAGTGCTAGAAGTGAATTTGCACAAGCATGAAGACCTTGCAGAAACATTAGCAAATAAATGCATTCGTGAGATCAAATGACATGAAAATGAGGCTAACCCATTTGATACGCTTTGGGCCCCAAGTTGATGACAGCCAGCGAGAACGAGAGAAGGATTCCGCATAGAGACCATCATTCAACAAACCCCTTCAACAGTTAGCATGAAATTAGATGACTCAAGTGAAAAAAATTGTCAATTTGTGCATGTAAATAATATATAGAAAATTTAGAATTTAAGGGAATGCCATATGTTAAAATAGGAGTCTTTCATCGTACTCTGATATTACTTGAAGCAGCTTCAGAAGATAAACAATTTCATATAGAAATATAAGTGATCTTACAAAGAAAATTCACAAGATAAACTAATAAGTTGGGGTTAGGTAACTTTTAAAGGTCCAACTATGATTCAATTTTAATCTTAAATCTACTCATTTGAAAAACAATTGGCAAATCGATTCCCACAATAATATAAATTTTATTATTTTGTCTGAATCATCAATTGGCTAATTGCCTCGCTTTCTCCATCTGAATCATCAATTTTGCTAGACGGGGATGTGGTGATGAAATTTTACGGAAGTTTTTCCAATCTCAGACAACTAACCCGGCCCCACGAAATTTCCCACCGGCCGCCAGGGTAAATCGGGAAGTACTCGCGGCGAATGGTCTAGAAGTCCAACGTCCCAGAGTTCGCGCCCCATTTGGAGAAAAAATTCCTGCAAAATACGTCGTAGCAAGGGATCGAACCGCGGATGCCTAGGATGACAACTAGTCGCCCTTTCGCTGCACCATAGCCCTGGGGGTGAGGATGTGGCGATGAAGGACAAGCTTGTGGATGTTGATATACTTCATATTTTTCTTGTGTCCATCATTGTCTCACCAACCATCAATAAGATTCTTGTTATGATAAGTCTTGGACAACTAACTATCACACATAATTGTTAAAAGCAACATAGCATCCTCATCTCTAAAAATGCGCCAACATCCAAAGCAATTAGGGGTGAGCAAAATTCAAACCGACTCAATTTAAAAATTCAGTATTTTGATTTTTTTTTCTCCCAAAAATCAGTTTATTCAGTTAATTCGATTCAGTTTTAAAATTCCTTATTTAATTAAACCGAAATAAACAAATTGAACCGGTAGATCGTAAAGTACCTCTAAAACTTAAAGGGAAGTTCTATAAAACGACAGTTAGACCTGCTAGTTATATGGTGTTGAATGTTGGGCTATAACTCGGGCACATTAGCAAAAGATGAAAGTTACAGAGATGAGAATGTTAAGATAGATATGTGGACATACGAGGATGGACAGAATAAGGAATGAGAGCATTAGAGAGAGAGTCTGAGTTGCATCTATTGAGTAAATACTTCAAGAGACACGTTTGAGATGGTACGAACATGTACTTAGACGAATAAATGCCCCTATTAGGCGATATGAAACTATGATAAATACGCACATTAATCGAGGGAAAGGAAGGTCAAAAACACTTAGTTGGTAACAATAAAATAAGATAAATTTTATTTAAATATAGATGATAATATAATAGGGGACAGAGCCCAATGGCATATAAGGATCCATACAGCCGACCCCACCTAGTGGGATAAGGCTTGGTTGTTGTTGTTGTTGAAACAAATTGAACCAGTAAATCTCATATTATTCCATTATTTTAAAAAAAAATGATTTCAATTTTGATTAAATCTCCCATTATTCCAAAAAAATTCATATTCGATTTTTATTGGAAAATCCAATTAGTTCGGTTAGTTCAAAAAAAAAAATCGATTAATTCAATTTCGATTAATTCGATTCGATTTTAACTAGAGTCGTCAATTTGGATTGAGCCTGCTGGGTTGGATTGCTCTGCCAAACAATTTAAGCGAATTGGATTTAAATTTTATGAACACATTTAAAGATGGGTCGACTCACCTTTGCCCATGACCCACACAGGGTCAGCCCACGGTGGGCTTGGGTTGGCCTGCGAAGTGAGGGAAAAAAATTATATACGAATTACCCTAAAATTGTGATTTATGAGGCATAAACAAATTAAATAGTACATAAATTAGGAAAAATCATTGGAAAAAATCAAGTTGGCAACTAATGAACAAATACAAATTATAGAGTGAGTGAATATTTAGAATAGAAAGCTAAAATAAAACAGCAAATGCTTGTCCAATTTCACCTTCTAGAACCAATTCGCTGATAAACTTGGATAGTCAATATAACAAGTTTTTCAAATCTAATGGGAGAGATTCAAGAGTAACTTAAAAAGAAAGATACGCAAGAGAAAATAAATTTCTCATTCCAGCATATTCAGTTGGATTTAGATTAACTAGATTTTTTTTCTATATATAATTTTTATTTCTTTTCGAGGGTTGGCCCACCTGACCCGCGACCCGCCAAGATGATGGGTCGGCCCATCTGACCACTCTAGTTTTCACTGAATACTCACCCTTAACAGCAATAACAATTCATTTGGTCAAATATGACCAATTTTAAAGATTTGTTATAAAACTCATTTAGTTCATCTAAATTTCCTAAACTATCTCCACCACGGGAATTGCTTCTATAGTAAAATTCAAGACTGCATGGTTACTCAGTTCAAGTGCATCTACACATGACAAATAATTGTGAATTGATTTGTACTCTTTAACATCCCACCTGGTTTCTATTGCTGGTAATTCTCTTTTTATGTAAAGTACTGTTCTTAGACAAATTTCTTTATTTGTGTTATGAAGTTTCCCATAAATTTATGATTCATTAACAGTTTAACACTTATAAAATCTAATTGTCACTGTCGCGTAATCCATTATTGTACCCAATTGTGTTTTATAGAATTTGTGGGCAAAGCCTATAATTATTAAAGTCCATGAATAAGGAGTCTATTAATTAGACAATCACCTCTTCCCTGATGCTATTACTACCCACCCTTAACCCGTGCCAGCAGTAGTGTTATCGAAGATTCAAAATCTCTAGCCATGCTAAAATTTCGATCTTTGATTGGAACGATATTGTTTCGATATTGTGTTGATGTTTCGATGCATGATGCTGGCAATGGATTGGAATTAAAGAAGAAATGAGATGAAACATAGAAAGGAGACATTGTATGAGCCAGACATGATTTTAAATCATATACCATCTGGGCATTAGGCGGAGAAAAATGTAGGATACAATGAAAAGTATGGGACTTTCATTGGGTTGTCTTGAAAGAAGAGACTCTTAGAAAGTGTTTTTGATGTATGTCAAAGGGGGAGAAATTTGTAGTGTTCGAGTTAGGAAACTCTCATTTATCCTTTGGCATGGGATCATGGGATGAAGAAGGGAGTTGGGTTAATTTGGGTTAGCCTAACTTAAACATATTGTTAAACATCAAAAAGGAAGAGATTATTGGTGCAATCTTCTTTGGGTCAAGGTTAACCAGTTTGACTAAACTCAGGTCGGTTCGAGCTTGAGTTTCAATGCTTGGACAATATGTGAGAAGAGGTCAAATAGGTCAAGATTGAAAGCATATTTGACAATATGTGAAAAGAAGTCAAGAAGGTTATGGAGGACCGAATACTTGACTAGGGAGGTCCTAACTCAAGGTTAAGCAACGGAAAACCCTAGCTGCGGTTAGGGAAGGGTGAGAAATTTACCGAGTGACTAGTTCTAACTGCGGTTTGGCAGGGAAAGACCTAACTAGAGGTTAGGCAAAGGAAAGCCTTAACTGAGGTTAGGCGGGGTGGAAGTCTACTGAGTAGCTAGCCCTAACGAAGGTTAGGTAAAGGAAAGTCCAAGTAGGTTAAGGAGGACTGCACGTTAGCAAAGGAAAATCCAAGTGGGTCAAAGGTTAACCAAATACTTGGTGAGGAAGCCCTGACAGGTCAAGGTTTATCGGATGCTAGACAATGGGGAATCCCAACAGATCACGGTTGATCGAATGTTGGGCAAGGGAACTCTAGAATTGGATCGAGTGAGTTAGAGTTAAGCAATCGATTAGGGTAATCATTGAACCTAAGTTTAATCGATTAAGCTAATCAATTGGGAGATTTTTCGCGAGAGCATAGAAGGTGTCGGGCAATCGATTCAGGCAGTGCTAATCAATTAGATCAATCGATTAAACTGTGTTTTTCACACAAAAAGAAAGCGTTGGATCGATTGGTGCAAGCAATGTCAATCGATTAGGGTAATCAATTGAGCTATGTTTCTCTCATGAACAGAAAGCTTCTGAATCAATTGGGACAATCGATTAGAAACTGTCTAATTGATTAAGATGTCTCACTAATCGATTAAGGATTCAAAAAAGAGTCATTCTGTAGGCATTTGAACAATTGGCTGACGTGGTAATCGATTAGGAGTAAGCCTAATCGATTAGAGACGTTGAGGTAACCCGAAAAGGGTTTACACGAAGATTTGAAGGCAAGGCTCGATATCACACTTCATGCCAGTTCTTGTAAATTCTTGAAGCAAAGTGTTGTTACATTTCAAAGCATCAAGAGGGTCATCAAAGCAACAAGAGAGCAAGCTAAACAAAATTTCATTATTATAAATCATGATCGATTTCATTTGTATTTGCTTGTGTTTCTTGTTGTTAGCATTGCTTCAACTTTCAGCTGAAAATAATCGAAGAAGAGATAGGAGCTACCCCCCTCCCCCTCTCTTCAACGTGTCCTAACATAGATATTTAATCTTTCTACCATTCAGAAGTAACAAATTGGCCACAATCTGGTAAGAAAATTTAGGAATCAAATAATGACTACAACATGAACACAACTAAACATTAGATCAACAATGAGACGGAGTACCAATCTGAAGTAATAGCTGTGACATTATATTGCCTCAGAGAGAATTTAAAAATCAGAAATTCTGAAAGACTATATAACTATGGTGAAAAATGCAAATGAAATAGTTCTTGTTCTTGTGAGAAAATCATAAAAACTCTCAAGTTTTTGACAAAAAATTGGTTAAAATCATAGCAGTCAATCCCGGATCGCGGCGCAGCGCGACCGACCTCAAAAACGCTATAGCGGATAGCGGGATGACCGCTATTTCGTAAAAATAAATGCAAATATCACATTTTATATATAAGTACATAACACATATAAATGTTCAAATAAAAAAAATCCACAATTAAACTCAATCATCTAATAATTTAAAGGCACATCATATTCATATCATACTCTAAAATCATCATCATGTATTCATGTTAATGTATAAATAAGAGTCATAAGGCCAAGCAAACAACAAAAGATAATAGTCAAAGCTAGTTCCCATTCCCAAAAGACCAAACCTACTTAAGTTTCTTGGACTATAAAAACTAAAAACATTCTTCCACTCAGACAATGATCAATCATCATCATCATCATCATAATAATCCCCACAACCAAGTTCTTTTCATCACTTTCCCCTCCATTAGAACTAAACTTAAAAATCTCTTCATATTGACCTTCATTCTCATCTGACTCTGTTTCCTCCTTTTCATATTTCTCTTCTTGATCTTGCATAGGCTCTTTCCCTTTCTTTCTTGATAACTTAGAAGTCTTTGCAGCAATAGTAGGAGTAGGCCGGAATCGCCGCCGCCAGGGAAGAAACGGCAGAAGTGGGCAGGAGCAAAACGCAGGGGAAGAAAACAGCAAAAATGGGATAGCAAATAGGGTTTATTTTTACTAGACAAAGTCATTTTTACCCCTAGGTCAAAACTGATGGTTGGCTGGCAAAAAAACGGGCCGCTACGCGCGCGATAGCAGCCGCGACGCCCCGCTATTAGCAGCCGCGACACGCGCAATTGCTGCCCGCACCGCGACGCGCTGCTTGTAGCGGCGGGCTGTCGCGACGCGCCGCGACGGCGATATAGCGCCGCTATCGCGCACTATTGATAAGTATGGTTAAAATATTATTGATTTGGCTTATGTTCAAGCTATTTAGTAAAAAATTCGTCTACATGCTTAGCTTAGGTGAATCTGATGGGCATTTTATCAATTTAATTAGGATGTCATTAATGTTGGTGCAATCATATCCCACATAGTCAAATTTAACCAAGTAGTTTTAATGTGTTTGGCAAAGAGCTCAAGTTATGTTGCATTTGCTAATGATGTTCACGTTTATCATGTTTACTGTGTTGAATGATTCAATAGGTGAGGCTAGAGAGGAGGGGTGAATAGTTGATTGCTTCTGACTAATTATTCATCTACAACTATGATTAGTATGCAGTAAAAATATGTACACTACACTAAACAAGATGAAGAGCAATCCTGAGATGCAAACCTTGGCATGGTTCAAAACACCTTACTCTTACTCCATGGTCTATGATTCTTCAATGAATCACTCCTCGAATACCACTATAGTTTCTCCTTAAACACCTTCTAGCGGTGGAGAAACATCTTACAATTTCCTCTTATAAAAAAGCAGTTGGAGCAAAGGGTAAAGAAAAAAAATAAAATATGTGAAATCCCAAGAAAGCTTAGACAAATATATATATATATATATATATATATATATGAGAATTTTTTAATAGACATTTTGTTGTTCATTTGTCCCATATTTATAAGCTATCAACCAACCTACATTCAACCTCATTCTATTTTCCCTGCGGAGTTGACTATTGTCCTATATCCACACTTGCTTTAATGGTAGCTCGAGTCAATTGAGTCTACTATGAATAGATTAGTATTGCTGGCTTCCATTCACTCAATCCGCCAGTCGAATATTTTTGTAGAAGCTTCAAGATCATTATCAGTTATAATAGAATAATCGTTTTCCATTGGCTACTTAATCAACTCAAATTGATTATGTCGACTTTCTTACACTGATTGACTGCCTAGTCAATTGTCCTCTAAATGGAGACAAGAAAACATTATATTCTCTTTTATATTTACATCAATCAAATTGACTAGTTAACAATCGACTCAAATTCTAGACAATTGAAAGCTACATTTAGTCGATTGAATCATCCACTTAGATTACTTTTAAGGTCTAATCCAAGCCTACATCTCCTCACAAGATAATTCTTTCTGCACGTGCACTCAACTCTCAACGTCGCCCAAATACATGCCAAGATGATCCTCCTACCGGACTTTTCATACCAAGAAGTCTTACTTTCGGGTCTTTCTCATCTGCCAAGCATCTAATCATCCTCGATTTGTTAGGACTTCAATTTGCCAAACATTTGGTTACTCTTGACTTTTAGGGACTGCCTTTATTGCACTTGCAATATTTATATTCGACACCTGCACCCTTGACACACCATTTCAGTAATCACAACAAAGTTTAATTGAACTGTTGCTCACAAAAAACAAAACTACATGCTTAACATGATTGCAACAACACGCGAGTGCAGAAACCTTGGCACATGAGTTGGAAAAGATAAACTAGGTAAAGGTTGACCGAGTTCTTAACAAATAGAGAAGTTTAGCCGAAGCTAGCTAATAAAGAAGTAAAAGAGGAAGGATTTGACAGATAGAGAAATTTAAATAGTTCAAGTTTGCCTACATAGTTGACAAATATATAAGCTCAAGTATTAGCAGAGAAGTCCAAGAATACCTTAGCTAATGGAGATACTCAAGCAAAGATAGGTGCATGGTGTAAAATCACAAGCCATGCCAAGGTTTCAATATTTTTTAAATATAAAATATATCAACAAAAAATAAAAAAATATAATCTAAATATTTAAAAATAAATAATAATAATAATTTTTTAAAATATATATATATTAAATTAATGAGATAATTTTATTAGGCTTTAATTAAGCCTCTTTAAGTTATCTCAATCATAATTAGGAGTTGATTAAATTTATTAACCCAAAGTATTTGATTAAACCACAAGTTCATATTCCTATTCCACGACCGCACAACCCCTCCAAACACGTCACCAGGCTCGCGCAACGCATCCAGACACGTCTCCGGGCCCACGCAACGCATCTGGACGCATCACGACTCGCCGGCATTGTGTGTCGATCAGCTGGTGGAAGGGATGTTTCACCATTATTGAGCGAAACGGCTCGAGATTTTAATCCATGGGTAGGTGTTGATATACAAGCCACGAATGTAAGGCCTCTCAACAAAAGAAGACTAGGAAGTGAAGGTTCTTAGCAAAAGAAGATCAAGGAGCAAGGTTTTCTTGGCCAATAAGGAAGACCCGAAAGTGAGGTTTCTTAGTAGATAGTAAAGACCTAAAAGTGAGGCTTCTTGGTAAAGGAAAACTTGGAAACTTCTTGGCAGTGAAAGACCCAACGGCAAGAATTCTTAGCAGGTAAAATCTAAGTGAGTCTTGAGAGATTACAAGTGCCCTATAATTTTAGATTTTCGGTAAAGTTTTACTTAGAAGCAGACTCAACTAAGAAATAGGATGTTTCATTCATAGTCAATGATTCAATCAACTGAGGGTTAATATCATATGTTGAGTCAACTAAGCAATCCACTCAAGACATTCCACTCATAAATAAGGTCTCTTTCGAGTTTAGCCAGCCAACTAGAAATGAATTTAGTTGGTTGGATTAAGTTGAGTTGATTGGGCAGTGGATTCAACTAGTGTTTAGATTTAAAATTAGACTGTTCGAAGAGATCTTATCGAATTTAGTTTAAGTCAATTGGAATCAACTGAAGACAACAACTAATAGGTAGTGAAGCTTATCCAGGTTATTTCAAGTTGGCAATGGTTCTTACAATGAAAAAACCCACCATTATCCTGCTCTACCTTTTTTAGTCATTTATTCTAGAACTTAAGATCATTTCCTGTGAGCTCATTCGTGCTTTTCAATTCAACATTAGTTTTTGTTTTGTTATCATTATTCATTATCATTGTAAAAGACATTTTATAAATGTTTTTTTTTGCCTACGGTAATGAAACACATATAGTGGACTCACCTTACAAGTCCGTGAGAACCTAAGGATTCCAAGCTACATTAAATCAATTTGTATTAGCTTGGACTTACTAGCTTATGTTTCCCCTTTCTAACTCTTGAATTTGCATCAAAAGCATTTTTGAACCTCAAGTGTGCTCCTATTCACTCCTTTTAATAGTGTCATCGGTTCTAACAAGTGTTATATAGTAATTACTCCGAGATAATGGATAAATATCCACTAGAAATGGGACCCCCTTTTTTCCTTCAACCTCAAGTGTACAAATTCTCTTTCAACCAGTGGAAGATGAGGATGGAGTACCACATCAAGATAGAGTTTGAATGTTGAACTAATCAAGAAAAGATTCACAACACCAAAACACAAGGAAGAGATAACTCAAAAAGAAGTGGAACAAATTTAAAAATATAAGGCAGATAAAATAGAAAAAAATATGTCAATATTTTATCTAACGAAATGTTGTGTAGGATTGGTGAGTATGCAGATGTAAAAGGGTTGTGGGCCAAGTAGGGGTGTAAATGAGCCAAGCTGCTCATGAGCTATTCGAGTCTCAATTCAAAAAAAAAGTTTTTCCCATTAAGTTAACGAGTTGAGCTCAAGCCTAAGTTCAAGTTCGAAATACATTATCGAGCCGAGCTCGAGTTTAATAGTAGTTGGTTCGTGAGCTCGCGAACATGTTAGTTTAGAGGCTCGCGAAAATGTTCATTAAGAAGCTCGTGTGTCTGTGTGTATTACATGAATTATAAATATTATATATTAACGAGCCGAGTTTGAACTAAGCTCGTTTAACTTTTAAACAAGTCATTTTCAAACCGAGTTCGAACTAAGCTTGTTTAACTTTTAAACGAGCCATTTTCGAACCGAGCTTGAACCATTCGTTAACTATTTAATTTCATTACGAGCCGAGCTCGAGTTTAAGAATTAAAACTCGAATCGAACTCAAGCCGAGCATACTGTTTGGCTCAACTTGGTTCGATTACAACCCTAGGGACAAGCTAGTTAAACTCCATAAAATTCCTTAACAATGCATGAATCCTCAAGAAAAGCATTGCAAGAAGAACCATAGCCTGTCGACAAGGTAATCAAGGAAGAAAGATCATCTACATTAGAAGTCAAAAGCCATGAACCATCTAGTTCACCTGGTCCTAACAACTAACATTTGCAATATGAGCCATGTCCATTTGACATTGATAGAACATCAAAATGTGATCATTTCCATTATGCTAAAAAACATATGCAAAGAAAAACCTTGCATTGGATTATTACTCATATCAACTTTGTTGTCAAAAGATAAAAATAAGCCAAAACTCTGCATAGATTTTACCCATAAAAATTTAAGATAAGATAGTCAATATTCTTAGTCTTAATAGTACTCATTCAACAAGAATATTAAGAATCGTAAATGTTACCACAATTCCTAGTTGCACCAAATAGGAATACACTCAAATACATCACAGGTTATAAAAAGACTGAAAACTTACCTTTCTTTTGCATTGGATATCACTGCATCAACTACATCTTTAGGATACTTTTTGCCTCGTAATTTCTTTCGCAGCTCAAGTGTCGTAAATGCTCTATCAAGGAACATCATTGTCAATAATCATATCATGATTATAGCTTAAGCATGCCTGATAAAATGTGAAGTAGAAATGTAATATAAAGCACTCTCAAGCAGAAAAGACCACAAAATGTATATCAAACAGTAGAAAGCAGAATCCCAAGATACTCTCTAGTTGCCAAAAATCAATTAAAAAAGTTAACAAACATTATGATACAATATCTAATATGTAACGAACAAAAAAACTTGTGAAGATGTTAATGAAAAACATTCCAAGCTTAGGTTCTTCTTTGATGAAAAACTTTCATGTCTAGGCCTAATTTGAAGTGCTAACCTTACAGCAAGTAATTCAATTGCCATTTGCTCAGCTTCTTGCTTAATGGGCCTCTCCATTACAGTCTCACTATTGGTCATCACAGCAGAATCTTGAGCCTCACCAAGGGATACTTCAAGATTGTTATCCAAAGCACACTCCATGCTATCTGGAGAACAATTTTTTATATTATTAAACTCCAGTTTATCTTCATTTTCCATCAATAATCCAACTCAATCTAGCTGCAGAAGAAGTGCACAATAAGTGTACAACAAACAAAAACATTATCTTCATAGCGAAAATATAGTCCATCTTAAGAAGCTCCAAAACCACTAGTTCGTATTTCTTGCTGATACTGGTTTCAGTGCCTCACCAAAATGATTATGTGCCAGTGTCAATCTGTGCTGACACATGGTATAGGTAGACACACATTAGTTGTGCTAGAAGAAGAAGTTAATAATACAAAAGGAGGAACAAGAAGGATGATTGGCAATAATGTATCGACAAGTTGAGGTTAATGAAATTCAAACTATTAATGTTATGCCATTATAGATGGGTCACTTGAAAGAAGTGAGTTGGTTAATAACTATCACCCGCAATCTCAGCATGACGAAGCAAACCAGCAGTGTTGAAGAGCAATCCCATTTGCTGACGACAAAAAGTGAAGTGAGCAATGGTGACTTCTCTTAATTAATATGCTCATTCACCAACAAGGTAGGAGATCAGATAAAGAGGAAGCAAGAAGAAGAAGAGGCACATGCTTCTCCTAACTCTTGAATGGTGCTCTGTTCCTCCACGCATAGCTCAGCATTTCGTTGCTGTGCTGGTGCGGCCTTGTAATGATTCTGTTTGATTTGAGTCAATAAGAGGAGTGGCAACTTTTGTTTATGTCAACTAAAACAGAACAATATACTAAGCCATACTTGCATCAACGCAACATTATTCACTTGTGTTCTGCTACTGGCGGAAATCATACAAGCCAAAACTATATCTACAGCTTCTTCACGAAAGAAAATGGTTTATTGTCTAACAACCCAAGCTGGTTATTCATGTGATAGAAAAGAAGCATTAGTCTATATCTACTTTACTTTTAAGAGGAAAAAAAAAAAGATATCCAAATGCTATCATAGGGAACTAGATAGGATAAAAATGTCAGAAAATAAATCACAAAAGATAGAAATTTAAGCAATTAAGGAAAGCCATAATACAAAAGCAAAATGTTTTAGCAACTAAACAGTTTTACCAGGGGGAATAAATAACTCATTGTCATCTTTATCAAAATAACTGGTTTTATAAAAGCTGCCATCATCTTCTATCACTCTGGGAGCTCCTCTTACGATTGGATTGTTTTCTTTCCCTTTGCGTGTACTTATAGATGAAAATGCTACTGCTTTTATGATCTTGGCATGTTCCCCCGGAGCCATTATAAATGAACCCAACATCTTACGTCTGCTCTTCGTCCTAAATCAAGATGAGCGTAAAGCAAAAAATTACTTAGGAACTGCAAAATTCATTCTTTCAGTTAAAAAATACACAAAATACAAAGGAAATGCTAAAATCATGTAATTTCTCCTAAAAAAAATTTCCATTTATTTGACCAAAGGCGACAAAAAAATTTCATATATATATATATACAACTTTTCAGAAGAAAACTACAAAGGCAATTGCAGTACAAGCGAATTACCACGAAGAAGTTATCAGGGAGCCGAACTGGGCGTAGAGAGAGATTTGCAAGCTTCGATGGGCCGCCAAAGCCATCATTCTATGATCCGTACGCCCCTTTCAAGGATTAGGGCAACTGCGGTAACCCAAAAAGAGAACCACGTAGTTATGAAGGAGAACGGTCGAGCAAGAAGTTGAGAGAGGTGAAGGCGGAGAGATAGCAGAAGAAGAGGAAGAGAGACTGATGATAGTGGTGGAGGCGGCCAAGAGGATGCTATTTGATGACAAAAATAAATATAAAAAAAACGCATGCCAAGGGCTCCACGGCCCGCGGGGCTTTTTATTGTACCAATCGACGGTTCGACCTTCGCAAATCCCTACGGATACATTCCAGTGCAAGTTACCATGGTCAGATTTGTTCAGTTGGCATCGTATAATTAATTTTAACAGATTAATACGATCTAAGCTAAATCAAAAATTACTCCGTAGATATTCATCAATCTAATATTCTTTATTCATTATACAAAATCATCCATTAATTTATCAAATTATGATTCAATCTTTAAATTTTTAAAAATTAAAAAAAAGTAAAATAAAATCGAAATCTAGTCTCTCGCTCGACAATTGGGATCCTCTGTACCAAAAAAGCGTCTATCCCGCTCTCCGGCTACGGTTGGCGAGTCGTTCGATCGCCGATCGGACACCACCGATGGATTTTGATCTTCGTACCAAATCAAATGATATTCTAGAAGAACGGTGAATTAGTCGGAATAGTTGGAATTGCAATCTCGTCGAATTCGACGATGAATTCGGCGAAATAGCAATTGTGACGATCTCGACGGGTTAGTTTTGTTCAGGGCGATGGTCGAAGGTCGTCAGTGGTCAACGATCGGATGACTCGCCGACCGTCGTCGGGGAGCGAGATAGGCGGGACAGGGACTTTTTCGGGGCAAAGGATCTGCCCTCGATGAGGGAAACTCAAGATGTCGAATCAGACGCCGCCACTTGATCCCATTGGCTAGCAGTTGATCCTTCCTCCATCCACCGCCAATTGAGGGCAGATTCTCTGTCCCAAAAAAATCCGTCCCGTCTGTCCTGCTCCCCGACGACGGTCGTTGAGTCGTTCGATCGCCGATCGGACATCACCGGAGGTCGCCGTCTTGAACAAAATTATACCATGGGAGGTACGGTGAGTCCGTCTGAATCGCCGCAATTGCGATCTTGTCGGATTCACTGTCGAATCCGACGAGATTATAATTGCAACGATTCTGACCGGTTCATCGTTATTCTAAGATATCATTTGATTCGGTACGACGATCAAATTCTATCGATAGTGTTCGCCGACTCGCCGGCCCGGGGGGAACATGGTTTTTTTTTTTTTTGGACGGAGGATCCGAAGTGGCCGCCAACCGGGCAACCATCTCCTCTCCACCACATCTCACCTCGTTCCCCGATCAGATTTGGACGCCGTCTCCCTCATCTCACGGAAGAAGACAACCAAGGGAGCTTGAGGCTGGACGCCACCATCTTCTCCACCAGGGACGGAGATCTTCCTCTTCGGGTTAGAAGAGAAGATCCGACATCCCCTTCCCCTCTTCGGGTTAGAAGAGAAGAAACCCCCTCCACTTCCGGACAGCAGCCATTCCCCTATTCGGGTTAGAAGAGGTGAATTCTTGCAATTCCTGCCACACCTCAGCTCCTTTTCGGGGCAGCCCTCTTCCGGCAATGCCACGGTCATCTGTCCTCTTCGGGTTAGAAGAGGAGAGCTCTACACTTTCGGACAGCATTTCCTCATTCCGACTATTCCCAACAGCGCCTACTTGTTGGTTTGATTCCTTGTGTGTGTTGGTTGTTACTTTGAGTGTTGAATTTTAATGAAGTTGCCTTTCCCTCTTTCGATTGCTTTCATTTTACGTCAATTGTTTCATGCATATTAGGTATTTGATGAAATGTTTGTTACGTTATGTTTTGTTTAAGTTCTACAATTTCTTGGTTTAATTGGTTGTTATCCTATTCGTGTTGAATTCTAAGTTAGTTATGTTCATAATCTTCATTTTGATGCAATTAGATTAGGTTTTGTTAATGTTTAATTTCGTAGATGCTCACTTTATGTTTCAATTGTAGTTTAGGGTATTTTAGTTCTTCATCACTTGCTCTGCTTTTTAATTTGTTATTCATGCAATAGGTTTAGATTATATCAGAATGCAAGGTTTTCATTAATTTATTTGCGACTATAGTTTAGTGAGGTTATGATTTTGTAGTTTAGTGAGGTTATGATTTTATTAATTGCATTACTTTACTTTTTTTCATTCTTGGCAATGCAACATTTCCATTATCTCCTTTGCGATTGATTGCAATTTAGTATAGTTACATTTCTATTAGTTGCATCGATTTACAATTACTGTTTTCTTTAGCGTTCACATCTGAGAAAAACCAAACCCCCATTACCATTTGATCTTGAGATTATGGCTTGTCATTGCATTCCTTGAGAGATGATCCGGAGTTGTCCTATACTGCACTAGACTAGGGAGTTCGGTAATAATTTTATCGTAGCACGACACTGTGGGTATCACTCACTTCAAAAATTTCTTGAATAATTCTCCTTTCTAGATCTTTTCTAAAAGTGGAGAAACCTTTTACAAGATAAGATGGTTAATAAAGTAAATAACAAATAACAAAAATTAGGCGATAATTAAGAATACCAAATGAAGAATGATGTTACCTATAAAATTTGAACGATCAGTGCATTTGCAAGCAACTTAAGATTCCGAGCTTGTATGTCAATTTGTGTGTATTTGGAACAAGAGCCCTGGATTTTCTTTTAGAGAAGGTTGTCGAACATGACACTTTTTCGATCACTTGAAAACTCTTTCGCTTGTCCTGACCATGCTGACCTAGTTACTAATTTGATCCACACAAAGTTTGGATCTGAGTGACATTGAGACTTTGTATCAACCTTATCCCGTGACCGCCTCCATAGTATATCTTGCATCTGAATTTCAAATCGCCTTGAAGACTTGTGCTCGCCCAAACCTATTTCGATCGCTTGGAGGTCCGGTCAAATCGGATCTTTATGCATGACTTGATCTGAACAAACACAGTTTTAGATCGTCCGGACCACTGTCGATCATCTGAAATACCATTTGGATAACAAAGTTAGTCCACAAGTATATTCTACAATTTGGATAACAATTGTTGCCCACCTTGACTTCGAAACACAAATCGGTTTCTCTGTTAGCTTTGTGCCTAGCTATTAAGACTCTATTCTAGACTCCAGAAAGATTAAGCAGTCCTCACTACTTTGTCTTACAAAGTCTCTCATAGCTTACCTACCTGATACCTTTAGGACTTACCATGCCAAGTGTGCGGTTTTGCCATCTGTTAACCCATCACTTCTAGTACTTTAGATGTCTAGTCATTTAACCCATCAGAGATTGGTCACTTGTCTTGCTTGCCAAACGTCTAGTTTCCCTGACCCATCTAGAGTTTTTACCTAGTGTCTGATCACTGATATACTTAGGTTTATTTTTGCTTGGTTCTCGGTCACTTGACCTACCAAGTCTTCTTGTCAAATTTTATGCACTTATGTGTTTGACGAACATATTAGATCTACAAAACAGTCAAACTTTAAACTACCTTGTCATACATCAAACACTGATTTGATGTGGTGCACCTGCACCAACAGAAGTGAGAGGTTGGATCAAACGAACCGGAGTCGACAACGTACTAGTAAAGTAGGGAAGCTTTACTAAAGTGAAATGGAAGAGCGAATGGATGGTCTTTAGAATTAAAATTGGTGTGAAAGTGACAAGGGGATGCAAATTACATGATGGAAAATAAAAGGGAGGAGAAACATGATCTCATTTTCCCATTTGTCCTTTTGTCTCCCAAAAGTTATGATTATCTTCTGTAATCTATCTCAATTACAAGATTCAAGATTATAAATGGCTAGATCGGCATTTGCATGCCCAAAACTGAAAGAATATGCCACAATGATTTCGCATGTCACATTTTGCAGTGATTAATCAAAATACACCCTTTAATATATAAATTCAAGTATTTTTTTATTGCTTATATTTATATAAAAAATAATCTACATGAAAATAAATTCTATTTCTCAGGTTCATTTTCATATTATTATACAATTATAATAAATATAAATTCATCTTTTTGGCCATATGATACCAAAAAGAGCCTTTATGTAGTGACTCAATTGTAAATGCATTTTAAAATATTATGACTGCTTATTATATAACCTGGAGTTGTTGAGATAATTTTTTATTGTATATATATGTTTTTTTTTTTTGCATTTTTTCCTTTTATGACTAAATATTACTAAAACAGCTCTCACTTTAATAAATTTTGCTTCTTCAACCAAAGCCAAGGAGTGTAATAGTCTTAAATTTTGATTTATATTGAACTATATTTTCTCATGGTTTTCTACATCACTAATTATTGGAATCAAACCTCAAAGAATGCACAAATCTCCCAGAACTCACCTCCTGCAGGAATAGTTAGTGTCAGCATACTGCTGTTATGATCAAACATGAACTCTTCAACAGTGGAATTAATTGTGCATATTTTGGGTTTTATGTTGGAATAAGCTCCAAATGAACCACATCCTTTTCCTTTGATGCGAATTAAGCACTGAGAAAGATCACTGGTGAAGTCCACGGCTTCAATGGCACCGCCAGAATTATACATTTTGATGAGTCCAATTGGTGCAAATTGGATTTTTTGGTTGTAACTCTGAAGAAATGAAAAGGAAGAGGCTAAGTATAAAAGATAACGAAAGAATTGTTCTAAGGGAAAAATTTTGAATGTATGGTTGCTGTAATGAGGAAATGCTGACCAAGATTGGAGAAATTGTATAAAGTCTGGACTGCAGACTTTTTAGTGAAACATCAAGTGAACCATTCTTTGGCAATCTGGAAAGCGAACCTGTTATTTTGGGGAGAGAAAAAAAAAAGAACAAAGAAAATATCAGAATCCTTGATTGATTCACACTTTTTTCCCTTTGATTTAATGAAACTTTTGCATGATGTAAATTATGATGTTTGTATTTCATGGAACAGAATAAAGTGTATACAAAAAAGAACAAACTTTATACCTATTAGAGAAGCAATTAAAATGAATAAGAAGGAAACCAATCGTATTACCATCAGTGAATGAATATACGGCACAATCACCATTCCAACCATCACCAGCAACATCTTCAAGGTATTTAACATCACAGGGGCTAACATGACCAGTGAGGTACGTTTCCTCTAACATTGAGGTACTTTGAACTTTAATGGATGGCCATAACCCTGCCCCTTGGCAATTGAAAATTCCAACAATTCCAGTTAATTTATTGTGATTCCATATCTTCAGTAGACTGTTCATTAGAGAAAGACAATGTTATGCGAGGCACTATACTTATTCCTATGAAAAATTAATTCAAGCAGGAGTTGCTAAGATGAGACATATACCTTTTCCCATCCATAACTGGATCATTAAATAGGCAATCATGAGTAGGCCTCCCAGGATATTTGGCTCTGAGAACTGATCCATCGGGGAGTACAAGCTTTCTAAGAAGCTCAAAATCATGTTGATTTGGCTTGTCGCTGGGTTTAGACTTTGATCATTACATCTGCTTTTCACCCGAGTTTTATCTAAAAAGTTATTGTGCTCAAGTTTTTCGATGCAATATATACCTGATATAGACTCCACAGCCACCTATAGCTCTTGCAGTTGCATGGAACTCTGCAGCATAATGGAGGCTCTGGAATCAAATCGTGGCATGAGAACCAAGAAATAAGAATTGCACAATAGATCATTGTAAAAGAACATTAACATAATGTTGAGGACTACCTAGAGCTCTCAGTATTTTGATAATCCTAACTTATAAGGGACATCATGAAATAGCTGCAAGCTTTTGATCTACTCATATAAAATCTAATAACAGATAAAATATATTACTTTCTATTTTCACACACCGTTATGCAGGCATTCAACTTTGTTACTCATAAAGTAGCAAAGACTCACATAGAACATATCCCAGTCCGGCATCATCACTTCGCCAAGAAATATACTGTTAAATGTGACAGCAGCAACATGCAATGTCTGTGATGACAAGTTCCTTGGCATGTAGTCATCTGAAGCTCTAGTAATAGAACTCACTTTTGAACTGGAATTTAGAAAGGAATCTTAATGTACAAGCATTGTTAAATAAAACTAAAATCAGAACAGGGGTCACTTGTATGTTTTCACCAGTATATTGAGTCTGTGTTGTGTCCCATGCAACAAATAATACTGTTATCCTTGAAGTTTCTTGAGATGGATTTTTCCAGGGCTTGATGAAAGCAACGAGTCAAGGATACACGGCCACCATTGTTTGATCCAATTGTTTCCAAGACATTTTGTACATCTACTTTAACACCATCTACGTTCTGCGACCTAAGATAGCTGTGTTGATCATCATAATACTCAAATATTTTGGAAGGGTCTATCATGCCAATCCCATACTTTTCCATACAATCCATGGTTAAATCTCTTAAGTGCGAATGATTTCCTGGTGATTGAAGAGGATAAACTATCTTTGAATTGTACTTTTTTGTTTCTGGTGCATCTGGATCAACTCCTCCCCAATATCCCATTAAAGCATGCCAACAATAGACGTATCTAATCGGTGTTTGATGAAAACAATTCAATTGGTTAGGAAAGTTTCTCGATCAATGTACTTGGCAATTGACAGGACAGAAAACAGAACATACTTGATCCTGTAGGTTTCCTTTACATAGGTAATAAAATCCTTCAAGGAAGTGGCTTTTCCAGTCGAGCTTCCACCAGTTGTTCCCTTGAATTTACAGTTCTCTTTCACGCTAACTAATCTAGCTCCATATCTTGATATTTGACAGTAGAGAGTTATGAGACAGACAAATGCTTGCTGGTTGGGTCAAGGTTGATTGAATGTAGGAAAACTTAACTGAGATCCTTCAGCAGCTGGTTCACCTTCTTTTTGGAATTCATTTCTTGTGTCTTGCCAGCCATCATCTATTAGGAGGAATTTTGGTGGAGTGCCACCTTCAGATAAACTGGATCAACACAGATCAGTAACTGTAAGTACCATATTGAAATAGGTAAATATAATGCATAATGAGAAGAAGAAAAAAGACTTGAGATTTGCCACATTTATCTGCAGAGTTAAAATTTGAGAGATTCCTAAGTTAATTTAAACTAATTAACCAAGTTATTGATTTTGAAACAAATTTGTCAATGTTTAAATGTATTGCAACCAACTTCTATTTGTAGTCTGAAGATTGACTATGAACTATAAAATGTTATAAAATGTTCATTTATAAAATTTAGCGTTACATTGATAGATACCATGATTTTTGTTGCAGACAGTTATTAGTCTACAATAAATATTCAGAAATACATGAATTAACTGACCTTTTTAGGCCATCTTCAATCCCTTTGGGATGAACATCAAAATAGAAAGCATCCCAAGTACACCAACCAAACCAATCAAGAATGCCAGGTTTCTGTAATAGCAAATTTTGGTGTCGCAAGTTAGAAAATGCTGATTAATGTTAAGTGGTAAACGACCTCAACTTGCCTCTTTTTTTTCACGCACTGAAAAGGTTCCTTTATGTTGTTCTAGCATTCTGTAAATGACAATAGAATAGGAGTTAATGAAGGATTTTCACCAAATTACAAACCTACAACATTTAATTAACAAAGTCAGATATTCTTCTCTGTATTTGGAGGCCCACATCATGGATTCCTTCATGAGGCCAAAAGGATCCTCGCCAAAATTCACAAATACTGCTTCTAAGAACTGAGATTCTGTTGTTGCTGGATCACCTGAAAGGGCAAACTAAACATAAGGCCTTGCTTAGATATGGTTAAATTTGAGATATCAAGGATGGCTATGAAATATCTACCACTTTCAATGCAGAATTCGAGTTCATCAGAAGAATTTCCCTGCAAACTGCTTCTAAAGCAGCCATCCAACACAGGCAAGAAAAGTATATAGTGTGTAGGATCATGAGAAGTCCTACTGGGGCCTTCATCAACAGCAAAATCATGTGTCACCTCAAGAAGTAACATTTGCGTCTCAAAAGGTACATCACTTCCTGAAGTTCCCCATCGAGGAACCATCCAAAAGATCTTAAACCTGAATAGGCAAAGCAGCCGGTGGTTCCTGCATAGTGAAATCATAAAATATATTTTATGATAAATGTGATTTCTCTATTGTAAATTAGGAAGAAAAAAATTCATGAAAGGTAAAACATCCTACTATTGTTTTAAAAAAAAGTCGCTTTCTGATAAACATCATATGGTAAGGAATTCAAACACATCAAGCCTGTATCTCAAACAGACTGAGCAATCAAAATGGAAGACGATGCAAAGGAAAGGTTTGTGAAATATGCACCACATTTCGAATCAAAACAATAATGTATTATGCTCAGCATGACCTTGGCCTCCACAATAACTTGTGAATTTAACCGGTTTATTCAATAAACTTGCAACTCCATTTGGAAGGCAGCCGATCATGAGACAACCAAAAAATCATGAAACCCAAAAGAGAAACCTTTTCCCTTTTTTTCTTTTTTCTTTTTTCTTTTTACCTCAAAACGCCTAACTTGAAGACGTGCCGGGAGTCCTTTCGATCGGAGACCGCGCCCAAGAACGCAGCAGGGGAATCCGCCAAGGGATGCGTGGCGACAACGTTCTCCGGGACGCCCGTGAGCGCCTCTCGTCCGTTGATCCGCAATGCGCCGTCTTGGATGAAAGGGGCAACAGCAGCGGCGGCGGGCAAGCACACACTGGTCTTCGAAGTCGTTCCTCGGTCGAGTCTGGATCCATGTCGATAGAGGAAGGGATTGTCGAGTCTGGATCCATGTCGATAGAGGAAGGGATTGGTGCAGAGGAAGGAGGAGGGGAGGCGGAGGGGAGGCTGGAAGGATGCAATCATGGCCTTGGTGAGCTTGCTGGGAACAAGAAGACTACAGGAGGTGTGTGGCCGTTAGGGATGCGTAAGCAAATCGATGGCGTGCAGCCAATCACAGCCTTTGGATAATGCATCACCTTCTCTTGGGTTTAAATTAAATGAACACAAAGGGTTTATGATCGATTTGGCTTTTTTCGAATTAATAAAATATAATATGTTCGTGTGTGTATTTTTAAGGATTAATTGTTAAATATATCATACACTTTATATATTTTAATAGATCTATTTTGAATTTCCAAATTCAACTAATCTAATTAAATACTTGTAATAAGTCTATGAAAACAGCCTCAGACTTCATCTTTTAATCCCTAAAATATCTCTCTTTTCTCAATTTTTTTATACAAAATACACAGATCTTAGAATCCGATTAATTTTGAAATGGGATAGATGATCCGACTTCATAGTCTACTTATCAAATAAATCTAAGAAGGTGGCTTCTAACCCAGCATCTTGACTAGCTATCTCAACTAGCCGCACCAGTGATTCAATCATATGCATGTAAATTAAACTTTAGTTACTTGAAAAATGCACCCTACCTAACTGAATCCTGAGACATCTCTTTTTTCTTTTTTTCCTTTTTTTTCCTTTCCTATTTTCTTTCATGCAAAGATGAACGCTCTAACTCAATTTAAAGTTATGAATTTTGCTGATAATAATAATTAGGTTTGTGATGCAATAGATCATACAGCTATTAATTTTCCAATCCTAGTTTTACCTGAAAATGATTAACAAGATTCTTTTAATCTCGGGTGATCGGTCTAATCTCACGAAAATTTTTCACCAATTGCAGGATAAATCGGGAAGTGCTCGAAGCGGACGATTCAGAAGTCAAACATTCCAAAGTTCGTGCCCTATTTAAAAAAAAAATTCATATAAAATACACCGTAACTGAAGATCAAACCGCAAATGCTTGCGATGATAATTAATCATCTTTCCGCTGCACCATAACTCCGAGGGCTAATCCTATTTGCACCTGAGCATGTACAGGCAGTATAATGGGGTGTCATCGACAACTACAATCAATGGTTGTCGGATGATCCATGGTTATAGGATGATCCATATCGCACGCCAACGACCCTGGTGGGATGGATTTTCCAAATCTTTTCTTACATGAACTATCAAGATTAAGTTGAGGAAGACAATTATAGACCACCTCCAAGACTTCAATCCAACTCTAATATCGTGTAGTAAAATTTCATTAAGCAAACCGAGGAGATTAGACAACAAATGATAGAGTGTCGACGCGAAACCGCAGGTTTGCTCGAACACTTAACTAACCATACTAACAATGGGTAAAATAGAATTGTTAGAACATGTTCTATATAAACATTGCAAACTGTTTGGCATGGTGGGGTGCACATAATTGTTAGGGTTTAAGTACTCCAGTTGGGCATGCGATTACAAAGTGAAACTTTTCTCTATAAGCTCTTGGTATTCCTCTTCTATATTTATTTGATTGTTTGGTTTCAAGAGGAGAAATATGAGGCATACTTTGTCTCTAATGAAAGAACATTTATAGTGGATTTGTAGTCATAATTCACTTAACGAATTATTATAGGTAAAATAAGAGTACCAGAACTTTCAATCATACAAAATCATGTTAGTATTGTCTAGATTGTTATTATTTTATCGAATATTTTTACAATGAAATCACTTGACACAGCCAACTAATGCCACACACAACTCACTCAATATGACTAACAATAGACTACTGAAATTGAAAAACTAAATCATCTGCTACTAATTTGGACTCTACATCTAATCTATGCACCAAGAAGGTTGCAATACAATGAGATCAAGTGAAGAAGGTCCGTGCATCAAGAACGTGCCTGCAACTTGAGAGAAGAATCCTGTCAGCAATGCACATATGGCATGCCATGCTACAGATAAGACTACACAAATCTTCATCCAAAAAGATAAGACTACACAACAGAACTATGTTTCTATGTAAGATCAAAATGAATAGCATTGGCTTAAAAAAGGTCACTCCATTGCAGTCACGTTATGCTCATTGGTAGTAGCATTATCAGCACTAGATAATATAAACAAAGCAAATATTTGGTTAAATATTGTTAAACATCAAAGCAGTATCTAAGCAGAGGACCAAAGTATTTCTGGATAAGTTTGACAAAAGTGTTTGGGAAAAAAAAAAAAAAAGTGAAGCACTGAGACATTATAGTTTTAACTGGTCATCTGCTGAACTTTCATCTCTCTCAAATTTTCATATAAAGCCTTCGGCTTGCCTAGCTGCTGCCTAATTGGACTGAGAGGGTTGGTAGATAAATTGGCTGATGATTCTTGAACATTTTACATGCATGTAGTGCTCAAAAGTTCGCTCCCAGATAAACTGCAACCGAATAAAGAAATTCATGTAATGAGCTGCTCATGTACCATACAAATTCACAATTAAATGAGTTATTATTCTCGGAAACCAGAAGTATCACCGGCCAAGTATTTGCCGTCAGTGATTATATATTTACACACAAAAATGTCTGAAAGGTCAAATAAAGTTTATCCACTGAAGCACATGGGCATCTGCTTCAAAGTAAATTGTATTTATCATCACTCTAAAACCAATCTAAGTGACTACTTTAATCCTGTTGGATGCCCTCGAAAGATTTATGGGAGAGAGAAAAAAAAAGAACAATATAACAGTTAAGCAATTGAAGATTCAATCTCTTTCCTCCACCGCTTTAGAATTGTCCCTTAAATTTGTCAACATTAGACTCATCTCATTAATACTTCCAGAAGAAATGATGATCTAAAAAAAGAATAAGAAGATGAATTGATGAGTTTTCAATATTCTCTCATTTACTGTGCCGATTGTTTTACTAACTAGATTATATTATGAGAAAAGGGAGAACACTTGTGAAATGAAATCAATAGAAGTTACTTTAGGAAAGGTAAAAAAAATGTGATCTAAATTTGTGAATTATTTAAAAAATAATTCAGACAAGTCAAAAAGGCAATGACAAATACGCTTTTCTTTTCTTTTCATTTTCTTTTTCCTGAAACGAAGAAAAAAGTTTTTTCAACTAAGCAAATGCAACCTTAGATAGTTAAACATGAGTCAAGTATCATTGAGTGGCAACGAGCAACGATAACCAATTTGCTCATCTAATTTGAACCCAACACATTGTCCATCTCCAAAAACCTAATTGTTAGTTGAAGATGCCTGTGAACTCCAAACATACCCTAGCAAAGAAAATGCTTGACATATTAACATTTATCAATAGCTTTAAGAGAAACAGGACAAGTTGAATTCTTTGGGAAGATTAAATTGTATAGCATGTGTTAGTTTGTCATATTGGGTTAGTAGTATATGTATAACTATTTTAACCTCATAAACCTAATAGATCATTAACTGTAACTGAATTGCCAAGTCACCTGCATGTAGCTTCGATTCTTTTGTTGTGTGGTTCACACATCTTTATGAGCACATTTTATATTGATGTGAGGTGTATGCCATGCTGCATGTGTCAATATTAACCTAAATGAGGAATTGATCAGTGTTATTTGTTGGGCAATCGGCTCAAGTATGATCTAGAGGATCATGGATTTTGATGTGTGTGTCAATATGATTAAGTTAGGGTTTGTTGTTGGTCTAATGTGTATGTAAGTGTGCAAATTTGCAGGTACACATAGACTTGGTTGGATGTCTTCAGGTGAAGGGTGGCATGGAGGCAAGCCGTGGGCTTGTGTGCACATCCGAGGGACCATGGACAAAGTCGAAGAGGGCTTGAAGGCGACGGATCGAGGTTGCTGGAGCAGAGACGATGAGCCGAGGGACGCATACTTCGAGGCATGCGTGAAGGATGACATGGAGGCGAGCCGAGAGCTTGCATGCGCATCTGAGGGACGGGAGCCGAAGATGAAGAGGGCGTGAAGGCAACAGATCGAGACTGCGGATTGAAGAGTCAACCAGGTCGTGAGGGTCCGAGTGTGAGTGTTTGTACTCGAGACCCTCACGACCTGGTTGGAGTGCGGAGAGAAATGTACTCGGGAAGGGTAACCCTAGGCTTAGGGAAGGACCAGTCGACTGCTCCTGGGGCAGTCGACTGGTGATGGCTAGAGATTCAAACGTTGAGCTTGCAACGTTCGAATCTGAGTGGGACCAGTCGGCAGCCGACTGGTAGTGGCCATATCAGACTCGAGCTCTATTTAAGGGAGCTCGTTTCAGGCCTTTCTTCCTTGACGAAACCTGCTTGGATAGAGCTGGTTAGTAGTCTCTTGTGCTCAGGTAGTGTCCAGAAGTTGTGGTGAGGTTTCTCCACCCACAAAGAGCTACGAGATCTAGCCGGAGGTGCTCCGGGGAGTCATCCACCGAAGGATTAGGGGTCGTCCACCTTACGGACTGTCATGGAGTAGAAGCATCATCTCCGAACCACGTACATCGGTGTGTCATTCCTATTCGTTAGTTTTTGTTTTATTTAGTAGTTTCCGCTTGCGCACTAACAATTGTAAGAAGAAAATCGAAAGAAGTTATTCACCCCCCACCCTCCTAGTTTGACGGTCACGATCTAACATTATTGTTTTTGTTTGATAAATAATCTATTTGTTTGTTTAACTTGAGAATCATAGCTGGTGTTATATAAAGAGGAATGTTGATAGATTCACTTTTGGGTGAGCATGAGTATCCTAAAAAGTGGTCCAGTGACTGCATATGCAACCGCCAAGGTGTTTCAGGTAAGGGACAGTATCACATATGTAATACGTGATCCCATTAGGCAGTTCGAGTGTCTATGCAATGGAAAGAAAATATATATTTGATTCAGTTCATTTAATGACTTAAAACTTGATAACTTTTTTAATTATCTTTCTCCACTATAAAAGACGGTTTTTGTGATATTAAACACTTTATGTTTTTGATGCAGTTACCTGTAATTTGTCATTTAAATATGTTTCCCACTTATAACCACTTAATAATTATATGCATATTATCAGTAAATATAACTTATTCTGTTGCTATTATGTGTTTTTTATTGAATGATTAGTATTTTTTTCCCAAGTAGAATCCACATAATTTAATTGGTCATTGCCCATAAAAGACTTCTATCTTCTTAATATGATTGGGGAGAGGACTTCAATGTTGACCTTGTGATAGTGAGTACAATGTAGTATTGCATTTATGTCACATAATATTTCCAATAGTATGTCTTATTCATTTTGCGTGATTGATCACACAAATACTTTGGCATCACCCACTTAAGGTGACTGTAGAAATACTCATAGAAAGATGTTGAAATTCAAACTAGGCAACTTGTTATTTTATCCCTATTTGTAGGGATTTATTTTGCATTTTATTTCATAGATGGATTGTAATTAGCTCATTGTTATCACATTCCTAATTTTAAGGGATATCTTGTTGTATATAAGGAGATATCCTATCAATGAAATATGGTATTTTTCTGTCAAACTACATCGTATCATAGCAGAAACCCTAGTCGAAAAAAACACAAGCCACAGACACGCTAGCAACCAGATGCAAGACAAAGCTGCACGATGGCTGGCTCTCCCCGCAACAGCAATGTCGACCTCCATTCCGATATCATCGACAACAAACAGAGCAGCCGACTTCCAGGTGTGACGGATCATGGCCGACTCTGATTTTTCAGTGCAAGGCACAGCTGCCTGTCCTACGTCATGCCTTCTTTTCCAAAAGGCAATCTCCTTCCCATCACCACTCGCAAATCTATTAGTTCTCCTTTCTCCAAAGAGCAGCTGGATATGCTCCAAAAGTTATTTCAGAACAATCTGTTTAAGAGTTCAAATTCCAACTCGTTGACAAGCAAACCTATGGCAATGCACACAAGCAAGTCCTCTTGGATGATCGATTCAGGAGCATCTGGTGACAGAATGTTATTCAACATTTACATTATGTGACCAACATCTAATGATGCATATAGCAAGTGGCACTTGTACCAAAGTGGTCAGAACGGGAACAGTTAGAATTTCCAACAATGTCAATCCCAATCCTATGCTTTATGTGCCTGGACTTGCTTGTAATCTTGCGTCGGTAGGCTCAACCAGACCTTAACTGTGAAACTAAGTTCTTTGGTGATTGTTGTGTTTTTCAGGACTTGAGCACCGGGAAGATGATTGACAGTGCTAACTTCGTGCAGGATTTTACCTTCTTGAAACCTCTCCTACATCTAGCCAGTCTGCTGAGCTCAACAGTCAGTTAATTCATAGTTTTAGGTCTAGTAGTCTATCCAATAATGAAAGTGAAATTATGATGTGGCAGTATCGATTAGGACATCCAAATTTCACGTACTTGAAACATCTTTTCCCTTCATTATTTATCAATAGAAGTTTTGATTTCTTTCAGTGTGATGTATGTCAGTATGTTAAACCTATAGACACACTTATTCAACCCGTTAATATCAACCAACATAATCTTTCTCTCTCATTCATGGGGACATTTGGAGACCATTAAAAAAATCCAAGTCTTACCAGCTCTAGATGGTTCTTACTTCTTACTTTTCGTTGATGATCACACAAGGTTGTGTTGGACTTCTATTATGAAAGAAAAATATGAGACCACACAAATCTTTCAGAATTTTCATGTCATGATCAAGCTCAGTTCCAGGCTGACATACAGATTCTTAAAACACACAATGCCAAAGACTTCTTTAATTTTAGCCTTAGCTCCTATCTCCAATCCAATGACATAGTCCAACAAAGTTCATATGTTAATATACCCCCAACAAAATAGTATAGTTGAACGGAAAAATTGTCATATACTTGGGTAGCTTGCTCCTTACTCTTCCAAGCTCACGCTCCAACCAAATTTTGACAGCTACCTATCTAATTAATCGTCTCCCTTCCAAGGTTCTTAAGTTCAACACTCCATTTCAAGCACTACAAAACATGTATCCTATACTCAGAGTTGTCTCCGACATCCCTCTTAAACTCTTTGGATGTATTGCATTTGTCCACATTCACTCTCAATATCGGAGAAAGTTTGATTCACGCGCATTTAAGGCTTTTTTTTTTTGAATATTCAACCAACAAAAAGGGCTATAA
This sequence comes from Boesenbergia rotunda, assembly GCA_024364735.1. NCBI lineage: Eukaryota > Viridiplantae > Streptophyta > Magnoliopsida > Zingiberales > Zingiberaceae > Boesenbergia > Boesenbergia rotunda. Next base: position 294,523 of record JAGFNQ010004939.1, read on the forward strand.
GTGCTTCTCTCATGTCACCCCATCCAGAAATTTTATCACTCTATGGATGTCACCTTCTTTGAACACGTTCCATACTACTACAATACAACAATTCATGGGGAGAACAAAATTGAATTGCAACATTGGGATTGGGAGTCCCTTCTTGAACCGAGTTCTTCCTCAATCTTATCATCATCATCACTCAACCCTCCAACTCCTTCCTCTCCATCCCCATCAACTTTTTTCTCTCCATTATCATCACAATCGCATGTGCCACCTATCTTCGAACCACAAAAGAACACACCACCTTCCCATGACACAGTGAAAGTCTATGTGAGGATAAAACATTTTTCGTCTTTACACGAAACTCAATTGTATCATGAGTAAACTCAAGGCCAAGTTGAACCTAAAAAACTGCTCAGGATCTAATAGAACCAGTTCCACAGATCCCACATCGGACCAGCCTATTTCACACAAAAAAAGGTACTAGATCTTGTACTCTTCGTCCGATGCACAACTATATGTCTTACTCATATTTATCTCCAGGGTACCAAGCATTTGTGGCATCACTTAACAAGATCAGTATTCTTAGTTCGTGTATGAAGCTCTAAAAGTTCCTGAATGACACAAGCCAATCCTAGAGGAATACACAGCCCTAGAAAAGAAATGGGACTTGGACACTATCTGAGCTACCTCAAGGAAAAAGAACCGTGGGATGTAGATTTTTTCAGTCAAGCAGAACCCAAAGGGAAGCATAAATAGATACAAGGTTATACAAGGCTCAACTGATGGCAAAAGGTTACACCTAGTCCTATGGGATTGACTATCAGGAGACCTTTGCATTGGTTGCAAAACTCAATACCATCCGGGTATTACTATCTATTGCAGCTAACTTAGATTGTCCCTTAATTCAGCTACATGTGAAGAACGCCTTTCTAAATGAAAATCTTGTGGAAAAAGTTTATATGGATGTCCCTATAGGATTTGAGACAGATAGTACAAAAGAAAAAGTTTACAAACTAAGGAGAGCCTTGTATGGGCTCAAACAATCACCTAGAGCTTGGTTTGACAAATTTGCTAAAGTCCTTAAAAGTGAGGGCTACTCCCAGTCTCAAGCTGATCACACGCTATTTGTGAAATACTTTTCAGGTGAGAAAATCTTAGTACTAACGGTATATGTTGATGATATTGCCCTCATAGGAAATCATGAACTAGAAATCAAAAGGCTCAAGTCACTTCTTTCTAAGGAGTTTGAAATTAAAGATCTAGGACAACTCAAATACTTCTTGGTCTTGAAGGTTGCTAGAAGTCATAAAGGGATCTTTAAGTCTCAAAGAAAATATGTTCTGACCTACTATAAGAAAATGAGTTGAGCGTCTATGTTTCCTAATACCAAGTTAAGGTCTCGAACCGATGAAATGGAAGCCGATAAAGGACAATATCAACAATTGGTAGACAAACTTATCTACCTAACTCACTCATCTAAATATAAGTTTTGTTGTTAGCTACGTTAGCCAATTTCTAGGAAATCCTTCACTTGATCATATGGATGTTGTAATTCGAATATTGAAATATCTAAAAAGGGACCCAGGAAAAGGACTCATGTTTAGAAAGATAGACAAACGAACCTTGGAGGTTTACATTGATATTGATGGGGCAAGTTCACCTAGTGACCGAAGATCTACTTCTAGATATTGTACGTTCGTTAAGGGAAATTTCGTCGCTTAGCGTAGTAAAAAAGCAATCAATTGTTGCTCGAAAGAGTGTCGAGGCTGAATTCTGAGCTCTAACATTGGGCATTTGTGAGGAAATTGATTCTAACGGAATTCATGCTAAAAACAAGATATCTAATTCAAATTATGTGTGACAATTAGTCAGTCATTGCCATTGCCAAAAATCTAATTCAGCATGATCATGCCAAAATGTGAAAATTGACAAACATTTCATTAGTGAGAAGATTGAAAATAAAGACATCATGCTTCGCCATGTACCTTCAAAACACCAGCTAACATTTTGACAAAAGCACTATTCAGACCCAACATTACCAAACTTAATTCAGTTCTGGGTCTGGAGAGCATTTATCGCTTAGCTTGAGGGGTAGTATTTGAAATTCAAACTAGGCAACTTGTTATTTTATCCCTATTTTGTAGGGATTTATTTTGCAATCTATTTCCTAGATGGATTGTAATTAGCTCATACTTATCACATCTCTAATTTAAAAGGATTTATCGTTGTATATAAGGATGAAATCCTATCAATGAAATATAGTATTTTTTTCTATCAGACTATATAAGAACTGTTGTATTTCCTCTAAATGCTCTCTCGTTCCTTTGAATTATAGAGTAAGAGATCAATTTCTCAATAAGTTCACTTATGTTCATTGTATAATTGGCTCTTTTAGCAGGAGTGCAAGTGTAAACAAGGTGCTCTACCAACTTGAGTTATAGCCCTTGTCATAAACATCTTATCATATATACAATTTGTTGTCAACTAAATATTTTAAGATCACGACTCTATGATTCATGTATTCAATTTGCACAAACAGAAAGAAATTACATTTAACATATAATATTACTCGAAAATATTATCTTCTATTATAATTCCAAAGTGATGGATTCTTTTCCATGGTGATAAATGATTTAACTCAGCGGTTTGTTATTGCTTTCATATGGCAAGACATATTCAAACACTTGCTTTGCTATAGTGAATAATTAAATACATAGATGATAAATAGGAAAGAAAGAAACCAATCACAAAAAAAAATAGCTTTCAAAGGTTAACTAAAAATTTACTAGTAGACAAGTCTTTGGCTGTCTCGTTGTATGTGTTGTCCGAAAAGAGCACTTAATGATATTAATTTGCTCAAAATCAAAAGTTAAAATTGTACATGAGGATCCTATAGAAAAACATCTTAAATTCAAAGTATGGTCTTATACATTTCTCTAGACAATAGCTAAACACTCTAATACGACCACTTGGGCTAGAACCAACATCATGATGCTCATGATTTAGATAATAATGCTAGTGATTTAGAGATCTCTCAAAAAACATTTAGTGTTCATATTATGTGATTCTCCATTCTCTTTTTCTAATTGAATGGCATGTACTTCCATGGTGCCCATTTTTCAATTATGGGAAATAACTATGGGTGATGTCCTCACATTGCATTAGTGCCTAGGCAGTCTACCAAATAGTAGGTCATAAAATAGTAAATCGCAAAATGGATGGGGGCTCTTCCAGTATTGTTAATACTACAACAACATGAAAGATACTAATCTCTACGGTAAGCACAACATGTGTTGAACTGTGAAATAGTATAGCTTAATACTCAAGGGAGAATCTGAATCCTAACATTATTTTGGAGAGCCTTCTTTTCCAAATTTCTGAATTACCCAATCATGATGTGTACAGTCGTACACATTGATATGCATAGCAGTCTTATAAACTTTAGTTTTTTATGAATCCTTATTCCTTTAGTTCTTGTTAATTTGTAAACGATCTATCAACCTCTGAATTAAAAATCATGGTTTAGTTAACAATGTAGGAGCTTTATAAATTGTCCATAATCCATCACTTTCTACAAAGTCGACAAAGCTTTTATTCAACTGCAAATAATTGTGGCACCTATAGAAGTTGCAAATGTCTGACTGTATAAGACAAATGATTGCAGAACTAAACATCCAACTCGATGGCCTAAAAAGTCTTGGAACGTGAAAGAGGAGCACAAGATAGTTGAAAATGAAAGAGCGTCAAATGTTTTATGTGATCGTAAAGTACATTTAAAACTTAAAGGATCATATAACTGACCCCACCTAGTGGGATTTATTTATTTGCCCATAAACGCAACATCTTGGCTCTCTTTTATTTTTTCCTTTTTCAAGATTCAAATTCCATTGTAAGACTTATGTCTTTCGATTTCAAGGACAAGAAACATGTTTTAAACTTATAAGACATCATCATATCCAAAAAAAAGTTGCATGATACAAATTCAGTTGTTATACAAGGTCTCATACACTATTGATTAGGCTAAGTTATCATAAATTTATCAAGTTATATACTTGTAAAGTGTTACAATAATGAAAGAAGATGCAGAAAGTGTACCTTCTCAAATCTATGGTTGATCGGCAGTTTTTGATTGTTGTTGAATCTGTTGAAGAAGTGTTGCAGCAAGCTGCAGAGTTGCCTGCAGACGTTTCTGAGGGTCTGCTTCTATGTCTGCTGGCTGGTTTTGCAGATCAGAGTTAACTAAGGTTTGCACTGCAGGAATATTTGATTGTTGCTTCTGGTTCTGTGGCACCTGATTAAGTTGTGCACCTAAAGAACTAGAAGCGAAAGAATGGGTATGTGTCGCAGAATTTTGATCTGAAGTTTGGGCATTCAATGCTGGAGCCAAAGCATGAGAATTGACAATTTGCAACAAGTTTGACTGTTTGTTCTGGCCTTCAATTGATAAGCCAGGTTCTTTACTTAACTGTTTATGTTGCCCCAGAAGAATTGCCAGTTGAGCAAGTTGCTCTGGCTCTAGGGGGGGTGGAACGTTTGAAGATGCTTGAGGATCTGCATGTACTTGTGTAGGAAACCTGCCCGTGTGCAAGGGAATGGATGAAGTTTCAGCTGCATAATTGCTCGAAGCATATCCTTGGGAAAGCTTCAGATTTCCCAGTGGGTGTGGCTCTGCATTAGAACTACTAGTTATTTGTGAACCAGCGCTTGGGAGAAGAGGAGCACAAGTTCCACGATCAGAAGTTGTAATGTGCATTTGATTAGACCAATTTGGAGATTTTGCTGAATTTAGAGGCTGGATTCGGTCATGTTTGCTTGCCAAATGATAGTCAGAAAATTTTTCCATTGGTTGAATGGAACCAGAGTAAGGAAGATTTTCATTCAGTTTTTGCAACGGTGAATAAGGAGGCGGAGGAGGTAAAAATCCCGAAGATGGGTTGAAATAGCTCTGACTCTTAGAAATAGCCCTTAAATCAGGGGATATACTCTTTGCTAATGATGCATTTTCATGAATACTAACAAGATCGCTTGATGGAGGCACAAGGGTTGGCAGTTTTGCTTCAGTAACTTCAATAGGTTGGTGGAGAGAACTGAAGTTGGAACCAGGCTGTTGAAACTTTAAAATGACACCAGAGATGCTCATCTTCCCGGGAACTTTTAGAACTTGTTCAGAAAAGTCCGATGGTGGCACTAGAAATAAGGTAACCTTCTCACCAAGCTTAGCAACAGCTACGCGCTGTTTCTCTCCCAGATAATGCATGAATTCATTGTAAAAAACAAAATCAGTGTCATTTTCAGGAACAAAGAACACCACCCAAGAACTTGTTGCTTGATAATAATGTTTAGCAAGCATATTGAGGCCTGTTCTAGCTGTGCAATTTAAGAACTCTGGTCTGCAATGTGATAGTGAGAATTTGAAATTGATAACATGTAAAGATTCCACATGAATAAAATCAAAAATTATTCATCCAATGAAATTTACTTAACAAAGAACTGACATTTAAACTAGCAACATAATGATGAGTGAAAAAGAATCAAACTAAAAGTAGAGTAGCATATATAACCAATCCAATAAGCACAGACCATCTGAAAGTGCAGGACAATTGGATGAATGAGTAAATAAATAAAAAGAAGGTTCCAAATACTGATTATTTTCATTTCCACAGGAAGCTTCATTGTCTAAATATCTGCTTGCTATATTTAGATATAAACCAACTAAATTTCAAAGAACAACAAATAAGCATCTTGAATAACTTACAACATAAAGTCGAGGACTTTCCCAACAGGAAAGCAACGTGCCCGACAAACAGGAGTGCCACCCTTTGCAATTGTTCCCTCCCATTTCCAGTCCAGTATCTGTCGGGGTGGACGTTCAGGACTTGCTCTTGGCGACTTAGATATATCTGAAGGCAAAGGACCAAGACCTGAATGTAAATAATTTAAATCTCTCCAAGATTCATCCCTGTCAGTGAAAGGACCATTTACAGTCCTCAAACTTTGAGGAGCCAAAGGAACAGATTCAAAATCTTTATTGAAAGCGCTACTGTAAGGCAAATTGGAAGAGAACTTCATCCGTCCAAAGTCATGCTTTCTTTGTTCTAAATCAGAGAATGGATATTCTGGAAGTTCTTTTTCAGAAAATGTATCTAGTTTTGCCTTTTTAGATGATGGAAAAGAACTATCCTCTATTCCCCATGAATCATCAAGGGGTGGAGTTCTCCGCTCTCTTTCAAAAGGAACGTCCTGCCACCGTCCAGCTCTCTCTACTGTGGGACTATTTCTGTAGCGATCATAAAGTTCTTCTGACATCCTTCTGTCTGAATTCAACTCTGGCATCCTGTTATGTTCAACATTGACACCAAAAATGGATCCTGGAATTGTAGCAGGACGTACAAAACTGTTTTCCCCGTAGTCAATGAAACTTGCTTCATTAGACCGCAAAAGTCTTGCATCACGAGGAGATGGGAAATTTTCAATATGACTATCAAACTCCCTATCCCATCGAGAAGGTTCAGCATTTTTTGGAACAGATCTGAAGTTAGATTTAAGGTGTGAAACAAAGGGGGGATTGCTAAGGTTCCTCCCTGAGTCAGTAAAGTCACTTTTAGCAAAACATATCTGCACACGGGGGTTGTTAAATAATTTTCCTTGAAGAGCTTCTTTAGCTCTGCAAGCTGCGACTATACTTCGATATCTTACAAAGGCATGACTACGAAATGTAGAGATGTTGTCAATTTCACCAAAAGGAGAAAAAGCTCTCCTTAGATCATCTTTTTCGACATTGAGAAATGATGGGAAACCTATCCACAGCTCTTCACAAGGTTCCGTGCTATCATTTCCCTTGTCCTTTTCATGTGACCTTTCAGGACTATGGTCATGATTTTTAAAATCTCTTCTAAGCAATGGCTCACCCCGTTCAGAAGAATATCTTCCATCATTAGTATGTGAATATTCATCACCCAATGGTGATAATGAAACCCTGTCCTGTAAGTCAATTTTTTAAAGTAAATAAATACTAGAAACTTAAATTTAGACTACTTGGACACTCACTGCTAGATGTTGAGGACAGTTGGTCCCAAGTAATTAAATAAATAATTACATGGCACTGAAGCAGCTAGAACATCATGAGTGCCATATACACAGCAATTGGTATGATGAGGCTCAAGATGCACAATATTGGAGAAAAAAAATAGGTTTAACCCATGAAAAACTACAAAATCAGATAATGTTGACTGAGATTCTATCAACATTGGGAAAGTGAATTTGAAATCAAATTCTTCTATATAAGAATATATAAATAAATAGTTCTTAAATTTAACATGAGTTAAGAACACTAATTGCAATTGGTGCTACTGGCAAGCAATGATAAACATCCATCATCAAGAAGCAAGATAAAAAAATATGCAATGAAAAAGGCAGAAAGTTCCAGCTGTGAGGTCCATAAATTAGGAAGTGTGAAAGGAGATTTAAATCACATAAAGTAGTGGTCACTGAGCTGTTACCTTAAACTTTGTTTTAAGGCTAACTCGTTGCAATAGTTATAGAGATTTGGAATTTGGAGCATACTCATAAAACAAATTACCACCTTGATGCTGTCTTGTATTCAGGGAATATCATAAAAGGAGCATCCAAATACGAATGCACTTATTCAAGATGCATAATTAGGTTGACTATGCTCACACTGCTTCCTAAGCTGTTCACAGCAAAAGTGCATCTATTGTGTTTTCTGCCCTAGAACAAGATAAGCAACCAAGTGACGAACCAACTTAGCACTAATCATATCTTACATATAAATGATAGAGGTAGGTATAAAGAGGGCTGTAAACAGCCAGCTGAACCAAACTTTGTTATGTTCAAGATTGTTTGGTGTGTTAACCGAGCCAAGGCAAACTAATCCCAAGATTAACCAAGCTATTGAAATGGTTGTTCAACTCTAGTTTAGATTCTTTTTTAAGCTAGAGCTTAGTTGGAGCTTGACACGAGGGTTTGTTTAAATGTTATCCTCTTAATTTGAGCTTATTCAATTGAGATTATTTGATTGTTTGAAGTTTTTACATTTTTAAAGTTATTTGGTTTGTCAGTGAGCTTGATATTTCAAGCTTTGTTTGTTTTGTGAACTTCTTTGTTTATATACAGTTTTATTTACAAGCTTGATAAAGGCTTTGTTAATATGGGTCCCAAGCTTTGTTCGTGGACATCAATTATGATCATTGGTCACAATCTCTATTCACAAATATTAACAAAAGCTAATTACATAGATTTTCAAGTTTGTTCATTTAGTTTAATGAATTATTTAAGTTTATTCATTTAATTAACTTTGTGCACGTTGAACAAACATAAACAAGCACTTGTTAAGTAGAACATCAATCTTGCTCGTAAACATTTGATTCGTTTAAACCCAAAGCATAGACGGTGCCTTCTTGATTCTATAAGTACTTTGCAAGAAACAAGTACACTCTTCTATTACTTTGCAAGCAATTGTATCCTATAGCATTTCTTACAGTTTTTCACCACTAAAATCTTGTTTAAAAAATGGGGGAAAAAAACTCACCAAAAAGGTTGTACATGAAAGTGAGTTTTCCATTTAAATTGTAAGAAAACGATATAAAGAAAAGTAGAACTGAAATTTTCAATTTTTTTCCTTCCAGTTTTTATGCAAATGAAAACTAAAGAAAGATACAGCTGGCAAATCTTTTTATTACCTTATTTTCTTTCCTCATACTAAGCAGACTTAATTATTTGAGATACCTTGATTGCCCTACATGTTGCATTTCTACACAGACCTGCTCTCTATTCAGGAGAGGATGGGAACAGTGCATCGTGACCAATTACGGAGCTGAAATACCACGTGCTCATATCAGAGAGACTTTAGAAGCTAAGGATCAGTGTCTACGTGAACCTAGTTTTTGTGGCTCTTTTCTTTGAAGGAGAAATATCAATATCTACATGAACCTTGTTTCTACTTCTTCCCAATCCCCACGGGATGGACTGATAGTTAGCGCGTGCAGTGTTGCATCTTAGAGGTCTGGGGGTCAAAACCTGGCAAAGTCAATGTGTCCGCCCTCCCCATGCGCTAGCCACAGTATCCGAGCTAATAGCCCTCGTGATTTACCTCCTCCGTGTTGACCATGAGACCAATTGGCAAGGGCAGTGAAGGCGAGCGAATCGCCTTTTGCCATCTTTGTTTCTACTTCTTCTGTTTGAAGGACAATTAAAGTAGCTGAACAATGGCATTAATAGGTCCAAATTTTACAACAATAGTAATCCAAATACATTGCCAGATAACAATATGGAATTGAAATAACTGTAACCACTCCTTAGTCTTCAGAAGCATGACATTGGTCTTACCATCACAATTGAAGTAAAAAAACATTTAATTTGATCTCTAATAACCAAGTAGTAAACATTTGGTGTCACTTTTAATGATTAATCAAGAACTAACAAGTCTGAGGTATATAGCCCTATGGTGGCAAGGGCTATCTACCTCAGTCTGAGGTATATAGCCCCAGAACAATAGGCACATAGATGATAAATGAAACATCAACAAAAGCAATGAGTGTAATCCTGTCAAGTTTAGATAGAAATATTTCTTCGAAAACTTTGATTATTTACATTTCATTACACTTCTTGTTAAGGTTCCTAAAGCAATTTATGATAAGAAGATAATTTACCTGCAATTGTCAATATAGGTGTTCATTTACCCCTGTTATTATTATTATTATTATTATTTTGACGGGAGAGAGGGAGAGAGAGAGTCAAGTGACCCTACTGTCTTCATCTATACAAAATATAGGGCAGTTCATATAAATACCATTACTTTACATATTTTCTCTTATTGTTTACAAACAAACTTGAAGACAGTTTTATCTCTTCCCAAAAACATATCCATAAGAAAATGCATCCCCATTAATCATGTTCTATCAAAGAATTGAGATTACTGCACTTCATCCAATCTAAAAGGGCATCAAACCGCTTTCATTGAAACAGCTAAATTTTTAACACGCTTCCAAGCAGACCACTGAATTTGTAGCTACATTTTCCACACTTCATTGTCCAACTAGAAATAATCAAGTTCAGTAATCCAAGTTTGGTACTGTTTTTACATGTCAAACAAATCTTATACTCATTATTAAATTTTCCATTGGCTAGAATGCAACAAGGAACTCCTTTCTTTTGCACATTAATTAGTTAGCAATCCAAGAATTAGCTTTCACTTGCTACTCAGATAAACTGACAACTGAACAATCGGAACTTTCAATATTTTAGCTGGAAACAAATTGCTTTATATATGGCTAAAATAAGTGTTATTTTCCAAATGAACTTTGTTCGATGTAGTCCATTTAACGAAGTTTATGTGATGCATGATTTAGTATGTATTAACTAATCCACACTCACATATCGTGAAGCCCATAGTTGGACCCAAGAATTTAGGTCATACAGTTATCTCGTTCTCGTCATAGTTTTAGGAAGTATGTATGCCATCACATATGTTGTTTTGCCAAATGCATATGTTATATGTATGCCTATGCAATCACTTATTGCTTTAATATTCAAGTAAATTGCCTGGGCCAAGCTAGTTTGATAATTTATCAAGACGTTATTTATGGAAATCAGAAATCTTCACATTCAAATTAGAGAAGAAAATGAACAATTTAGTTTGTGTTAGCTTAATCCAAATATAATTTTTCTCTATTTTATTAATATTATTTGTGTCAAACACCTAAGCACCTGTCTACTATCTTGGCATTATGTCTATGTCTGAAACTATCTTTTAAACAGGAATTAAATATATCCTGAGTGAACAATTAATGTTCATAAAAACAAGAATGCTTAATAAAGATGTCTTTAATCTTCGTAATTGGGATTCCAGTTCTCAACCTAAGTTCCAGGGGTTTGAAACTATTCTGAGTGAACAATTAATGTTCATAAAAACAAGAATGCTTAATAAAGATGTCTTTAATCTTCATAATTGGGATTACAGTTCTCAATCTAAGTTCCGGGGGTTTGAAACTATTTTCAGAAGAACTAAATCTAAAAGATAATACGAGTTGTTAGGATAAGTAACTGGGACGAGTAAATTGGGTGAGAAAACATAGCAAAGGCATGTATAATCTATAAAATATTGGATATCAGTACCATTTTATGGATTTATTCACTTGAATGCTAACAGTGACTGAAGAAAGGAATTAAGAATTCCCAGTCCATCCATCATAAAGGGTGTATGAATAAATAGTCTTGCATTGATATGTTGGAGGCTTATACATGTATAGCTATTCATTTTTTCCAATTAATTCAATTGGTTTTTTTCCTTCTCCATGTGATATCTTTGTAGAGTTTTTTCATCCTCTTCCACCACTGTTGCCCACTTTTCTTAGGCATGAAGTTCATCCATAGCTATTGCTTTCACAGAGCCAGATAGTTTGCAAATAAATTACTTGAATAACATGTTTTTGCAAATTACTTCATATTGTTTTAGTTAAATTCAACAGTGCAGAAGCTATACTAACTTCTTAAAGGAAATGTGGAAGCTGCTTAGAATACACAAACACGAAGGGAGATCAACTATAACTGTTCGTTTGGTGAACCAATGTAGTTATCATTAAATGGCAAATTAACTTAGTTGTCAAACAAAAGGCTCATGTTCTTGTAGTAAAAATTGTGAATAGTAACTTGCTTCAGCAATGAGGTTCATATTGTTGTAATAGAAAGTTCAATCTACTAAATCCTCAATTTCTCATTACTTTTCTCTTGAATTTTGAGTTATTTACCAAAACAGGCCATAAACAGTCAATGAATTTCTGTTCCAGTAACACGCAGCAAGGAAGATAACTAGACTGTGTCAGCAATAGTTACTTTGACTGCCGTTCTTTAGTATTTGCAGGGATACAGTTAGAATGGAATTACTTTCCTGTCATAGAGACAGATTAGTATCGACAGACATTTTTCCTGGTACCATTCCTTTTCATGCCCTCAAGAGACAATCATGAATATTGTATATACTGGATTAGCTGGCTTTCATCTTAAATATTTCACAGATTAAATACAATAGTTTAGGTCAATAAGAAGATACTACATGTCTACTTAAGGGGAAAATATAATTATATTAAAAAGATGCTCCAAAAGATCAGTGTGCATCAACGAGAAAGCCAAGTTTCTTCCATGTAACAACAGGGAACAAACAACAGATTTAGCATGTAAGAAGCAGAATTACTATGGTTTTCACATTTTGTATGTTCTCCTTAGATAGTGGCATAAGATATATGCAGACAGCTCAATTAAAAAGTTGAAACTCATGGATTCTTATTTTGGGTGTAATATTGTTCTTTTCTCAACACCCTAATTGATAATTAAATAATAATCTAAGAAAATATCATATTATCATGCTAAGAAAAATAACTCAACAGATGAGTTTAGGGCCTATAACTAGTTGAAATTTGAAGGTTCGGTGAAAAATCAGCTGTTTAAGGTTGAATCATCTTTCATTCAGATAGCCTTTATGGGTTTTTGTAATATCTTATTTCTCCTTTTCTTGGTGAAGATTATGCCGCTCTTTGTTCATTTTATCTTACCCACTTAGATCATTAGTCTTGCTAAGTGGGTAAGTTTCTAAATAAAATCAATTGCAGAAAATGAAAAGCCATCAGTATTATCTGAAGGAACAGCATATTGTTGAGAAAATTGATTGAATGGAACACTTCTTCTAAGGTTAGATGAGTAGAGAGATACAAGCTTGAGGTCACCTATTGAGTTCATGTATGATAATAATCCTACAAGATTAGATGGAGTGTTGGTACCTGACCTAGGTCAATTTTAAATGGTATGCATCTCTAGGAACTTTCATGATAGAGTTGAATGGTTTGATGGTTAATAAATTTTAATGGAACTTTTCTTTGTTTTTGTGAGGTAAAGTGCACAAATCAATACATGACTTGCAAATACATGGGTACCACAAAACCGTAAGGAAAAGAATATTGTGTGCAAACAAGGATTTTCATCACTAACCCCCTTTGCAAACTCGACTCTAAGAGGATTCCCGGCCATAATGAACCCCTGGAGACCTCTCAAAGCGATGACTGCATCTTCCTCTTTCTTATAGTTCACAAACGCATAGCTCCTGCCAGGTGTGTAAGCTATGTTCTCAATGTCCCCAAACCTGAGGAAATGCTCGTACAGACTGTTCTGGGAGACATGAGGACTCAGATTTCCAACCCACAAGTGCCTTGAGGAAGGAGCAACGCCCCACCCACTCCGCCGATCCTTCTCTTCCAACCTCGGCATGTAGCCACTGCTTATCCTGTCCCTTCCTCCACTTCTTCCCATCTAAAGTTACAGTAAAAAGGCAATCGGAACATAACGCCGAGAGGAGAAATCATAACAATACAAATAAACAAGGAAACGAAATTAATGATGATGATGATGATTATGAGAAAGATTCCTATTTCCGTGATCAAAAGGTAAACCTGAACGAAGTCGAAAACCCTAACAAAAGGTAAGCTTCAAATCAACGAATAGCCCTAAAAGGAGCGACTTTTCCACCAAGAAAAATCCGACAAAAGCACGAACTAAAGCCCAAGCGGTAGCTGAAATGAGGCGAAAAAATATCGTGGAACTAATCTGAAGGAAGATATAGGGGGAAACAGACAAATCCTAAAGAACTATAATAGATCAGATCGACAAATCCAGAACTAACCATTCCACCTGGGAGCGCGAGGGTTTCGGTGTCGGCAACGGAGATTTGGGTTCGGGAAGAAGATGCGAGGTAGGGTAAGAAGAAGGAGCCCCCGGTGCGCCCTCTCTCGTCTCTATTTTTAATTCGACAGATAGGAAGAGGGATTTGGGATTTTGGCAGCGAATTAACCAGATGACATAACATTTATGTGCGTTTAAAAAGAGGAGAATAAAACGGAACGGTTTCAGATGAAGCCAGACCGTCCGATCTACGGAATGGTCTTATCCAACGGTCAATTCAGGCATGGAGAGCACAAATTGAAGGAAATTAAACTGAAACTTGATGATGGGGTGACCATAAGCCAAAGGGGGAGAGGGAGGAACGAGATGAAATAATGCATAGTATTGAAAGAGAGGAGGAACCATACGATTTTTAGTTAAAGGAGGTTGCTATGAGAGATTGCTTGAGTTCTGAGTGGTGCCGTTTATGGGAATACTAGAGGATCTTGAGGATGGTAAACATGAAGGAGAAACAAATTATTCGAAAGTCAAAATAATCTAGGAATGATGACGATCTAAGTTGATAAGTGGTTTGGTATGTATACAGAGGTTTGAAGGTCGATTCATAGTAGCTAATAGGAATAAATCTCTGCACCCCGTGGTTAAAATGTAATCCTCCATTGGTAACTTGTCGCTCAATCATAATGATTCACCTCTTTCATATTGGTCGTGGGATAGGTTGGCAGGGACTTTGGGGACGAGAGTTATCTAAAGATGATGGCACAATGTTTCTAAGGCATAGCGTAGACGGTTGGCGCATGATATTTCTGATATAATGATCAGAGGTTGATTTTTAAAAATTGATTATCTGGTCTCCACCATACGTCTTCCATCTGATTTACCTCTTTACATATTCGTTGAGTTGGTTCTAGAGGGCCAGGACTACTAGACATGCCTATTCTAAAGATGATAACCTAGCACGAGCTGTAGAGCTCCTTGAGTTCATGCCCTAAAGCTTTTGGAAGGAACCTGCAAAACCTTAGAGGATTAATCGAAAAGAAAGAAATTGGTGAAGGGAACTTCTCCACAAAGAGCTACCTCGTTCTCTGCAAGCATTCGTGCTGAGGAGCTCCCCAAGAACTTTCAATCAACTCGAGTGAGGGAATACAATGCCCTCGAGGTAAATGTCGTGATTAGATATTTCAATGATAAATTAGATATTTAGAATTCAAGATTTAGCTATAATGTATTACGAAGGAATTTTTCTTTAATGGATAACGGATCCAAAAATGTTAATTGTCAAAATGAACTTTCATGTATATTTTCCTAATTTACTTAAATAGTTGGTGACAATTTTATGTGGAATCAATTGACCATCCTAAAGTTAATCAAACCAAAGATTTAGATATCCGATGCTTATCTTTTTATATTTTTAAGGGAATATAATGATTTCTCTAATTCAAAGGATCATTTAGGTTTGAGCATGTGTCATTCTTCATCCATAAATTAATGGAATAAAAGTGTTAGTAGGAATCTTTCCAATCAACTATATCATTTAACAAAAATATATATATCTATAATTTTAAAAATAGATTAAACATCTATATAACATATTCATAATATCAACACAAATGATTAATAGGTTTTAAGAGAAAAATTCTTTGATATATATATATATATATATAATCGGGTATTTAGGTGGATATTGGGTTTTGATAGTCCCTCCATATCCTCCTCCATTCGGATCGGATATCGAATCCTCCGTCGAATTCGGAAAAAATTATCATCCCTAAGTGTTAGGTAATTTTTAACAACTTTAGTGACGTATACCAATAGTATATCAGCAATTTGAAGGTCAACATCATTCCTTCCTTCAATATTTTTTACTCCACTTTGTTGCATTGCTTCACCAATAAGAAATACCAACGAATTCCACTAAGCTTATTCATACATCAACAATAGAACCAAGACTTGCTAAGAGAGTTCTCTTTAGTATTGGCCCTAGGATGGGTTGATAGCAGCGCTGGAGAAAAACGAATCATTTTTTGGCCACCAAGAGTCGCCAAGAGAGTACATCTACTAAAGTTGTGTTGGAGATGCTTTCAAACACATCTGAAATAATGACCAATGTTCTCCCAATGTTTGAGAGAGATCTTTTTCAATAATTCAAATATTTAATTCTTTAAATTGATTAATTATAAAGATGATTGAGTTGATTTTATACAAATTTTTTATCAAAAAGCAAAGTAAATTGGAAAATGCTAGTAGAAGTCATCTAAACTACTAATTTTTTTAGATTTGTCATCCACTGGAGAAAAATTTTACAGTATACCATAGTTAAAATTTGAATCTTAAATATCTGATTAATTATTTAGAAGGTCTATTTGCTACATCATAGTCCCAGGAGCAAAAGGGAGACTTCTATCTAATTAATAAAGAGGTCTCCAATTAACTACGATGAAGCCAAGAAGTAGGAGCAAAAATGTCAAGAGCAAAAAAATGTCATGTACAAAAAAAATATTAAAGAAACCCAACAGTTAAGGCAGGAGCAAAAAATGTCACCCCATGTGTTAAACCTTAAGAATTGTTCATTCCCTATACCCTCTCAAAGTGTCCAAGGGGAGGCACTATAAAAATGTATAACAAGAATCATATCTGTTCCGGAAGGAATCGATGTCGACAACCAATCACCAGAGTTCAGCCCACGAGGATGATGACGAGAGAGAAAGAGCTCCCACTCTGCGAGATTAATTAGCATGAGCGTTAAGGAGAACACGCTGGAGGTTGTCCGACGAAGCCCACTCCGACGCTCAAATCAGTGCCTGAGTCTCTTAGATGGAAGGAAATAAGAAAAAGAGTGAGTCAGAATGAGCGTAACCCCCTTTCCTGGGGGTTGGCGTACCTTTTATACCTGAGACGGCAGTCACACGTGTCCCCACGTTCTTCTCCACGTCCCCTCAATTGTCGGTTTCTGAATAATCCTTGTAACGGTCCTCGCAGCCATTATCTAAGTCGTTGCGATAATCAAGGCTTTAATGGCCGCGTATTATGGGTCATGATTATCCCGTAATAATTAGTGATGATTATCCACAGATCCGAAGAAAAGGGATAGTTACTTGAGGTTGAGTGATCCTTGGGCTCCGCTACCCGAAGGTGATCTCAGGGTCCATTACCCCGGGGGGAGGGGGGTCCCGAGCATTCACCTTCCAGAGGTGATCTCGGGGACCTGACCTCCCGAGGTGATCTCGGGCAAGTGTCCTCCTGGATCGATCTCAAGAGTATGCCTACCCGAGGTGGTCTCGGGAATCCACCTTCCCGAGGGGGTCTCGGGAGTCAAGGAAAGAGAATCGTCCTGCCTCGGTAGATCTTGCCACATAGATTCTTCAGTCCACGTGTCAGCCACGGGGTATTCAACCCTATCACAAGTCCCTCCCTTTAAGTCTAATCGAAGGAAGTATGGCTGACTGATTAGACTAGTGTGGTAACGAAGAAGCTATGTTAGGGTGGGTCCATATATCTTTTACTGCTTCATTGGCAGTCTGCCGGGTCCGAGGAATCAGAACATGCATCCCTGGACCACAGATAACTCCTCGAATTCGTCCAACATCTCTACGAGTTTCGAGACAACGCCATGACAGCTGTCCATGGCCCTTTAAAAGTGCATGGGGTCTCTTAGTGGCGACAAGGTTGTCTAACGAATGTAGCCTTGCCACATGCTCCGTCATTCTCTGCGCGGCGATCTCTCGCTGATACGCGCCACGGGGCCATACGAAGTGACGACCGTAAAGGATAGTGGTGCCTCGGGATGCCCCATCAGCACCATTGACGTGTTGCCTCCCCAATGCTCACAGGCGGGCGGCTTCTCTCTATAAAAGCGGGTGCAACAACACCCTTCCGCCTTCTTGCCTTATCTTCTTTCGACCTCCTCGTTCACCTTTGGTTAGTCCGGCCGCTGCATTCGCTCCTAGCGTAAGTCTTCTTCTCTTGTTTACTCCTTTTGTTCACCATCATGAGTCCGGTAGAGAAGAAGAAGAAGCCCTGAAGCGGGAGGGAAAACCCCTCGGAGGAACAAACCTATAGCCCGAAGTGGTATGACACCATATCTTCTAGGGTTAAGTTAGATACTCTCCAAGCCGCCTGCGAGCAGTATAGTATCCCGGCGGACTTAGAGGTAGAAGTACCCGCGTTAGGTCAATCAACCATAGAACCTCCCCTAGGTTTCTTTACTTTTTTCCTAGGACAGACAAAGTTAGGATTTCATTTCCCTATTCCTCCCTTCTTTATGAGTGTTTCCTCTTATTTCAACATTCCTCTCCACCAGATGACCCCTAATGTCTTCGCTCAGATGGGCGGGGCGTACATCATCTTTAAGCTTTTCGATATCCCCTTGACCCCATGTTTTTTCCATTTCTTTTTCATTCTGGTTGGCTTGCGAGGGGCGTTTAGCTTTACAGCCCACACCGGTCATAAGTTCTTAGGGGGTCTTCCTTCCTCCCACAAGGGATGGAAGAAACATTTTTTCTTTATCCGACTCCCTCAGCATCCCTTCAGTCCTATCCGCTGAACGGAGAGCCTTCCTCCATCCCGGACCTCGGAGACTTCCAGCAGGATGCAGGATACTAGAGGGCGAGGGGTATCCTGACTGGGATGGAGTTCCATAGCCTCCAATTGGTACACTGCGAGGAGCTTCACTACAGGGCTGAACTCAACCCGAAAATCACCGGACTCAGTCTCAACCTCCGTAAGTTCTCCCTTTTGGTAAATATCCTTGTTAATTCTAACTGATATCCTTCCGTCTTTGTTTTGTAGATGACATAATACTTTTGCAAGCCATTAACCGGCTTCTGAAGTGGGAACAAACTAACGAGGAGGCCCTGGTTCCTACCCCGGTTCCTTCTGCCCCGATAGGCGTCCAAGCCCAGGGCTTCAAAGAGGTGGCCGCCCGGTCCGAAGACCAGGGAGCCTAGTACCCACCCGAGGCCCCAGGGGAGGTCGAGCGGCCTGTTCAAGCTAAGGGGGATTCTCCGCCCTCCCTAGTCCAAGAAGGAGATGGGGTGACCGCACTGCGTTCCCTGACGAGCAACAACTACCCCCCCCCCCCCCCCCCCCCCCCCCGCCCCCGAGAAGAAGTGCGAAAACGGCTCGCCCACAAGCAAGCTCCCTTGAAGAGGTTGAGGAAACTCTCGACCTCGGAGCTTCCACCAGCTACTGATGAAGAAGACGGGGTGCCCCTGTCTACGAGCATTCAGACGACGCCCTCCCGTCCTTCTGAGACATCCACGGACTTAGGCACTTAGCAACTCCTAACCCAGCCGTCTCGGCCGAAACTCCTGCTACCTAGCTAGGCAAGGAGGTGCTACTCGTTGTGCCTTGCCCACGCCGAAAGACTCTGACGGCTAAGAAGACAGCGGCCAAAGGTTTCCAGTCACTTCAAATAAAGACAACTCCCTCCAAGAGTCACAAGCAGCGGAGGGCGTCCAACTCAGAGGAAGACGTCCCCGATCCCAAAAATGTCCCTAGCGTCGACTGGGGCTGCAGTGGAAATTCTCCCCCCACCTGCTCATCTCCTGAGGTCGACTGTGTCAGCCAGATATCTGGGCATGCTACACCAGTCTCTGCTGACGGTAATTGCCTTTAACTTTCTCCTGTTTCTCTTATTTTGTTACACCCTTCTAACTATTTTTCTTCCACATTGTAGGTTGCCTCCAACTGCGCGGCTACGAGCCACTTGTTGTGCTCCCGAGGGGTTACTGAAGACCTCCTCCGACAAGTGGCAACTTCAAAAGAGGAAGCTGGTCATGCCCACGAGGCGGGCCTCCTGCAGCTGGAGGTCAGCAAGGCGCTAAGGGCAAAGGTAGATCATTGCCTCGACACCTTGCTGGCCTCTGAGGAGACTTTGCACGGTTACTGCCTCCGGGAGCTCATTTTGTCGGAGAAGAACCAGGTCCTTTCCGATGACCTGCAGAAACTGACCCAGGAGCGGGAGCTACTCTAGGCTCAGAAGGAGGAGTTGTCTGCCAGCATCCAGCTCCTGAAGTCCTCAAAAAGGCTCTGGAGGATCAGAATAAAGAACAGGAGCACCGGCTAGCTATCAAAGAGTATGGCATAGACCTAGCGATCGCCTACGCCTCCGACCTCCAGGAGGACGTCACTCGAGCCCTGGCCAAGGCTTCGGCCACCTCTCAGAAACTCCAGGAAACACTGGGGGCTCATTGTCTTGAATTCCTTTTCTTCTTTTCTCCTTATGTATTATGTGTCCTCAATATGAGGAGCAAGGAAATTGAAGAACAAGTGTTCTTCTCTGACTCAAAGAGCAAGGGCGTTAACAAGCAGCACTTCAACCCCAGGGAGCAAGGGACCCCAAGGGAGGCCCCAGGCGAAGCCTAGCAGGCCGGGAGGACCCAGCCAAGACTAGCGTCGACCCCGCAGGAGGAGCTATAGTAGATGTACCTTTTTGTACATTGCTTTGTTGTCTGAGAGTGTAACTACAAAATGTACCCCGGAATTGTTAATGGAATACTGTGTTCTTTTCCTTTGGGTATTTAGAGTCTTTAATCTCTGTCTCCTTATGCATTTACACGATCCCCCTTTATCTCCACAAGTGAGATCATTTTAGTCTAGCCACAGACCAAGGATCACCAGTGCAACAAGGGTGGCCTTCGGCTAAAGAACCCAGAGCGTAGAGGTCGGCCAGGCGTTTCACGTCCATACGGGTCTTCGACGGATAGCCACAAAGAAAATGACTACTGTCACATTCATTCTCATATCAGCTCTTGATCTGGCATCTGCAATCCCCAAACCAAGACTTCTCACCTTGGGCATCAGCACTGCGAGGTAGTAGGGTTTTTAACAGCTCTTAGTCGAGCATCTGCAGCATCCGGACCAAGCCTACTCACCTCGGGTATCCACAGCATCGTGAGATAGTAGGGTTTTACAGCTCTTAGTTGGGCATCCGTAGTACCCAGACCAAGCCTACTCACCTCGGATATCCACAGCATCGTGAGGTAGTAGGGTTTCTACCGCTCTTGGCCGGGCATCCGCAGCACCCAGATTAAGCCTACTTACCTCGGGCAGCCGCAGCACCGCGAGGTAGTAGGGTTTTAGAGCTCTTGGTCGGGCATCCGCAGCACCCAGACCAAGCCTACTCACCTCGGGCATCCACAGCACCGTGTGGTAGCAGGGTTTTACAGCTCTTGGTCGAGCATCCGCAGCACCCAAACCAAACCTACTCACCTCGGGCATCGGCAGCACCGCGAGGTAGCATGGTTTTTACAGCTCTTGGTCGGGCATCCGCAGCACCTGGACCAAGCCTACTTACCTCGGGCATCCGCAGCACCGCAAGGTAGTAGGGTTTTACAGCTCTTGGTCGGGCATTCGCAACACTTAGACCAAGCCTACTCACCTCGGGCATCCGTAGCACAGCGAGGTAGTAGGGTTTTACAGCTCTTGGTCGGGCATCCGCAACACCCAGACCAAACCTACTCACCTCGGGCATCCGCAGCACCACGAGGTAGTAGGGTTTTACAGCTCTTGGTCGGGCATCCGCAGCACCTAGACCAAGCCTAC
The DNA here is from genome assembly GCA_024364735.1 of Boesenbergia rotunda. Taxonomy (NCBI): domain Eukaryota; kingdom Viridiplantae; phylum Streptophyta; class Magnoliopsida; order Zingiberales; family Zingiberaceae; genus Boesenbergia; species Boesenbergia rotunda. The sequence goes on from JAGFNQ010004939.1 coordinate 315,739, forward strand.
TCACCTCAGGCATCGCAGCACCACGAGGTAGCAGGGTTTTACAGCTCTTGGTCGAGCATCCGCAGCACTCAGACCAAGCCTACTTGTTGGATCGAGAGAACCGATAGAGGGGGGTGAATATCGGAAAACTTTCGGATTTGAAAACTTAAGAGAAATTGCACAGCGGAAGTAAAAACACACAACGCAAACACGGGAGGTTTTACTTAGTTCGGAGCCTAGGTCGACTCCTACTCCAAGGTCCACGGTCGTTGACCGTTTACTTTGGGCAATTCTATATAGGCGCAAAAACAATTTACAAATATTGATTACAGAGTAAGTGCAGTAAATTGAAATTCACTCTTCTTTACCGACGTCCGGAGTGGATTGACTTTTTCCAGAGCAGCAGGACGTCGTCGGCTCGAGTTGGGCAGTTTCCGGAGCAAGGCGTGAGAGTAAAAGAGCGTAGAAGCTTTGTGTTCGAGATATTTATGGAAGCCTGGGCGTTGGGTGCTATTTATAGCACCTCGGGGCGCCCTGGACGTCGAGGGCGCCCCCCCCCCCCCCCACGTGTCAAGCGATCCGAGCATCGCTCGGTCAAACTTTATCCCACCCGAATAGGGATGAGGTTTGACCCTGGGGGCGCCCTGGACGCTGGGGGCGCCTTGCTTGACTCCTTCCACGCGGGCTTCTCGGCTGGATAAGGGTGATTCGCTTCGCTGGCATAGGCGCGGGGCGCCTTAACTACTGAGGGCGCCCTGGGCGCGGAAGGCGCCCTGGCTGCTGAGGGCGCCCCGACCAGTATTCAGTCGAGGCTCATTTGCTTCATTTGTTTCATCTTCACCTTGGGGGCGCCCTGGACACTCAGGGCGCCCTACTCAGCTGCTGCCTCGCTCCTTTGAGGCTTTCTGAGCTGCAGACACTCGTTCCTTTGGTCCTGCATCCAGAGTTAGTACGAAAACAACAAAAAGCAATAAGTTGTTAGTTTCATACAGCCTTAGCTGTCTTGGTTCTGACTTTGGGCCTCCCAAATGGAGCCCTAGGTCGAACCGACGCCTACTGTTCCCTCGACGGGGAACGCGTCCTCACCTACTCCTCTCGGGAGAATTTACCTGATGCCAACCGTTCCTCTGGTTGGACTTGTGCCTGGCGGTCCTTTGCCAGGTCTTGGATGCCGAGCTGCCCTTCGCCCGGTGCCTAGCATTCCTTCGCTAGGGCTTGGTGACTAGCAGCCCTTCGCTAGTTGCCTAGCAGCCCTTCGCTAGGACTTGGTGACTAGCAGCCCTTCGCTAGTTGCCTAGCAGCCCTTCGCTAGGGCTTTGGATCCTGACAGCCCTTCGCCAGGTGCCTAGCAGCCCTTCGCTAGGACTTTTCCTGCAAACTCAGTGAATATTGTTAGATCACAAACAAACTTAACTTTGAATCCTTTGCCAATATCAAAATAAGGTTCGATATGGTGGTTCCTGCACCAACACTACTCACCTCGGACATCCGCAGCACCGCGAGATAACAGGGCTTTTACAACTCTTGGTCGGGCATCCGCAGCACCCGGACCAAGCTTACTCACCTCGGGTATCTGCAGCACCGTAAGGTAGTAGGGTTTTACAGCTCTTGGTCGGGCATCCACAGCACCTAGACCAAGCCTACTCACATCGAGCATCCGCAGCACCGTGAGGTAGTAGGGTTTTACTACTCTTGGCTGGGCATCTGCAGATCCCAGACCAAGTTTACTCACCTTGGGCATCCTCAGCACCGTGAGGTAGTAGGATTTTACAGCTCTTAGTCAGGCATTCGCAGCACCCAGACTAAGCCTACTCACCTCGGGCATCCGCAGCACCGCGAGGTAGTAGGGTTTTACAGCTCTTGGTCGGGTATCCGCAGCACCCAGACCAAGTCTACTCACATCAGGCATCTGCAGCACCGCGAGATAGTAGGGTTTTACAGCTCTTGGTCGGGCATCTGCAACACCCAGACCAAGCCTACTCACCTCAAGCTCTGCAGCACCGCGAGGTAGTAGGGTTTTACAGCTCTTGGTCGGGCATCCGCAGCACCCAGACCTAGCCTACTCACCTCGGGCATCCGCTACACCACGAGGTAGTAGAGTTTTACAACTCTTGGTCGAGCATCTGCAAAGCCCGAACCAAGCCTACTCACCTCGGGCATCCGCAGCACCACGAGAGAGTAGGGTTTTAGCAGACAAGTATTCGACGTTCTTCGAGTAATATTTCGTTTGTTCCTTTATTTATTGAACTGCAAGGCAATGTCAACAAAAATACAAATTTTATGCAAACAACTCAACATCTCACTGAGTTCAATAAGGGTAGAGATGATTGGCGTGCCACGGCCTCTCCAGCCCCTTGCCTTTGTCATCCTCCAGATAGTAGCTGCCCCCTGTGAGCTTTCTGGTGATGATGTAGGGTCTGTCCCACTGAGGCTCTAGCTTCCCCGAGTTGCCGACTGATTTGATCCTCTTCTAAAGCTTATCTCCAACTTTAAAGCTGCGGGAGATTACCCGACGGTTATAGGCTTGTTGCATCCGTCGCCGATACGCTTCCAACCGAGTTGCTGCTTTATCCCAGACCTCTGAAACAAGATCTAGGTCGATCAGCCTCTCTTGATCATTGTCCTCCTTGTTGTAGTGCTGTCGTCGGACAAACTCTTCTCCTACCTCCACCGGGATCACGACCTTTGCTCCATACACCAGCTGAAAAGGGCTCTGGCCTGTTCCTTCTCGTAGAGTGGTACGGTAGGACCACAAGATACTAAAGAGTTCCTCGACCCAGCTGCCTCCGATGAGATTTAGTTTTGAGTCCCCTGAGGATTTCACGGTTAACGACCTCGGCTTATCCCTTGCCCTGTGGGTACGCCACTGATGTGAAGGCTTGGCGAATGCCTAACCCCTCGCACCATTCTTTGAGCTTGCTCCCAGCAAACTGCCTCCCATTGTCCGACACCGGCTTATGAGGGATGTCGTATCTGCAGACGATATCCCTCCATAGGATCTTCATCACCGTGGCCTCCGTGATGTGTGCCAGAGGCTCAGCTTCCACTCATTCGGAAAAATAGTCCACGAGGACCAACAAAAACTTCTTCTGTTGTGGCCCGATGGGAAAGGGGCCTACGATGTCCATTCCCCACTGATCAAATGGGCAGGACACTGTGGAGACCCGTAAGGGCTCGGTCGGTCGATGAGTTACATGCTGATGTCTCTGGCAGGCTTCACATCCGACCACGAACTTGAGAGTGTCGGCTTGTAGAATGGGCCAAAAGTATCCTGCTAGAATAATCTTCCTAGACAGAGATCTTCCCCCCAATGTGGCTCCCGCAAAATGCCTTCATGTATTTCCCGCATCATGTAGTCGGCTTCTTCTAGTCCGACACATTTAAGGAGTGGTCGAGCAAAGGCCCTCCTGTATAGTTGATCTTTGACCAGTGTGAATCTGGCAGCCCGGCGGCCGAATAATCAGCTTCCTTGGTCCATGCTTGGAGTGTTCCCACTGCGTAGGAACTCCACATATGGATCTCTCCAATCGGCTACGGTGTCGCCTTCCGCCTCCTTTCCAATCTGTGCTACCGTCTCTTCCAGGGCGCTAGGTTCATCCAACTGGCTGTTGATGCTAATAAACTACAGGCTGGTATGTGGGGTATGACTGATGATAATACGACCCCTTCCCAGAATACTAAGACGCCGCTGGTGAGGGGTACTTATGCCCAGGCATACAATAAATCTGAACTGGTGGAGGAACTGCCTGCTGACGTCCTATCTGCTGTTGACGGGATAACGTCTGAGTCTGACGGCCGCCTCGCTGTGGCCTCTGCTGTACTGATCGGCCTCCTTGGGGAGTAACTACTACCGACTTATGTTGAGCCTTCAAAGGACAACCTCGACTCTCATGATCCGGAAGCTGACAATAATAACGGATGGGGTGCTCTAGGGGACAATCTGGTCTGCTGTGGTCCCTAGATCCACACTGAAAACAATGAGCTCCACCAGTAGTAGTAGACCTCCGGGTCTGCTGAGAACCCTGTGACGATCCTGCTAAAAACTATCCTGACTTCTAGGGTTGAGATTGAGGCTCAGAAGTCTCCTGCGTACTCTGACTCTTACTACTGCGCTTCTGTCCAACGGTCTGCTGTTTTTGTGTCCCTGCTGAACCCTGAGTTGTCTGCTTTCCTTTCTTCTTATCACCATGCAACTGATGCTAGATCATCTCTATGTGTAGAGCCCGATCCAGAGTCTCTCGTTAAGAAGTAGGAGCTCATCCAGACATACGTAACTGGATATATCCAGTTAGGCCCAGCGTGAATTGTGTCGTCCGCTCATCCTCTATAGCCACCAACTGAGGATAAAACTCCGCCAGGCGATTGAATTCTGCCTCATACTCCAAAACTGAGCGATCTCCCTGATGAAGAGCAAGAAACTCATGTCGTCGGGTCGTACGAAACGCAGCAGGATAATATTTGCCCTCAAAAGCTTTGTGAAAAGAAACCCAAGAAATTGGTCGTCCATCAATAAGAGTCTTCTGCATATTCCACCAAGTGACGGTCTGATCTCAAAGGTGATATGTTGCCAACTCCACCTTCTCTATGTTTGTGAGGGTCATATAGCTGAAGGTGCCCTCCAATGTCTCCAACCAGGCACGAGCAGCATATGGATTTGGTTCTCCATGGAACAATGTGAAATGACCCTTCACAGACGCTGCCAGTAAAGGAATCCGAGCTCTGTCCAGAAGCCAACCCGCTTAGGCAGGGGGTACCACTGATAGCACTCCAGGAATTGCCATTGGTGGCATTGATTGACCTTCCTCTGAGAGTACTACTAGAACTACAGTCGGATATACAGGAGGAGGGACTCTCAGTGGTGGAGGTCTCAGCTCACCCAAAAGGTCCTGGTGAGCTGATCCTTGACCAGTCGACTCCACCCTGGTGGGCCTCTCAACCTCCTAACCCGTGTCTCCCTCGGCCTCCTCTGGCCTCTCCTGTGATTGTCGTCCATGACCACGAGCACGGGGTGGAGACAACTCAATACGATGAGGCACACCTGTTAACAACACCAACACACATTACTTAGATATAATTTTATCAAAATTTAAAACCAACTTACTTCTTGTTGCCGGGAGAGATCTCGTCGCTGCCAAGTCCCAAAACACAACCATTCCGAGAAAATGACTCCGCAAAAATACAACCAAATCTGTAAAACACATATAGACCTCGTAAAACAACTGCGTAAACCCACAGACACCAAAACATTGCAAAACTTGGCTTTGATACCAAAAATTGTCACGCCCCTAGAGGCACATGCTTACTCGAAAATCAGGCAGCATCTCCCCTATACGGCGGACAAGTTGGGACATATAATACATAATCTCTTCACAAACATATAAGTCAGCCACACGGCTGACATCAAAATATTAAGTAAATCTACAACCACGCAGTTAATATCTTTAAGTAAATTTAAAATAGCAGAGTCTGAATACCAAAAGAAACGAACATACCAGACCAACAAGATATAATTAAAAGTCTATTAAGATGATACCAGATAAATAAAAATAAATACTAGTCTAGGAATTAAATAAAATACGGAACACACGAAGTGCAAAAAATAAAACAACTGCGAAGAAAACCACTAAACCCTGAGATAACTCCAAAATGAATTGACACGGTAGGCCTGACAACTGGATCCTCTCTTGGCTCCAAGTAATGCATCTACCTGCTACCTGAAACAAAAATAGGAAGCAGGGGTGCTAAGTCCGGGCGGACTCTACGGGTATATGAGTAGACAATTGCATGGCATTATAAAGATATAAGAAACAATAGATAGCAACAATGTACAGCCTCTAGGAAATAGAGGACACCAAAGCATGTAAAAAACAACGTAAAAACATACTAGATAACATAGTATCAACAAATATGCATGTCAACCAAATAGAGCAACCATAGCTCATATAAATGCAACAAACACAAGAAAATGCATAAATACAATAGATGCATATGATGCAATGACATGTGTCACCCCTGACGTCAATCAAGCCGCCAACACATCACATCTGTGTGGCCGAGTGGGTAGGGTTGTGACAACTGTACGCACCCCAACAAATACCACTGATAGATGTGGTTGAGTGGGCAGGATGCTGGGGAGCCAACTACTCCAAAACCCCGATATATATAGGGGAAGTTATCAACAACTCTGATTTCCCTCAGAAACAATGGTGATGGTGTCAACTGTTTGCCTACAGCTCCAACATCCACTGTACATGAGTGGTCGAGTGTGGTGTAACTGATGGGTATGACTTGACGGGTTTCCTAAGTGAATACTTGGTCGTCCTTGAGAGACCTCTCTATGTCTACGGATTAAAAAATTAATTCAAATGGAGACCCGTCTCCCAACGACCATCTCGTTATCGTATCGTTTAGTACGAATTACAACTTGGCCAATCACAAAGATCGAGTCTTGTAATTCTCCTAACCAAACGACCGCGGAATAGACAACGAGTGGATCGCCTATTTTTGTGTTTATTATCGGGGTCCAATTAATTAATTATTATCTATGATTATCAAATAATCAAAACAATTAATTAACACATATCACACACATGAAATGATAGAACTTGAAACAAGAGCCGAGAGAGAAATATACCTCTCTTTATCTCGTAGCCTTCTACCTTATATCCCTTCCCTCCCGGACGTCGTGTGGGCCACAAGCTACCGAGAACCGAGATCACCAAGGCGCCAAAAGATCTTCTTCTTCCACTAGCCGAAACCCTAACCCTAGGGTTTGGAACCGCCGACCCTTGCTTCCTCTTCCTTTGCGCCGCCGGCCACCGTGAGCCACCCAAGCTTCGCCGGCCTAGCATCAGACCTCAAGAGGATAGTGAAGAAGAAGAAAGGAAGAAAGAGCCTCCTTTCTCACCCCAATACTGGCCGAAACCACCTCCTCCTCCAAGCTTGCGACGCCATCGCAAGTCTCTCTTTCGCCGCCTCCCACCGACCGCTGGCCACTCCTCCACCGCCGCTAAGCACCGCAAAAGGAAGAGGAGAGCCCTTCCTTGTCTCTATGAGTCTCGGCCGAGAGTTGGTGGAGAAGAGAAGAAGAAGGGAGAAGGAGAACTTCTCCTTGTCTTGCGCCGGTCGAATACCCTAGGAGAGAGAAGAGAGAGAGAGAGAGACCTAGGATATTATCAATTGGATTAAGCCTTGGTTTCATGATCTCATGGGGTTTATATAGGGCTAAGGTAGGGACCAAGAGGAGGAGTTGGATCTTGGCCCACTAATGGATCTAAAACCAATCCATTAATGAAGATCCATTCCACTAAAGGATCTCCATTGAACTTCCTCACCAACCCCCATATTTTCATATGGGCTCCGCTTATTATGAGTCATCCATCCACCCATGTTTAATATATCGAATGTCCGTCGATTAATTTAAATTACTGACAATTTTAATTAATCGACTTCCGGCTCCTTGACTAGTACCACTCAACTTTATCATCATATTGGATCAAATTCACCTGCAAGGTTTAACATGATAATCCTTATGAGCTCATCAAGGGGGCATCATCATCCTGACTCACCAGGACACGGATTCCATCAATAATCAACTACACACCATATAATTAATATTATTTTCTAACTTACCGGGCATATTGATTTAGCAGAACAAATCTCGCCCATTGGTAAATCAAAGAAATAATTATTAACTATACATGCCCGTTATTATATCAGGATTTAGGGATTGTGCTCAATAATAATCCGAGGCCTAATCCAATTATTAAGTCAGTACAAATTGGATGACCTCTGATTTTGGTCCTGCTCAATGCACACAAAGCACACTAGTGTAATTCTATGGTCAAGATAAACCACACATAATTACACTACAACTATCCCGATAGTTTATCCAATTCCATCTCGGTTGTGAGCCTCTGCTTATACTATGCAAGGAACTGATAACATGATCTTCCGTGTGTCGCCACACACCATGTTATCTACAATGCAAAGGAAAGGCCTCCACAGGCTGGATCGGATAGTAAGGCGCCTGACCATTTACATGGAGGTCTCAGGTTCGAGGGTCGCCAGTTGCGCACGGGAATAAAATCCTGATCTGCTGGCATTAATTCCCTCGACCCCAGGCGCCTCACCACACCAGTGATAACCGTGATTTACCTCCTCCGTGTTGATCCTGGGGCGGGCTGGCGGGGGCGCTGTGGGCGAGCATTTCACCTTTTTACATACAATGCAAAGGAAAGGACTTTTATGCATATACTAATATAAATACGCATCTAGTGTTGTTGTGATTCTCTTTTCATAAATATAGATGATCTTATATATAAAAAGAGCAAGTTTTTTAATATACACATCTAATAATAGCAGGACGGTTGCTCCCACTCTAGCAACTACCACAACAAGTGGTTGAGTGACAAAGCAACTAGATGACTGACGACGGCTTAACCATATGGAAGCCCAACAATCGTCAGCATGCAACGGTGTAGGTATGATGCATGATACCAATAAGCACAAACAACCAAATAACAACAAACAACTACAAAAGCAACAAACCAGAAACCAACGAATATACAACTAAACTACTAGGTAGGGTGTCTCTAATGTCAACCATCCTAGTGGTATTTAATGAACATTTAAGTATTCGCATACGAGCGGTACTTTACAGAATGGAAAATCAACGAGAGACTGTACGGATACGAATTTTCTATTAAACTCGAAGGTCAAACAAAGAAAGTATCAATAGCGATATTAAAATAACCAACAACAATGAACAAGGTCAAGCATACCTATTCAGACAAAACAAGCCATGCAATTTAAGATAAAAGAACTACTAGAATACAAAGGAGAAGTACCCGCCTTTTACGTAGAACGTATACGAGAAGAGAATCTTCCACTATCAATCGTGCGAGTCCAAAGTCAAGGCTCTTATCAAGGACTAAATTTAGCTATTTATACAATTAAATAAGTTAACCAAATAAAATACTAAACATGATTAGGATTCATCCTAATTACAACATATATTTAAATAAATCCCCCAAATAACAATAATTTCCTTCTCAACCTAATTTATTAGATTCATTTCCAAAATCAATAACTCAAACATAAACCATGATTAAATGCTCTAAGATCCAAGATGCATTTGTATCTAGGTTACATCCAAGTTGATCTAAGTTAAGCTAACTCCACAAGTCAACCTCATTTAACCTTCCACAGATCATCAACCCAACTCAAACTCAGAAATTAGGGTTGCAGTTTCAAAACAAACCAATAACAAGTTTTTGGCATCGGGCAGTGGACTCAAATCAATAGAGTTGATACACATTCGTAACTCTAACCTTAATCCACTAATGAAACAATGCTTTAAGAAGGAAAATTAAATTGACAATACTACACAGAACACGCTATCAACCTCTTATTATTATTATTATTTTTCCACATCTTCTTAATTAGGATTTAACAGAAACAAAATCGAAGGAATTCCCATCCAAGGAAATCAGTACCAAACTATAATTCAACGCAAGAAAACAACCTCAACCCCAAATTAGGAATTCCATCCTTTACCTACACTTACGCAGCAACTGGCGATCAAAACACGGTGGAAGGCGGCGCGGCTGGTTCCGGACCGGCAAGGCGGAGAGGACCAGCGGCTTTGGCTGTTGTGCGAGGGAGAGGAGTTGTGTGGATTCCGCAGCTGCTCGATCGCGCGGCGGTGAGGAAGAGGACCTAGGGCTTGCGGCGCGACGGAGAAGAGGAGAGAACCGCGAAGCAGGGAGACCAGGCGGCACCTCCTTCGTGGGTGTCGGGACAGAAGAAGAAGAAGAGGAAGGAGAAGCGAAATCGGGTGTGCGGCGTCGGCGAGGAATTGCTCTCGCTGCAGCGTCGGGGAAGAGAAACGGGGCTAAACTGATTTCGGGGTTTAAGTGAGGAAATGTTAGGGTTTTTATTTGTTTTGGCTCTTTTATAAAAAGGCCCCTCTAATTTGGTTAATTCCAACAAGGCCCTTATGTTTCGAATTTTTTCTCATTTTGCCCCCTTAAAATTCGGCATTTAACAACTATATCATTCAAAAACTAAATACATAGAAGTAAAATATCACTTTGTTAGAGACCCTATAGTTAAGGGTGACATTATATTTAACTATGTTGAGTCTAAGTCAAATCTAACAAATATTTTTACTAAACCCTTATTAGAAAAGATTAGACCTGATATATTATATGGAGTTGAATGTTAGGCTATGACTCGAGCATATGCGTAGAAGATAAAAGTTGCAAAGATGAAGATATTAAAGTTGATGTGTGGATATTTGATCATAGACATGATAAGAAATGAAAAATTAGAGAGAAAGTCGGGATTGCATTTATTGAGAGAAAATTCTTAGAGACACGTTTAATATGATATGTATATATACTTAAACGACCACTAAATACTCCACTTAGGCTATGTGAAATTATAACAAATATGTACATCAAATGAGGAAGAAAAAAACCAAAAAAATCTTGGTTAATAGCAATAAAATAAAATAAAATTTATTTAAATATAGATAATGATAAGTAGAAGATAGAGCATAATGGTGTAAAATGATCTCTATGGTCGACCCTATCCAGTAGGATAAAGTTTGATTGTTGTTGGAGTATAAGGTGATAATGCTCATCCTAGGTAGCCCAATATCTTCAACCTCTCAGCTAGATATAGACAGGTAAACATAAGGTATATTTTGCCTTAGTATGACCCTTTATATGAGGGAGATAAGATATTCAATGGGTTTTTTTGTATCGGTTTAAAATTGACTCTAAAATTTATTAGAGCAATTATTCATGTCAAAAGTTTGATTGTTACTATTATTGTCATTGTTAAGGGTTTAATTATATAATGACTTTCCTATTAAGTACATTGTAGTTTGAATACAAATTATACATTTATTTGTGTTGCAAATTAGTTTGATTAGTTATTTTAATACTCAGTAAGATTTGCTTCCAATTGCCTCAAATTAAAATATAATATCATATAAGGATTATACTTTCATAGTTAGGAATTTATAATTTAGACAATGGATATAGATGTATTTAGTTAATGGACTTAACAAAGTCAATATAGGGTTTGACATGCGAAATGACATATTGTATTAAAAAATAAATAAATTTATTTATAACTATTCATTAGCATTAATGAACCAAGTTTATTAATTTTTAAAATTGTTTGTTTTATATAAAAAAGTTTACATTTAAATAAACATAAATAAATTTTATGTTCATTTATAACCTATAAGCCCTCCCACTAAGAATACAATCTACGGAGTCTCCGCAGAATGGACTGATAGTTAGTACGTGGGTGTTATCACCAAGAGGTCTGAGATCAAAACCTAGCAAAACCAGTGTACTTATCGTTCCCATGCACTAGCCACAGTATCCGGGCTAGTAGTTTCCGTGATCTACCTCCTCCGTGTTGGCCCTTGGACAGATTGGCGGGGGCGCTAGGAGCGAGCGAATCACCTTTTGTCACCAAAAATACAATCTACGGAGCAGTGATTAAAACTAATAATATAAGAATTTCTAGGTTTTCTATCCAATAGATAGCGAACTTGAGAAAATAATAGACCACCACGAACTCTTCCCGATGAAAAAATATCATGGGATCGGATCCATCGTCCCCAAAATTAATATATTTGATAAATTAAATATTTAATGTCAATTAAAAAAGGAGTGATGATAGAGAGAGTGAATTTGGGAGAGTGAATGGAGAGTGAATGACGTCAGTTATTTATACACGTGATCGACGATCGACACACCGGCCCCGCCGCCCCGAACAAACTATACCCACGTAACCGTCAACGCCACAATTGCGATCTCGTATTATTGACGTCGATTTCGATGGTTCCGTTGGCTATCTGACGATTCCGTTCGTATTTTGATTCGAGACAATCAGAGGCCGGTGGTGTCGATGTGATCGACGTGTATACAATAACTGAACTCATTCACTTCCATTCATTAATTCATTAAATCATTATCTTAAAAAATATACAATCCTTTATTATACATTTTGAAGTTTCACTGAGATTTCGTTTTGAATTGGATGGTGCTGATATTGCAAGAAGCTGCACCAAATATCGAAAGAATACCATCGTTATAAATTTGATCAAAACTGGCCATTCAGATGAGCAGTAGACAAAGAGAGAAATGGCGTCGGCTGTGAAAAAGAAGCAAGTTGATGAAAGTTTTCATTCAAGTTAAATTCCAAAGTCAGATAACGTCCTCGCTATAATTAGCTACATTTCTGTGTCTAGAATGACTGGAGCTCATGCGGCAAGTTCATCCGGAGGGATCTAATGAAGGAAATCCAATTTTGGACATTTAATTTAATCATGGAAACGAACTCGAATTCGCTAATCATTTTGAATCAAAGTACATGTATATTTGAGTGTTGTGCGACATCTGCCATTGCATGTGTAGACGACTTGAAGCATTGTTGAAATTTACTTGAAATGAAGTTGAATGGCCGAAAACTTCTCTATGCGGTATAATAATCAATCGGGGTAAAAATGTTCTAGAATCTGAAGTTGGGATCCACATCCATTGCCCATGCAAATTTTGCAAGTAGTGATTTGTTGAATATCTGTAAAGATGTAGAAACCAAGGATTATAACGGGATGCGACAGCGGCAGGATTACTAACGTACTCAAATAGACAATTTTGACAGAGACATCTTGCAAAATAAGCAGCAAGAGGAAAATAGAGGGACGAGGTACCTTCTCGATTGGCACTTCATGCCTCTTGCACCATGCGACTGTTATTCTCGGGTCAAGGTAATTGATTTTTGATGTTCCAAGTGCAACTGTTTTCAGATCCTCTTTTATTTGTTTATCCATTTCCATTTTTTCTATCTTGGCATCAAGCTGAGCAATTTTCTTCTCGATCCTGCAAGTTGAGAAACATCAGATCAGAGTTATTTAGGGGGAAAATAAATGTGCAAGTCAAAGAATTCACTAAGTTCATTACGCTTCAGGGGCCAAGTTCTTCTTTGGTTTCCCTTCTTTATCTTTAAGTGGAGTCTTCCGTATCTTAGCCCTACTCAAATCTGTTGTCAATTCCTCTCTTTGGGCCTGTTTGCAATACAGGCTGAGTGAGAAAAATCAAAGTGAGCATATAAATTGGCTGTAATTTACTGAAGTGGAAAAACTTAAAACCTTTAAATCATTTATCCTTTCATTCAACTTAGACATCTGAGTTTCGTGAGACTTTGATACACTGCGTTGGTGATTACAGATAATTGCAACCTGTATTGGAAAACAAAGGATGAATCATAACCACAACTCTAGCCAACGACTAAATAGGCAAAACAAGAATATTAACTACCTCTTTGTTTGCATGTTGATAGACTGCAACCTTCTCAGGCACAGAGCCATCCCTGGTTTCCTTATTCAACTGTCATTATTGCAAAATCAACATAAACAAGTGATCCATCCTTATCTAGTAATCCAGATGGAAATTAAAAACAAAGTATAGAAAAAAAAGTGTGTATTTGGATTCATACTATTGTAACAGAACAAGAAATGGATTGATTAAAAGTGCACTATCTAAATTCATAAAGATGCAAAATTCCTACAAAATTGTTCTAGTTGTGAATGCACAAAGACAGATTTTTTATTTAAGAGTGGTAAGAAATGATATTTTTTCAAGCAATCCTTCCCACGTCATCAACCTTCAATAATTGGTAAGAGAATGAATGGATTGATGGCGCTTTTGAAACCTTGGGCATACAAGGAGAAAAGCATATTCAAACATTTGAAGTCAGTTTCTTACTATGACATCCAAGGTAATAGAAGCATTGTATGTACGAAAAACTTTTGCAGTGAGTCCAGGCATGAGTTCCTTCAGGTGTGCATTGAGTTTGCTTGTATCCAGCAAGTCAAAGAGATCATCAACCTTGTCTTTCTTACTTCCGTTGCTCATTTTGGCTAACCAAAAAACAATATTAATAATGTCCCAACACCCTGTTGATAGAATCTGAACTAAGGAAAAATTTTGAAACCAACTCACCAGTTTGAAAATCACCAATTGCTTTATAAACAGGTGGTTCAACCTCCACTGTGTTTAAGTATCTAATAGAATCTTTACCTAAGAAGTCAAACTAAAGAAAACAAAATGTTAAAGTCATTCATAAAATATGATGAGAAACATAGAAGTGTGTTATACTACCTTCAATTTATTTGGAGGAACTAACTCAACGTTCTCGACCTTTAAAGTGCAGCAACCAACTGTATCAGCCTCATCATCATCCTGTACAAATTTATATGAAAAAGGACGAACTTAGACTTGGCCATAAGATGTACATTATAATCAATTGCTCTCGCAAGAAAATATACATCATGAAAATAAGACAATGGCCATCCAGGTATATGATAGCAACTTTGGAACTATACCGAGCATTTCAGTATGGATATATACAATCTAACTGTGTAATTGCCAATATCTTCGGAAGCAAAAAAACAGAATTCAGCTAATCTCATTGGAATGATAAAACAGATGGATCAGTGTGGTCTAATATTAAGAAACACAACATGAGCTACCCAGATAATTTAGAAATGGAAGGGAAAAACACAAAAACAATCAAGGACCACAATCTAGAAAAACAAAGAACCTATTACACCTTGCCACAGGATTGATACCTTTTCATTGCCAGCCCTGAGTGCCAGCTTATCAATAAGGTAGGTCGCCACTGATATTTGCCGTTTTGTTGGATCTTTACTATTAAAATCTCTTGTATAGTTTGACCGAATATCTTGTATATAATCCTGCAATACAAATAGCATAACAGAGAGGAACAAAAATGTATTCAATAGCAAAGTAAACAATTATACCCTATAGATTAAACAGAATACCTAATAAAATAATAACCAATGCGGGACTAAACTATTAATATTAATACTCCCCTTGAATTGAAGCATAATGCCGATTGATACAATGTTTGCCACAAAAAATCAAAAGAGTCCTACAAATAGAAAAATGACACTGAAAAAAACTAAGATATTTATTATTTTGAAGATACTAGTAAGCAGGTTGAAATGAAGTCAAGTAAAAGTGGCACATATCTTTTGAAACTGAAACCTTCAAAATTCACTTAAATTGGGAAAAGAGAGAAAGAGAGAGAGAGACAAACTGGATACCTTCAACAACCTGGATTTCTCATATTTCTCTTTGTCACTTTGCCCTTTCAATGAACTACTTGCTGCCAGAAAGACATATTTGAACTCTTTTGGATTTATGGGATCATTCCAGAATGCCAACCACGTGACAGTATTATCATGTTTTACTTCTTTCCATCTGAAAATTATAAGAACGACCATTTGTAAATGCAATTTCATTGTCAGAAGTTTTACCAACAAGTTCAATCTATCTGGTACCTGCTTAGCTCAAGTTTTGCTCAGTTAATAGCATTACCTTTCACCAGGTATTGGACATTTGGGAATTGGTACATCTTTTCCTATATTGATGGCAATATCTCTTGGCCTAATTCTCTTTTTCAACTTTCCCATCTATAATCACAGCAAACCAACAGTAATGTAGTGGGAAAATAAACAGAAATCTTGGAATTGAATTTGACAAAGTCAACCAGAAACAACTAAAGTAGATATAGTGACAAGGAAATATGACCTTTGGATGCTCTCCTCGACCACGAAATAACCCTGGTGGTTCTACTCTAAAGTTTCCAACCTAAAATAGACCAATTCACTAGTAGTCAGCATAAAAATAACAGAGGAGAGTTTATATGCATCACTAATATTGACGTACAACACTTGAAGGAAGCATCAGGAGGTGTTGGAATAATAACAAAGATATCATGCATTCATGAGTCAACAATTTCCTACTATAATAATCCTAAGAATATTAAGTTGGAATTGCTTTAAGAAACATAAAGGAAGGATTGAAAACTGCCAGCGTTGGGTGCAAGCCTGGATGAAAAAAAGCAAGTTGGAATCACATTAGGCTCCAACAGCCATTGTAAAACCAAGTCACAAATCTATAAGGATTGCATGGCTCATTGTTGTTTCTCTCGCTGTTGGTCACAGTGAGTCAATGACTTAGAAGTTCATGGTACAGTACCAACCATATGTATATGTTGCATGGGAAGCTTCCACCCAAAAAAAACACATAAATTCACGATCCTCAACAGTGCTCAAGATCATAAAATCTTAACTCAAACACAAAAGCTATTAGCTTAAATCAAGTTCAAGTTTTTGCAGTCAATTCAGTGCACCAAATGCAGCATAAAGCAATATACCTATAGCTTCATATCATATATAAAACAAAAACGTAGCAAAATTATCATTAGAGGAAACCTTCTCTTTCACACCATCAACAATAGCCCACATATACTTCTCTTCTTGCTTCAATTTTTCTTCCTTTGCAGCCTTCTTTTCCTACATAAGAAGCATAGACACAATGTACTACTACTTTCCAATAAAAAAATATATTTAATTCTGGAAATAACAAAAAGCATGCAAGTGGCCAAAGAAAGTATAATTCATGTGATTGGTCCCAAAATATAATTTTCATAAACTATACTGAAAGAAAAAAAAATCAAGTTATTCCAAGATAATTTCTAATCATAAACTAAACCAGGATGGTAAATAACCATTAGTCAACCATATCATTGGTAGCTCCTAAAAACAATATTCCTAACATAAATGTAATTCTACTGTCATCTTTAACCAGACATTCAGTTGAACTTCATGAAGGTTGTAGGTCTGATATAACCCTTTGTGAAACAGATAAACAAGAAGTCAAATCATGAATTAATACAAATTATAATATGAAAATAGAGAGGTAAAAAAAAGTTATGTAATTCAAGAAAATCAATTACTGATCAACTGACAATAAGGCACAAAGGGCCAAACAGAAATGTGTGATGACATCTGATTTTCTTTTTGTACTAGCCCTAGTTCCATAAAACTTTATGAACAATACTAAAAGTATGGCTTTGAAGAAATATCAAAAACCTATTCTTGGTATCAGATAATGTCAGAGTCAAAATGCAGAGCGCATTACAACAAAAGTGTCTATTTCCTATGACATAATTGAGTCATCCTACTTCTGGATGAATGGAGCATAATTTACCTCAGAAGTCATCTGCTTCTTCTTCTCCTTCTCCTTTAGATGCCATTCATATATTGGGGTAAAATCACAGTCCTCAAACTTCTTAATGATGTGATTTTTACCAAGAATTAGCCGCCAATCATCCATAAAGTTTTTGATAAATTGTTTTTTCAGGGCATAATCTGTGTCTTTCATGACAGCAAACATTGTCGCCACCTGTAGCGCCAGGAATTTTTAAAAGTTAAAAGTTCACAATTGTAATTAACCAAAACTAGAGTTCACAATTGTAATTAACCAAAACTCCATATAGTTCGACAACAACCTATTGCACTTTTTAACAAACAAATGCAATTGCTGTATGAAGTCAAAGAACATCAGAGAAACAACATCATAATAATAAGACAAGTTCAGAAAATCTTTAAAGCTAACCTCTTCTTGTTCAGGAGTCAAATCAACTGGTTGCCCCTTATAAAGCATTTTAACCCCATGAGCCTTGTATGGAGGGGGAAATATAACGCCATTGTGTTGCAAGGTATTCCATTTCTGCTCCCCACCAGATCCAAGGGGGGTCTTCAATGACTTTGAGAATTTAGAATCCTTCTTTTTATTCATTTTAAGATTACTTTTCTTGAATGATGATCTAGAAGTTTTCAGCAATTTATTCTTGTTGATTGATGCACTGTTAGAAGACAGCGACTTCTTCATTCGTTGTGCAATCGGTATGTGATCATTATCATCTTCTTTACTTTCTTTGCTAACAGAAACCTCCTGTTTAACTTTGGCAGAAACAGAGGTACCTGATAGTTTTACTTTCTTACTTGATGAAGATTCTGCAGGATTGGCATCACTAAGAGGCCGCTTTTCTCCACCTTTGGGAGCAGTTGTCTCACTGCTTATGCCCTTCTTGTTAGAGCCATTTAGCTTCAATTTAGAAGATAAAGGCTTCTCAGGTCCATTGGAAACATTCGTGGAAGAAACACCAATAGCTTTGGACTGAAACCTAGAATTAAGTGGTTTTTCATCTTCTGAATCATCTGTTTCTTCACTGGTATTGGAAGTCAGCTTCATGGATTTAGGTGAAGAAGGGTTTGGTTTTTGAGGAGCCTCTGCAGCATGTGAAAAGGCACTTCTGTTGATTACTCTTGAAGCAGAATATTTGAAACTCAATGGTTTGTCATCATCAGAATTGTCACTCTTTATGGTTGGATTGTCCAAATCCATCTTTTCAGTGCTCCTACCTTCAAAAATATGATGTGAAGAATGTATATGTGTTTTCTCCGAGTCCACAGAACATTCTCTCTGAACTTTCGCTGAAACAGAATTATGTCTATGATTTAATGGTTTATCATCATCTGAATCAGTTAACTCATCCTCACGCTTTGGCCTCATATCATTTGTTGTCAATTTATCATGAGATGAATTAGTTGACTGGGCAGGTAGCAAAGATCCACTATTTGATCCTGCCATAGGCTTCTCACTGGATGTCTTAGGGAGTGATGTAGCATTTTGCTTTTGCGAGCTGCTATCATTTTGCACAAATTGATGAAAAATAGAGCCGGAATCCTTTTGAGCAGTTGTTTTCTTCAAAGAAGAGGTTGAGTGACCTTGTTTTAACAAAGGGTTTGGCCTCCTAAAAATAATAGGTGCATCATCTTCTTCATTATCATTCATAACTTGATTGATACAACCATCAACTGGCCTTAGCAATATCTTAGTTTGAGCAAGTAGACCAAATTCAACCTGAAATATAAAATAGATTTAGAAGTAAAAATCATATTGGAAATAATGATGTCAATAGACAAACAATAAATGGTAAAAACTGTGCAAATAGCTTGTAGTCTGCTTAAAATTTAACACTGGACCAGGAAACAGATCGCCAAATCATGTAATCCTTGCTACTCAATTTATATATTTTGGGGGCACATAGGTCCCTCGACCTACACTTTACCAGTTGAGATTAGCATCAGCTTGAAAATATTGGCCAGCTAAATGAGACACACACACACACACACACACAGAATTACTATGCTGCAGACCTTTCCCTGTGGACCTTGTCCGCGATAAGGTGTTCGGCATTTTTTTTAGCTCCCGGTTATGCCAATAAGATTTTTTCCTTTGTCGGGGTTGCATTACAGTATTAAACACAAAAAACAAAAAAAAAATCCGAAAAAAGTTATGATCTTGTAATGTGCACCCCAAAAGATACAACATGTACTACCATTATCCATCAGTTAGAAGACAAATAAATCCCGTCCAGCTAAACAATTGTGGTGTAAGATAAACATTTTCTACAAAAAATCCAGAGACCACCAGTGGCATCAACAACCATCAATTCGACTGGAAAACGTCACGCTGAACAAATGAATAAAACATTAGGAATGGAAATACAATGCACGCAAATCCCAAATCCTTCGAGCGATAAATCCACAAAATACACAGAGAAACCAACTAACTGCAGCAATTCAATGAATTTTTTTTTTCCTTTTTAGCATACCTATCGAACAGAGACAAGAAAAGCCCCGCAAATTGTGGTCTTTTGGAGTGAACAGGTATCTCCCAAGGCGCAACCTGGGATGACTGCGAAACAGGAAAAGGCGAAGGAGGCTGCGAGTCCGAGAAACGATTACTGCAGCGAGATTCAGCTCCTGGTCGAAGAACTATAGTGCTGGGCGGCGATTAGGGTTTTGTTGAGTAACGCCTCAACTTGCCTATTCTCCTCCCTTTATCTCTGTGTGCGTGTCTCTCGGCTTTTATCAATCCCTCTTTCTATCCGATACCCGCAGCTAGATTGTCGCCTCTTCTGGTTCATGGATGATCAAGACTCTCTCGCACGATCAATTCGCTAGCTCGCCGTTCTGTTTCGACCTTCTCGCTTTGCTCCCAAAATGCAGCGAGGAGGGGATGATCAAAACTTGCAGAAACCCCTCTATCTTTTACGGAATTGCTTATTTAATTATTTTCCCGGTTGGGATGTGAAAAATTACCAAATTGTATTTATTTATTTATTTATTATCATACATTGATCTTGAGTTTGTTTTATTTCTAACTCTTCTCCGCACTGTAAAAGACGAACTAAACTCAAGTTTAAGGGGTATTTAGTATAAATTTGACAATGAGAATGATAATAGATTTGATTGGAGAATTTATGGGTTTGGTGATAACCTAGTAGAGGGTGGGTTATAAAATTAAGGGTATCATATCCTTATTTTGATTCCGATTCCCATATACTAAGCATCATCAATAGGAATGAAATAGATTTCATTTCCATTTCTACCTTCTAAATCCACTTATCAAACACCCCCCTAAGTTAATTGAATTGACTCGAGTTTACAATTAATCAAACTGTTAAATCAGTTGTTTAAGTTTAGCTTTATTTTTTTTTTAATGTTGAGTTTGATTCGAACTTAAGTTAAGGTTAATTTATTACCGAACTTTTTAAGAAAGTTTATCATTTACTCGTAAAATTGCTCAGATTTATAAGAACACATTAATTGAATCAATTTTGTCATGCTGGACATGTTAAATTTATTTATTTATTATTTCATTGCATAGATAATAATGGCAAAAGAAGATAATATTCATCCCAAACACGATCTCTTGAAATCCATCTTTAAATTACATGAAGGGAGATTATTAATCCGAATAGTGAACAATATATGGAGAATATTAGGAATTGATCTTAGATTTTATGATGATAATATTGATAGACTAACTAATTGTTCGTTCCAAGAAAACTTCATTACATAAGTAATGCATTGATTGCTTATCAAAGATACATGAATCGAATTAATTTATTTGAGTTTGTGTGTGAGAGATTTTTTTTTGTCTTGAACAATTGCAACATTAAATCTAATCTAACCCAAGAATAAATTCCAAGATTACATAGGGGTCATACATTCTTTTAGGTCTTTCTCTAATCTCAAAACCCATCCGTGAGTCCTCAATTTAAGGGAAAATTTGAGAAAACTCCCTAACACCAAACTTGGCTTTGCATGCACTCCCCAACCAAAAATTTCTTTGCATGCACTCCCTGATGGGATTGACAAGATAATTTTGTGTGTTATTTTTTGTTATCAGTATAAAACAGTAAAAATTCAGTATAAATCGTAAAGATTCGAGTATAAATTGTTTAAGATTGAGTACTAATTTAAGAAATTTGAGTATTATTTAAAAAAATTTGAGTATACATTGTTTTAATATATAGTAAAAATTTCAGTATACATTATCAAAATTTAAGTATGAATTGATTTAGATTGAGTATTATTTGAAAAAATTTGAGTATAAAATTTAGAAATTTGAGTTTGTAAGGTCGCATCCATCACATCAAGATTTTCACATGAAGGGTCACCGAAATTTTATACTCAAATTTCTTGAATTAGTACTCAATCTCAAACAATTTATACTCAAATCTTTATAATGTATACTGAGTTTTCACTCTTTTATACTCACCACATCATGATTTTCATATGAGAGATCACCGAAACTTATACTCAAATTTCTTAAATTAGTACTCAATCTCAAACAATTTATACTCAAATTTTTATAATGTATACTCAGTTTTCACTCTTTTATACTCAATTCATTAGGGAGTGAATGCAAAGAATTTATTAGGTGGGGAGTGCATGCAAAGGCCAGTTTGGGATTAGGGAGTTTTCTCCAATTAACCCTCAATTTAACCTATGGCTTCTTACTAGTCGAGATCACAACTTCGATCATCCAAGCTTTTCATCAATTTGATACAAACTTGCATGTTCGATGCACCAATATCAAATGCATACTTCATTTAAGCTAAATTGTCAAACTTTCAAAATGTCATAACCAAATCTAACTGATCCCGGCCTTATCTACGGGTAGCTCGGCCCGCATAGCCAGCCAGTCTAGCGCCACGGAGGCTCAGCAGAAGGGCCAACGATGACCTCGCCAGGGGAGGCCCGGGGCCAGGAAATCCCCAAGGCCCTCACCAACCGACCCCGGGCAGGGTCGGTCGAGTCGATCCCGAGCGTCTTCTAACTCAGTCACCTAAACTCGCACCCCGATCCAAACCTGGGTCGGGCAACTCAGACAGATGCATGGCGGCCCACGCTCTCTCAGCATCCCATGGAGCCGACAACTCACAGAACCGAAACAAAGCCAGACAAACACAGCTTAGCGCACCCCCGACTCAGGACGTACCCTGCACCTCAACTCTCTCAGTCGGACGCGTGGCGGCCCACGCTCCATGGCCATTACCCGACCCGGTCTTCGATGCTCTAACCCGCCGGTCGGCGCTCAGACTACGAACTAGATCGTCCCTACGTCGCCCTATATCATCATCTCCGGGGTATGACCTTGATGTTAGGGTACAACGTGTTGGGACCGGGTGCATGTCGACAAGGATACGAGTTCGTAAAATTTTAAATTTTTACGTGCAGCGGAAGAATTTGCATAAAATAATTTCCCAAATTATTTTAACTTCGTATCTAGCATGCAACCTTATGGTGTGTTGACATAATCATAAAATAAAACTTTGCGGAAAAGTAAACTAATTTACATTATACCTCTCGTAACTCGAAGTAAGGGACGAGATCCAACCGTAGCGTCCCTTGGAAGCTCCGCCTCTATTCGCGTCCACGCCGAGTTCTCTTCGGGATGACTTCACAAAGTCACGAGTTTTGTGCCGACGAGAACTACTAGATTCTCTATAGGCACAACAAGGAAGATCAAGAGAAGAAAAGGAAACTAACCACCAAGAAAACGGAATCGAATTCCGGGAAGAGAGGAGTCGCTATCCGCTTCTTCTTCTTCTTGCTTCGTTTCTTCTTCTTCTTGAAGCTCACGGCAACAACCTTGCTTGGGTGTAGGTTGGGCGCCGACCCTAATAGAGCTAGGGTGGGCGCCGGCCCTAAGGGAGGGAGAGGTGAAGGAGAAGAGAATAAGAGGGAGAGAGGGAGCTATATATCGATTATCCAAATCTTAGGAATCCAAGGCTTGCCTATGGTTCCTTATATAGTTGCTTCTCCCTTGCCAAGTCTCCTCTTAACCGAATTAACGGAATTAACGGAATTAGTTATCATAAGAAATTTATCTTATAAATTCTCTTATGAATTATTCCGTTTAAACCAAGTTTTATTATAACTAACTTTATAATAAAACTAATTAGTTATCATAAGAAATTTATCCTATAAATTCTCTTATGAATTTTATTATAACTAACTTTATAATAAAACTAATTAATTATCATAAGAAATTTATCCTATAAATTCTCTTATGAATTATTCCGTTTAAACCGAGTCTTATTATAACTAATTTATAATAAAACAAATTCTTCTTCTCTTTAAATTATGGAATAAATTTTATAAGAAATTTATAAACTTTCTTATTATGAAAAAATCAATTCATAATTGATTTTATAAAATTAAAATAAACCAATTCATGGATTATTTTAACTTCCATAAAAAAGAATAAATTTCTATAAATTTATTTATATAAATTTCTTTATACAAATTTATTTATCCATAATTTATAAAATAAATCGCGCTAGATCTATTTTATTAATTAAACCAAAATTAATTGGTTTACTCCCTCTATTGTGGCCGGCCATCCAAGGAGGGTTGGCACCCTCTTTGGCCGGCCCAAACCGAGCCGAACCAACGCGAATTAAACTCATTTAATTCGCCCAAAAAACCTTCAAAAGACTTAGCCATTTTTAGCTTCCATTGCGCCTCTGATCAACTCAGATTCGACTTATTTCTCTTGATCGGAAAATCCAATTTTCAACTCGTTTTAAATCCCTCGGATTACTCGTAGTGCGTGTGACTAAATAGGCTTTCGATTTATATTGGCCGTCTATAATTAACCAATTATAGAATGATCATGAGTGGCACCTAGTAGTACATCATGACCCCCAATTAATCGAAAGATCAACGGTTTGACCTCAGAAGAAATTATTCTAAAACCCTTCAGCATCTCTAATGAATCATACCCCATTCCCTTCACCACCTTATACCCACTTGGTTTAGGACACGGTCTATTTGTGTCAGTCCCCACTAGGCTGACTATGTCACACCTAGCCCAAGTAGTTTCTTTCTCGTCCTTTGGATTTCTAATTACTCTCATGTATTTAAGAGACTTGCACTCTTAACATGATATACTCTGGCCAGAGGTTTTGAGTAACAATCCGACGATAGGCCTGGGTATACATCTCCTCGCAAGGAGTGGTGAATCCTTTGTAGGCTGTTCAAACATTTTCGGGCACTTCGGCTTATACCCAATCATCCTGGGTCCACACCTCCTTGGAGATGCTTGCTTAAGATGTTAAAGTATAAGTCTCCATGACCAAGATGACTTGAACACCGCAAGTCAAAGGAACATCGCACTTAAGCCGCAGTAAGAACTTCATTGACATTTCTATAGATAGATTCCATATGAAGTCTTACAGCTAGTCACTCCAATGAACTAGTTCCCTTAACTAGCATCCATGTTTATCTCCGGACATCCCAATGTCACCAGCCAGTGAGAATCAGCTGATTAGAGAATAACCCATGCTAGTCTCAACAGAATTGATAGTGTCCGTTTTTATCAATTCATCGACTAGGGATATTTTCAATACTTCACATTTGCACATTTAGAGATAATCACTAGTTGTGATCCTATCACAAATTCTCTTATGCTGTGAGTTGTATTGCGGACATTCAGTAGATGAGTTTAAGATCCCAATCAAATACACAAGCATGTATACTCAAATAGTGAATTATCATTTATTAATATAAATGTTTTACAATCATAAGGCGATTGCCTTAGGATACTTCTCTCATATCACTAACACAACGCGTCTTGCCCATTTATGACACCCTTCGCGGTTATCCCGCTGATTCAATACCTTCGTACTGCCCAAGCACCCCGTGCCATGTCGCGGTACTTTCAGATGCTCTCATACGAGCCGACAGGTACCACACCCCTGTCTCGTCAACACGGACAGTGGGTTGTCAGCTCCCCCGGCTATATAAGCCCTCCACTCCTCGTTCCGTAGGTATGCACGTGAGCTCTCTCTTCCACTATATTTCCATTTGCTCTAATATATCTTGCGGATACTGACTTGACCGTCGGAGTGCCTTGCCGGGGAAACTCCCCGGCGGATTTGCTAACGGTCACTGTTTTGCAGGCGGTCGCCAGATCGGAGCTAGGTCGGCGCCACCCCAGCGCTCGTAACACTCGGGGGACCATCTCGCCCTTGGGACCTCCACCTCGCCTCGCGACAGGATCACTAACGATAAGGGGAAAAACTATATTTCCAACAAGATCATCAAATATACACTAATTGAAAGGTTTAAGTCTCTATTTGATAGACTTACACTTAAATTAACACCAACAACAATTGCCATTAAGGATAAACTCCAATTAAATGATCTCATGGTATACTTATACCATGAAGGGAGGTTTTGATTATTGAATATAGATTTAATACGTAGATTCAATAATCTAGTTAGTTAACAATTATAGTTGTTAATGGGTATGAGCTTCATTTTGGATGGTCCATACACGATAGGCTTGGTATATAAACAAGAGAATTAATTGATTTGGGCATCTTCTTGAATATTGGATTCAAGAGAGCTTCTTCTTCCCATTAAGATCAAGATCCGATTGCCGCCCACTCCTGTAGAAGTTTATTCCATGTTTGTTGGAACTCCGACGATGAGTAAGAAGCAATAACTTTAGCGATGGATTCAAGTCAACTCTTTGGATGGCATTGGAATCGATTTCAATTTTTTGCCTTATGGATGACAAATAACTAGATCCTTAGATGCATCATGTGATTTCGTTTCGATGTATCTATAATGCTTTCACTAATAACTTAGGATATTTGTCACATATAAAAAATTTATGATTAAGCTTAATCAGAAATCAACTAATAAAAAATGCCAGACTAACTTAGTAGACAATAGCATTTGAGAACTTGTCAAATTGCCCACATCTGAAAATTAATGATGCATTTATATCTTTCCAAAAAGTCAAATAATGCTCATATCTCGAAAAATGGATTGAAGCCATAAGGGAAGAAATGAAGTCTATGTCGGACAATGATATTTGAAAACTTATAGAATTGCCTGAAGGTGTGAACTTTGTTGGTTGTAAATGGATATTTAAAACCAAATAAGATTCACATGACAACGTTGAAAAGTATAAGACTCGTCTATTCGCTAAGGGATTCATTTAGAATGAGGACATTGATTACAAAGAGATTTTTTCGCCGGTTTAAACGAAAGACGAATAATCATGACACTTATAACTCATTATAACCTAGAGCTACACTAAACAGATGTTAAGATTGTGTTTCTCAATGGAAACATTGAGAAAACTATATATATATGGTACAATCGGAGAACTTTGAGTTGGGAGATTCAAAGCATCTCATATGCTTGTTTATATGTCAACAATATATTGTTAGCTAACAATAATAAGGATCTGTTGCTAAAAGTCAAGTCACTTCTATCAGGCAAATTTAAAATGAAGGATCTTGGTGATGCATCTTTTTCTTAGACATATAAATTGTTCGTGATTGTTCAAGGTGCATACTTGGATTATCCCAAAAGACCTATATAGAAAATGTGTTCATTCGGTATGGCATGTGGAATTGTGCTCCGAATGACATTCCTATGTCATAGGGTGATAGACTTAGCTTGCAGCAATGTCCACGCCATAAACTTAAGATTAAGGAAATGCAACAATTCTTCTATGCATCAACAGTAAGAAGTTTAATGTATGTTCAAGTATGTGCGCATCCAGATCTTGTGTATATTGTGGGGATGCTAGGCAGATATTTAAGTAACCCTGAACCAGAGCATGGGAAAGCTGTAAAGAGAGTTAGGTATTTGCAAAGAACGAAGAATTACATGTTCACATATCGAAGACCAGGTTATCTGGAGATCATTGAATATTCAGACTCTGATTTTACTGAATACTTAGATAGCATGAGGTTTACCTCAGGTTATATGTTTTCATGTTGGAGGAAGGGGTTATATCATGAAAAAGCATCTAACAGACTCTAATAACCACTTCCGTATAGAGGCGGAGTTTATAGTCTGTTATGAAACTTCCAACCACGGGATATGGATCTCGAACCTTATCACAAGATTACAAATTATTGGGGGCATTGATAAACCATTAAGGATCAATTGTGATATAAAACTATAGAATTATATCCAAGAATAACTGCAGTTCGTTGAAATATAAATATATCGACAAAAAGTTTCTAGTAGTTAAAGAAAAAGTTCAGAGTGATCAAATTATGATTGAGCATATAAGGATAAATTTCATATTAGCGGATCCGCTCACCAAGGGTTTGTAACTCAAGGTGTTTTATCAATGTGTGCTAAATATGAGGGTACTTCCTTTTGATGAAGTACCCATTTAGTAGGAATCTATATTTTAGTATAATGCTCTATATCAATGGACATATGTTTTTTTTTTGTTTATTGTACATACTAAAGTTTTTTTACATATGTATGAGGTTTTGATTCTTCGAACATGAGGACGTCATGATTTACTATTATAGTTTTGTATATGATTTTATCAATATAATATAAAACTCTATTTTGAGTCACAGGGTTTAATCATTGTTTACTAATGCTAGTTAGCATAAGGTATCAGTAACAATGATTCAGACTCGGTTTGAGCCATAAGGATTAAGGAGGACTCTTGAAAATGGACATATAAAGATCATATTTCATGTCATTTTTATACTACACATCCATATTTGATGTATGTTATTAATAAGATTAGTAGTGCGATTATTATTGGATCTTGTTATAGTTATAGTAACTCTGACTTCTTTAATCCTATATTAATAGCACTAATAAACTGGATTATTTAAGAGAATATTTAACCCATTAAATTTTGGCATGTTGATCTCAACTAAGATATTGTGTGGTGTATAAGTTATCAAGTATAACCCAAGTGGAAGAATGAAAGGTTTAAGTCTACATTTGGTGGATTTACACTTGAATCAACACCAACAATAATTGCCATTAAACAATAAAAATTGAATAATGAATACTACTGTCTTCTTTTTATATAATCAAAGTGTCTAGATTTTAGCTGATTAATCTAGACGTAAATCATCTTCTCTTTGGTTTATTTATCGGATAAATTTAGAACACAGTTTATACATATTTAAAGGCCAACTTTTAAAATATTCAATAGGATCCCGATTGAAATTTGAACTGTGATCTTTTTATTGATTCCCTTAAATATTTTACGAGTGCATCGCATCCATAGAATTGAAGAAGCTCAATAGCATCTTTCCCTGATCTCAAAACTCTCCATCACTATAATTCTCATTCATCAAATCGACTCTTTTGAGAGTAAGGATAAAGATATATCTTTATCCCTAGACTCAAATGTACAATTTCATCCAATTTAGGAAAATCAAAAAAAAATCTTTTCCAATATTTTGCTCATCCTTTTCGGGCCAAAAGAAAAACTACATATTGGATGTGATAAATTCCAAGGGGAACAAAGTTGATAATCATGGCTAGAAGGGAAAGAATGTCAACGCCTTTAGAGTGAAGAATATTTAAAGTAGGGAAAGTTCTTTTTTCTTCATGCTTTCAAAAGAGCAATGATACGCAACAAGAATTTCTAACATGAAATCCAACATGAATGACGTGACACTTTTTATATACGCATCTGATTACCACTTGGCCACCAACGGCGGCCTCCGGCCGCCGCCCCGAACCAAATTATAACCTAGGGGGCATAATAAACTCGTCGGGGATCGCTATAATTAGAATGTCACGTCATTCATGTTGAGTTTCATACTATAAATTTTTGTTGCATATCATTTTTCCTTTCAAAATATGATGCTTATAGGCATCATCTGGAATGATATTCTTTTCTAGAAAGTAAAAGGAAAAAGAAACAACCTTGCGAAATTATATTCAGGTTTTTATAACGTGAAGTGAAATTAACCCTTCCCTGCCAATATCATAACATTTTATTACTCCACGAGAATGCAACCAGACATAAAATGGTAATCAAGAGTGTTACATTTATACAACTAACTTACCAGCAAAGGAACGCCAGTCAATTTATTATTACATTTTGTGGCAAAATAAAGGATCAAAGCACAAGCAACGAGTTCATCAGTTAGACAAGGGAACACTCAAATTAAAACAATCATAATTTGTGTTTATTTATATAGGCATTAAACGGTAGAAAACATATCCTTCCACGCGACTCTGTTATATGGGTCGGAGAATTGGATTCGGTCTTTCTCCGTGTCTATGTGGTATAAAGGCACACGCTAGTATCATAATTATGTATGCATAATAAAGCTGGATCATGAATCAAACACATCATGCGATAAAAAAAGATAAACTAATAGAAACTGAATGTTAACAATATATTAGACTACTCCATCATTTTAGAATAAAAAGAACTAATTCAAGGGGATAGAGTTACAACACAAAGACATGAATTATAATATTTTACAACTCAAATCAAGGAGAAAAAAAAAGAGAAAGCTTATTGAGCGTTTGGTTTGTAAATTTTTTTTTATTTTCTTCTTATAAAATGACTTTTAACATTTTTATTTTCCCGTAAAATGATATCCCCTTTTCTAGAAAACAAATATGAAAATTGTCAACCAAATAATATTTTTTATTTTCTCAGAAAATGAAAATAAAATTTACAAACCAAATGCTCCCTTAGTTGTCATGTATGTCAATGTCTTCGGAGGAACTCCAAACTCTCGTGAGGATGAAATCCTAACGACTCCTTAGAAACGACACTTTCCTAAGATTCCTTGTCAAAGGAAACCCTTTATAGGGAAGGGAAGAACCCTTTGATCCATCCATACCTCTAATAGATGCCCCATTGGTCCTATAGTCTCTAAAGATACCAAGCATTAATAAACTTTCTTAAAAAGTTGAGGAAACTTTCCTAAAATACAAAATTTTCATAAAAGAGGAGAGCGACGCCATCGGACCACAACTGTGTTGGGAAGCATGACCTGGCCGTTTTGATTGTTAGAACTCTTCCCATCGAACAACAACAGGAAGCACGGTCGTGCCCCTGGCACAACTTACCTGTGTTCAATGATGGTTGTCCAAATGTTGCTTCGTTGCTCGCCTAACTCCAAAGGTGGTTCACGGCAATGTCAGGGGGCATGGCTAGACCGTGTACCATGCTGGAAATGTATCATCCCAGGCTTCTTGGCTCTAATTAGGCTTCGAATTCTCATCCTATCAATGAAGATACACAAAGAGTAATTCATCGAGTAAAAATAAATGCAAAAGTAATATAAGTAAGCAAATATGCTCATGAAATATATTACTGCAAACTATGCATGAAACATACACATCATATGTACCAAAGCTTATGCAAAACTTAATTTTAGTAGGATAACTTAATGATGAAGGGTATAATGTTGTTTTTTGTAGTGGTGCATGGAAACTACAAAAGATTTTATATGGTTGTTGCACATGGCAATAGAACTGAAACTCTTTATAGGACTTCCAATTGCAAAAATATAATTGTTGTTGCTGATAGGTATGCCAAGTCATATTAATAATGGTGATCCTGTCGACAAGCGAAGATCGGTTCTCACTCGGATGACTCGGTCTGACCAAGATGATCCAGTCTGCGGTAGCACGGGGGGTCAGGCTCGGGCTCGATCACGGGTCAGATATCACTCACTCGGGTCGGACAGAAATGGAGCACTCAAAGTGAAGTTGAGGTTGCAAAATGCCAGCAAAAATCTCCTTTTGAGCCCCAAGAGGGGTTTATATAGGGGGAAGGCAAGCCCTCTGCCATGTCAGAGATGTCCTATCTCATTAAGGATTAACCAGTTGTCAGACTGTATAACTGGCAGCTTTGGTGGCTCTGTGAGGCTGACACAGCCGCCTGACACCTTGTCTCTTCTAATTCACAGTAACATCCAACTTGTCAGGCGGCTCTGCCAAGTAATGATTATGTCCGATATCTGCCAGCCTGTCATTGTCAAGGTAATTCCATTATTATCAGGTAGGTTCATTCTAATCAATAATCCAAATCAGTTGGATAAGTTCAGATCCTAAGCCCACGTTCAGTGAGTGCCCTCAGGGAGCTCGGCTAGGGGTTCCCTGACTTTGGATGAGCGACCCCCGACGTCCGACTTAGGGCGACCAGCCTTGAGTGCATAGCTCGGGAGGTCGGCCCCGAGAGTCCAACCTCGGGTGTCCAACCCCGAGGGTTCGACTTCGGGTGGCCGACCCCAGTGTCCGACCTCGGATGACCGACCCCAAGAGTCCGACCTCGGGTGACTGACCTCGAGTGTCCGACCTCGGGTGACCGACTCCGAGTGTCCGACCTCGGGCGACCGACCCCGAGTGTCCGACCTCGGGTGACCGACTCCGAGTGTCCGACCTCGGGTGACCGACCCCGAGTGTCTGACCTCGGGTGACTGACCCCGAGTGCCCGACCTCGGGTGACTGACCCCGAGTGTCCAACTTCAGGTGACCGACTCCGAGTGTCCGACCTCGAGTGTTTGATCCTGCACCGAGACCTCTTCTGCCGAGGCCTTCGCTCCCCGAATTAACCACTAGGTCGGGCCCGTGATCCCGAGCTTGACCCGGCCTGACTACCTTCGCTCCGGGCTACGTTGGACCGGACCCGACCGGGCCCCTGACTTTTCTGAAAGAAAAAACCATTCGCCCGGATCAAATGGCATTACAAACTCAGGCATATGAGTGAAAAAGTGATGAAAATACTTGTGTTGAATGGTAAAATACTAGAGTTAAAATGTGTTGATCTCTAATTATGTGAAAGTTATGGTCTTGGAAAGCAGAACAAGGGGCGTTTGGTTTGTTCTATTTTTCATTTTCATTTTTCAGAAAACCGCATTTTCTAATTTTCTGGAAAATGACTTTTTTTCATTCTCCAGTTTTTCAGAAAACGCTATGTTTTTTTCTGGAAAACAAAACTGGAAAATACAAACCAAACATGTTTTCCAGAAAACCGCATTTTCTACAGAAAATGAAAATGGAAAACAGACTGGAAAATGCAAACCAAACGCCCCCTTAACTTTTCTAAATCTAAAAAATATCTAAGAGAAGGCAAATTAGAGTTGATACAAGTATAATGATGTTTGGGGGCCTACAATGCAACTTTGAGTTCTCTTGGAGGATCCAACAACTATCTGACATTCATTGATGATTCTACTAGGAAGGTGTGGTCTATTTTATGAAAAATAAATCTAATGTGTTTGATACCTTAAAAAGTGGAGAGACATGGTAGCAAATGAAACAATTTTATAAGCGTTTGAAATTTGATAATGGGGATGAATATATTGTTGATGAATTCAAACAGTACTGTGTTGAGAATGGGATTAAGATGACGAAAAATGAACTTGAAAATCCTTAACAAACGATGTGGATGAAAGGATAAATATGACCTTAAATGAGTGTATAAGAAGCATAATGATTCATGTAGGATTGCCTAAGGCGTTTGGGCTAATGCAATTAACACAATTTATTTGGTTAACAGCAATCCCTCGCTGTCTTTAAATTATAACATGGCAGAGGAGGTTTAGAGTTGCAAAATGGTAAATTATTCTTTTTTGTAAGTGTTTGGTTGCATCTCTTATGTTTATGTTGATGCCTCTGCTAGAAGGAAACTTGATTCGAAGTCTAAGAAATATTTCTTTATTGGTGATCCCGTCGACAAGCGAAGATCGGTTCTCACTCGAATGACTCGGTCTAACCAAGCCGACCCGGTCTGCTAGAGTTTGGGAGGTCGGACCGAAATAGAGCTCTCAATGTGGTGGAATGGTTGTAAAATGGCAGCGATCTCTTCTACAGAGCCATATGGGGGGTTTATATAGGGGAGAGGTAATTCTCTGCTGTGTCAGGGTTGGCAAATCTCATTAAGGGAGGATCAGTTGACAGACGGTGATAGTGACGGCCGCATTAACGCTGTGAGACTGCCATAGCCGCCTGACACCCTGCTTAATATATCTGTGTGACTGCCCCAGCTGCCTGACACCCTGCCTAACATATCCCTTCTGTCCCTTCTTAACTATCGGCGGCTTTGTCAGGCAATGATTATGCCGGGGGGAATTATCTTCTGAATATTTGATAAGAAAGACTCATACGATAGGAAAGGCTCGTAATTGTTCGGCTGTCCCCGTGTGATCACGAGTTTCTGGCTTCGGACAATAGACTTTGAGGGGCCGACCACGGGTGACTGACCTCAGGTGACCGACCCCGAGCGTCCCGACCTCGGATGACCGACCCCGAGTATCCCGACCTTGGACGACCGACCCTGAGTGTCCCGACCTCAGGTGACCGACCCCGAGCGTACCGACCTCGGATGACCGACCACGAGTGTCCCGACCTTGGATGACCGACCCCGAGTGTCCTGACCTCGGGTGACTCTTGGCCTGGCCTATTCACTACCGGCTCAGATCGACAATCGAACCCGACCGAGCTCCTGATCCATCTAAAAATCATACGACCGGATCAATTGGCTATGGTGATAATGAGTTTGGTTATGATATCTTGGTTTGGATGACTAAAATTAAAAGCTCATCAGGATTAGGGATGTAATTTTCAATTAGCAAGAGATTGAGCAAAAATTTAGAATTGAAATTACAGTCTGAAGTAAAAGGTCCTGAGGTAGTTTCCTTCAAAAAATTTCCAGTGAATGATTTGCAACAAGATGCTTCAACAAATAAAAAAAAATACTCAATAGACCAAAGAATGTGACCCTAAAAATCACTCTTGTACCAGAATTGAGGAGAACTTCTGGAATTGTGAAACCACCAGTAAGGTTTTCTCCATCGCTTAATTATATTTTGTTGACTAATGGAGATGAACTAGAAAGTTACGAGGAGGCAATGCAGGTCGATGAATCAATCAAGAGGGAGCCAGCCATGCAAGATGAGATGAATTCTCTGTTGTCTAATCAAATATGACAATTAGCAGAGTTATCACATAGGAAAAGACATTGTAAAATAAGTGGGTTTACCAAATAAAAGAACTACATAATGGTAGAAAGCTTATAAAGGAAGATTAGAGGTGAAAGATTTTCAGCAGAAAGAAAGAATTGATTACACTAAAAAAATTTCTCCAGTGGTTAACCATAATTCTTGGGCTAGTGGCAAAGGGAAATCTGCATCTTCAATAGATGGATGTAAGAACTTCCTTTCTTCGTGGTGACTTGGAGGAAGAAATTTACCTGCAACAGACACATAGTTTTGAGGTATAGGGAAAGGATAAAATAGTGTGCAAACTTCATAGGAGTTTGTATGGCTTAAAACGCTTAGACAGTGGTATAAAAAGTTTGATATCAAGCACATCACTATTTTTGCATTAAAAAGTTTGATGGCTCATATATCATATTATTACTATATGTTGATGATATATTGATTGTTGGACTAATATATTGAAGATTGACATGCTATAAAAGAAAATATCAAAGGAGTTTGGTACTGCAAAATAAATCCTTGGAATGAGAAATCATTAAAGGAGGAAAATGTCCTGAAGTTATATCCGGAAGAATGTGTAAAGAAAGTGTAGCAGATTCAACATGGATAAAGCAAAGCTAGTGAACACACCTTTGGCTAATCAGTTTCATCTATTCAAGAATCAGTCATCTTCATCTAAAGAGGAGAGAGTCTACATGGACAAGGTACTCTATGCTTCACCTATTAGTTGTTTTATGTATGCACTAGACCAGACATAGCACATGTAGTAGGGGTTGTGAGCACGTTTATGAGTAATCCATGAAAACAACATTGGGGAAAGTTGGATATTGGCTTGCATGGATATCTTGATGCTGATATGGCAACGTAGATGGTAGAAAGAGTACTACTGATCGAATTTATTTATACTCTAGGTGATACTCCGGTTGGTTGGGTTTGAAATTGGGAAGATATTAGTGATTCTACTACTGAGGTAGAGTATGTTGCAGTGACAGAGGTTAGCAAATTAAGAAATGATTTGGCTGCAACCTTTTCTAGAAGAGTTGGATTATAAATATAAAAATGTGTTGTATTATGACAGTTTGAATGTCTTTCACTTGGCTAAGAATCTTACTTATCATGCTAGGACAAAACATATACAGGTTCGATATCACTTCATAAGATGTAGAGGATGGAACTTTGGCTCTTGAAAAGATACTAGAAAGTCGTAATTAAGTTGATATGTTACAGACTATGACAATTGAGAAACTGAAGTTGTGCAACTTTAGTTGGACTTCTCCATTGAGGACTGAGGAGTCACTACCGCAGGTGAATTAATCTCCAAGTGGGAGATTGTTCATATATGCGGAGCCTAATTATTTTATGTAGGGATATTTAGGTATTTAACACATAATAATTGTAACCCTAATAACCCTAATTCATATATAATTGTGGGTGGTCATCATTGAAAGTGAAGATTCACAGAATGAGAGCGCAAAAAACAAAAAAGTTCCGAGAGATTAAATTATTGAATTCTCTTTGTAATCTTGGTATCAATATAGTGAAAATTTATAACGGTGGCTAGTGGGCGTAGCTCTTAGATTGAGTATGAACCACTATATATAGATCTTGTGGGTTCTCTGTGTTTATTCTTCGTCAATTTTTTTATCGCTTTCGGCAATTAGGATTGGTGCCTTAATCCTAACACTTCACAAAAGCTACTATGAAGAAGCCCCTTGCTAAGCTTCATTGAATCTTCATCATTATAACTTTAATTGATAGCAATGGAGATTCAAATCAGTCAAATGATGATTGAGGGGCTTTTTGTATCCATTTCTATAGCAGACGCTTCTATAGGAATTGTGCGTGAGGAACATTCTGACTCAGTTGTATACTAAGGCAATTTCAAAGATGGAATGATACAACACTAAAGTACTCTTCTTTTTTTTCATTTGGAGACTAGGAGTGAATAATACATATACATTACAATTGTACACTGACATCAGGAGATGAAGAACCTATTTTGAGTTTGCAATGTAGAAGGCCTTTGAATAAAGTACAATGCACATCCGGATAGTTACAATCTCATCTCCTTTGGCAGACTGATGTCTAAGAAATAAAGGCTGAAAAAAAAAACGAGTACCTTGTGAGTTAGAATAAAGATAAGAAAACAGGAGAAGATACAACAGTTAAATCACATAAATCATACATCACAATGTTCAAGTTTATTGATCTGCTGGGACCAAAACCAATTTATATACTAGATATGGATACAATTTGAGTTTAGTTGACTAAGAGTTGTGATACAACTAATGGTTAAATAAGCATGGTTCATAGACACATTGAGAGAGATGTTGTGCTTTTGAAAGAGTGAATGATGAGCAAAGATACTAAGTATGGAGGCTGTTATCTGGATGTAGGTGCTTAGTGTATCATTCAATGGGCCCATTATGGTTTGACCTCCTTAGATCATGTGTAGAAATGAGATCTTTAGTTCTAGAGTGAACCGATAAAGCATTAGGATGAGCAATAACCTTCCAGACATGAAAGCCATTCCAAGGAACAATGCCTGAACAGCCTGTTTATGTCCTGCATTGTCAAATGCTGTTGGCAGCATCTCATGCAGCGTGAGGAAGGCCATCACTCCACCAACTATTAGTTCAAAGAAAATACAACAATTAGAAAATTTAGCAATATAATGGTATGTATCTTTTGTTGCCAACTTCTGGGAGAAACAATTGGCAAGCAACCTGATCCCAGTAATCCTTCAAGAATTTCGGGATTTAAACGTCTTGGGAAAATGTAAGCTGCATTAATCAGGCATTCATATCAGAAGGTAAACATATACTGATGAACAAATTTTGTGAATGTAAAACTGGGTGCACCAACAAATTTAAGCATATCTTAATTCTGAAGACAATCAACAGTTTGGATAACAACAACATACAACAACCAAGTCTTATCCCACTAGGTGGAGTTGGCTAATCAACAGCTTGGATAAATCAACAAATTTTGAATCTAAGTAAAATGAAAGAGTCCAACTGCTTGAAAAAAGAATGCTCCGCAGCCTTGTAAAATTCAATATCATTTTAACAGAGTCAAGAAGTGACTTTTGTTGCATAGAATACAGAGAATAACTTCAATCTAGCAGGCAATCATGGCATTTGATTCCATAAGAGGAAATCAATCAAGTGTATAGATAAGATTTGTTAGTTTTTTTTTTTTGGTAGCTCATTTTCTTTTGTAACTGAATGATTTTTAGTTCCACACATCAACAAAAACGTTTTGGTAATCGGCTCCCACTGAGCTGAATAAGAAATGTAGTAATAGTTCACAAGAATAGACAAAAATGCGCTACAAGGCCAACCTGATCCATAATATTTTCTATTAAAAATTAACTTAACCAAAATCTCCGAATTTCGGTTATTGTCATGAGTTAGTTAGGTAGTGTTTGTTTGTTTCATGATTTGTTATAAAAAAACTCAGGTGATGCATATTAACTTTTCTAAATCACACACTTTACATCAATTCACTAGATATTCTTCGGATATGCTCTAGTATTAATAGACCATGGCTAACTAATCAGACACATGAATGCAATTGGACAAATTCTTGTAGCAGTCAACACAATGCAGACATATGTTTCATGAAAAGACGAGGAAATTTGATGCCTGATAGCTAATTATTCTTTCAAAATATATAGAAAGTTAAGTCCAAATCTAGAAAGACAAAAACGAATATAGGAAGTTCCTAATAAGTCACAAAATCCTTGGCAATCCCAAATATTAAGATAGTAACATGTAATTGGATATGCCCATACCCACAAGTATTACTCCTAGGGGTTCAGCAAAGCCAGAAAGTGCTGCCAGTTTGAAAGCTTGCCATTTGCTGGTTCATGTGGATACCACACCAAAATAAACAAGGCATTAGTCTCTTCTTGCTAAAGAAAATAGGAATAGTATGCACACTTTTTTTGTTTGCTCAACTTTAGTTAATTTATAGAGCAAAAGAAAAGCAAGTGTCAAAATCTATACCACCAGAAAAATACCTTTCAGTAGCATAATAGATAGGAAGAGCAACTGCAATACCCTGTAATAGAAATAATAATAATATGTTCATTGAAGGTGAACTCTCAACTTCAATTGATATTTTCACAAAATCAAAATTGACCAAATTGCATCATGGTAGATAATCAGAAAATACTCATGATATTCAACTAAATATTAAAAGTCAATGTGGATGTCTATGATGTAAGTACCCCAGGTGAGTTTTGATATGGTCAACCAAGTCAAGTTAGGTCCTGTTGTATTTGATCCCTGTGTCTAAGTGTGCAGGAGCGCAGGAAGTCGAGCGGAAGACGCAGTGATCGAGAAGGATGACACAGGAAGGGAGTTGACAGACTTGGTGCATTTGAGGGACGCGAAGGTCTATGGAATAGTACGCCAATGTAGCGAGAAGAACACACGCGACATCTGAGGGACGAGAAGTCGGGGGAAAGCATGCTCGAGGAGAAAACCAGAAGAGGGTTCGGGTGAGCCCAACTCTGGAAGGCTCAAAATCACTCAAGAAGATCCGTTGGAGATTGGTCAGCACAATGCTCACTTGGGCACCCGAGTCAACTCGGGCGCCCGAGTCAACTCAGGCGCCCGTGAATGGGGGCGCCCATATTGACTCAGGTACCCGTGTTCTCGGGTGCCCCTATGCACTCAGACGCCCGAGAGGTTAAAACTCATCCAGCGGATAACTCCTGAGTCATATGTCGGGGGCCCCTAAGCACTCGGGCGTCCGTATAGGGCCACGTCAGCGATCAAATAGACTTGACTGGGGTTATAAATAGACCCTCCGAGCTCAGTTACAAACATCAATTCACTTGTAACGAATTTCTACTGTGCTTTCTTTGTTTCTCCTTGAGTTCAAACTGTGTAAGAGGCTTCTCAGCCATAAGGAGTACATTTGGAGTTGAGCTTGTCATTGTCTTGGATTACCAATCACCCTGGTTGCAACCAAGTAAAACATCTTATGCCTCTTTTTGTTTTAGTAGTTAATATTTTTTTATGTTATTATTTTGCTTGTGAAATAATCATTATCTTTGTTGAACAAGAACAAAAGATCGCTTTTATTTTTCAGGGGCAATTCACTCCCCCACCCCCCACCCCCCTCTCTTGCCGACCGCATGATCACCGATATATGATGCTCTAAAATGTAGCATCAACAATATAAAAAAGACAATATGGTTCAAGGAGTAAGATTCATATGTATATTTAAACAATAATAAAATGTGTTCTTGTAATCTGAAAACTTGTTCCTGGGGAAAATTTGGAATATAATAAGAAATAAGAATCAAAACCA
Organism: Boesenbergia rotunda; assembly: GCA_024364735.1. Lineage (NCBI taxonomy): Eukaryota > Viridiplantae > Streptophyta > Magnoliopsida > Zingiberales > Zingiberaceae > Boesenbergia > Boesenbergia rotunda. Next base: position 355,072 of record JAGFNQ010004939.1, read on the forward strand.
TTTTTCATGAGTCACAATCCACCTGAGGATCATGTTGGTCAAGTTCTTAAATTGGTGTATGTAAAGAAATTGCTCTTTGATGGTAGCTAATGCTTCCTACTTGGCCACACAACAATGAAATTCATGATCAGTACTCGTTATATAGGCTAACTTCACCATAGACCTTTGGTCAGTGCAATATTTGTAAACTGAGAATTATGCACACTGAAATCCTGTGTCCAATCCATTTGACAAATTATGAAAAATCAAAATATGGGTACATATTCCAACTGCCACAATTCAAAATCATAAATGTCATAGATATCAACACCTAGGTTCATGGTAGGTTAGGGTATCTTTACAATTGCATCTGGATTAGAACAAATAACTTGGTTCAGGTCCTACTAACTCCACCTTGAAGGCTTGATCAAAAAAGGCAGATCTATGTTCAACTAAAACCATACAATTATTAACAAGAAGCAAAAATAGAAAGATCAAGTTCCTTAGCATATTTTGAGTGAGAAAGGCAGTGATTGGATGCTTATTCATAAAGAAAATTAATCTGAGAAGCATTAAAATATGATTGACCAATGTATAATCTTTTATTATACCTCAGGAATGTTATGAAGAGCAATAGCCAGAACCAAGTTAATGCCAATTCGAAGTCCCTGTAAGAGTTGCAATGAAGTAAAATAATCAACCGAGGGCTACCATAAGGGGAAAAGGAAAAAAGAAAGAGAATGGTCAATCAAATGCATATTACATTGGTAAAATTTCCTAAATTATTAGTTGAAGGCGGAATAAGTTTTGTTTATGATTAACATTCTTTTAACACGGAAAAAGAAATATAGATTAAAATCACATGTCATCACCAAAAAATGGTAGAGGCACTTCTGCTTATTTCAAGGGGTTGGACAATATATAGAAGTAACTTCAGTTTTACTGAAAAGATTTCCAAAATCTGAAATATAGAAGCACTCAGAAGTTTAGAGTGAGAGGAACCCAATCCAATGCAAAGATAACATTAAATCCATATATATTTATATATATATATAGAGAGAGAGAGAGAGAGAGAGAGAGAGAGAAAGAGAGAGAGAGAGAGAGACCTCTACAACTTACTCGAATTAATACCCTGTGTGAAACTATACTCTAACATAGTCAAGGGTTGGTTATTTTGTGAGTATGTAGAAAGAAACATAAGTTAGCTATTCTGAAATGATTCCAAGAACTCTATAGATTTTTTTCATTTTATTCAGATAGAAATTTGCCAGAAAGATACAAAAATAGAGAATAAAAGAAATTTTATGCTCAAAATTAAGTTTCATGGATAGATTGGAGAACAAATCACAAGAGTAATAAAAATTTGACTAGTAGTCACAAGGCATTATTAGGACATGGTTCCCCCTAAAAAACTTAAGAATAAATAAACTTTTGTTTAAAAAATTTAGAGAATATGGTTACTATACAGGAAGATCTAAACTTAAATTGGGCAGTGAATATAAATAAATAGAGAAACTAAAAGGTCATTTAAATGTCACAGTGACCATCCTTTGAGGCCTAACTATTTTGGTAATCTTGAATTGCACATGTCTTAGTTTGGTCAGAATTATTGCTAGTACTATAAACAAATCACATTTCAATATATGATTATAAGAATTATTCGAGAAATTTGATTATTCATTCCTCAACTTTTTTAATATGTTTTTCAGAAACATGATTCAACAATAAATTTGATTTATCGTCATTGTTGAATGAATAGATTCACTTCACATGAAAATGTATACCAAATTAACTCCCAAATTTATAAGCCATATATCCTAACATTCAGTCATAAAATCATATTTTAATTATTAAGCAATCTCATAATTCAACTGGAGCTTGCTCAAGACTAACCATACCTTCATCAAACACAAGTTCTCATAAGTACTAGAATAGATTCCAGTCAATAAAAAAGAAAGACAGAAAGAAAGAAAGAAAGACAGAAAGAAAGAAAGACAGAAAGAAAGAAAGCAAATGAATACTAGAACAGCTACTTTAGACTTCCAATGATGAATTTATACCTTCATTGATCCAACAAAGAGGGCCATTCCTTCAGGAAAGTTGTGCACAGTAATGCCTGCAACTGAAAACCACTTGCAATTAGATGAAGTTAAGAATTTTTTATAAACAAAAAGATAAAGTTTATCATCCATGGAATTAGTGTATTATTAAAAGCATAGTTAGAAAATACCAAACAAGCAAACCTTATCAATCAAGTCGAAGGCATTAAAATAAAATATGTTAGATGTGATAAAAGTTAGTGCGAGTTCCTACAAGATACATAGCACACACGCTGAATAGTTGGTTAATGGATTCTAGTTTATTTTATTAATTTGATGTAACTTGACTTAGCATCTGACTACGTAATATGACACAGAAAAATTACAGAACAAGTAAATAACTTACAATTGCTCGTGGTGTTTATTATAGCAACCTTTTTTACAATGCACAAGGTACTAAAAAAAAAGTGTGTTTATGATAAAAAGATTGTCAATAAAGTTAATAATTTGTCACTAAACATTTTGATGATGATAATTTTGTTCCTATATTCCTTAGACTAAGTGCCATAGTTAAAACAATTAATGATAGTAAATTGATTGATTCATCACTAAATATGGCATTAATGGCAATCTTTCATTGTTAATTAACAATTTATTTATAGTATTCTCATTAAATAATACAACAATGACAAAATTTTATGATAAAATATTTTTCATTACATATATAATCATTATCCATAGCTTAATCACAAAAAATATTTTTAGTGCCGACTCTTTAATATTAGTCGTGGGCAAAACCTCATCATTTTGTAATGAGGTGATATATTACAAAAGAGAAGTCCTTTGGATAAACATAAAAAACAATATCCTTACCAATTGCGGTTACTATCCCACTAAATAGGACATGTCTGCGATGCTTCCTAAGAATGCTCTTGACTGATCCATCTCTCTCTTCCTATATCTCCCAAAACAGTGAAAAAAGTCAATATTAATTCAGGTCAATGCAAAGAAAATTAGCTATATGGCATCTAGAATAAGGAAAGATCATGCAAACCTTATACTTCTCTGGAACAAGAGTTGGTTCTGGAATGAAATTGGTAACAGAAGCAAAGAACAGAGCACCTACATAGAACTGCAAAAGAAGTCAGGAGCCATTCATATAAAGACAAAAGTATGGAAGGAACTTGGACCAGATCCTACTAGAGTCATTTTATTATATGAAACTATTGATGTTGTTCCACGGTAATGTTACCCAGATGTTGCCTTTGAGGAAGCCCAGAGAATTCATAGAATTGTGTGCCAAGTCGAAAAAGGACATGCTCAACATAAGGCCAGCTGCAAAACCCTGATTTTGAATGATTTAAATTTATAGCTTCCTTGCAACATTAGAATAAACAAAAGGCTGCACAAGAAATTAAAGGTCAGACTCACTTGTAAGTTACCAAGAATCTTAAGATTGGGAGTGTCACTAAGAATCACCAAAAGCCCACCTGTTCGGATTATGAACATTCCTATCAGCAAGGCTCACTTGATAAAATGTAGAAGAAAGCAAGATATGACATAACTTGTATGTTATGGAGATATATCAGTAACCTTGCAATGAGAACAAGGCGACATGCCATTTTCATTACCAAAGTATTGCCTCAAATTGCAATGCAGAATATCTTGATTTCAAATGGCAACTAATAAGGCTTCTTGAGTACCAAAATTTCATTTTCTAGACAAGGATGGAATTAATTTTATCATGTGGAGAATTGTTGCTGTGAGAAAATTTGGTCGTGGTTTACCATTTGCAGATATATATTTATGCTCAAATTTAAGTGCAAAAGAAGAAGCCAAACAACACTAGAGATCACATATCTTCTGTTCAGTGACTCCATGACACATATTCTCGACTATTAAAGCACATCTAATCATCAGTTCCATGAGGTGGATGAATGATTTAGCTGAGGTTAATTTACTGAAGAGGTAAATTCATTTATTGATTAATTTGCAATGATGGCCCCATTATCTGTTTCTCCTAACAACTATAATTAGTGCTTAACATGAGACAAAATAATATAAAAGTCTCAGACTAATTTGTTTGCTTCATGCTGAAAATGTGAATGAAAACGGATGAAAAAATGATTTCAATGAAAATGTGGAATAGCTCCACATTAGAAAAATTAAGACAAGTAGGCTGGTTTGTATTGAATCACACCATTAAGATGATGTGAATGTTATTGAGTGAAATGCTCTTTCTCGCATGTGCTCACAAGGGTGCAAATGCAGGGCCCAATTTTTCATTATTAAAGTAATTGTCTCATGTGCGAGCAAGACCTATGCGTGGTGAATGTCTGACTAGTTGAGGCAAAATGAGGGAGCTACGGAGTGCAAGAGTTACAAGTCATTGATCTTAGAGTTATAGAGCATTAAACCAAGAGTTTCATTTGGATTTCAAACCTACAAATACAGCCTCATTTTCTCAATCTCAACAAAAACATCCAACAACAAACCTTATTCCATTCCTCCTCCTTTTCCCAGCTTTTATACTTCCATGATAGCATTTAGGTACAAATCAATTCATCAAATAACAATTTGTGCTTTAAAACTGTGGTTATCACGGGCTTCAATTTATCTTTGGTTAGCTGCCCTTGCCTACATCTGAGAGTCAATTTTGCAATAACTCTATTTCATTAATTTTGTATTCTATTTTATTGTAATTCTACAATTTTTAATTTTTCCTAACATTCTTGAAGCAAATTCCTTTTTGATTGAAGGGAAGCCTTGGCGCAATGATAAAGTTGTTGTCATATGACATGGAGGTCATTGGTTCGAGTCTTGAAAATAGCCTCTTGCAAAACAGGATTAGACTGCGTACAATTGACCATTCTTTGGGATTCTGCATTGGCATGAGTTTCATGCACCGGATTATCCTTTATGGAGATTGCCTAACACATGCAAGCCCTCTTTTCCCTAGCAATAACAATTCCAATCCACCACAAGGAGGAACAAGAGAAGTTCACCAGGTTGAACTATAAACTGTGGTAACAAAAGATGTTATTTGATCTAACCACCTTGAATCTAGCCCAGTTTTTGGTTGAGAAACTTCTAAACCAAATGAGGATGAAGTTGACGTCCAAGCCACCTATGCATGCATAAAATCATTCCTATGTTAGAACTATATTCCCAACTGCCTTACCGATTTGCTATATAATATGTATAGCACAAAGAATATAGCGAAGAAACAATGGGAGTCTCTGGATACGAAATATAAAACTGAGGTTGCAAGGGATAAGAAATTTATTGTTGACGGATTCATATACTATAGAATGGTCGACTCCAAACTTGTGGTAAGTCAATTTTATGAGCTCTAAGTAATCAGCATGAGATTCACTATAGGGCATGGTAGAAGTGAAACCTTTTAAGTCGCGACTATTATTGAAAAGTTGCCACCAGTTTGGAAGTATTTCAAGCATTACTTGAAGCACAACCAAAAGAAGATGAATGTTGAAAGACTCATTATTAGACTTTACATTGAGGAAGAAAGAGTTCAGACAAGGGAATATTCTCTCCTACTACTGTTAAAGCAAATATGATTGAGCATGGTCCAAACTCAAAAACAAAGGGCCCGGGGTTATTAAGTAAAGGGCCTAAATTTGGACCCAAAGTGCCTTTAAAAGAAATTTTTTAGAAAATATTACAATTGTGATCAAATGGGTCATAAATCCTCGAAATGTAAGAAATTGTGGAAAAATTAAGAGGCTAATTTGGTTGATAAAATCTTGAACAAGGTATCAAACATGGATCTATATGCCATAGTTGTTGGGACCTTGTCGTTTAGATAGAGGGGGGTGAATAGCTACTTTTCGATCTTCTTCCTACAACGGTTAGCAAACGCAAGCAGAAATCTAAAAAGAATAAACTAAAACAATGCTAACACAAGACCTTTATGTGGTTCGGAGATGATACTCCTACTCCACGGCTGTCCGTAAGGTGGACGATTCCGATCCTTCGGTGGATGATTCCCCGGAACACCTCCGGCTAGCTCTTATCGCTCCTTGTGGGTGGAAAAACCTCGTCACAATACCTTGACAACCTCTGAGCACGTTTAGGCTACTAACAGGCTTTACCCAAGCTTGTTTCGCCAAGAAGAAACAGTCAAAAATGAGTCATCTTAAATAGTGCTCGATACTGTTCTGACCGTTACCAGTCGAGCACCAGTCGACTGGTCCACTTGAATTCGAATGTCTCAGCCCGACGCTTCGAATTCTATTCAGCATCAGTCGACTGATCATAGGATCAGTCGACTGATCTCTCTGTACTCTTCATCAGTCGACTGATCCCCCATCAGTCGACTGTCACCTAAGGTTTTCCATCCCGAGTACAATTCTCTCAGCACTCGAATCCTCACGACTTAGCTGACTCTTCATCCAGCAGCCTCGACCTGTTGCCTTCAAGTCTTCTTCGACTTCGGCTCTCGTCCCTCGGATGCATGCAAGCCCACGGCTTGTCTCCCATGCCACCCTTCACGTATGCCTCGAAGTGCGCTTCCCTCGGCTTATCGTTCCTGCTTCCAGCAGTCTCGACCTGTTGCCTTCAAGCCTTCTTCAACTCTCGTCCCTCAGATGCATGCAAGCCCACAGCTCGTCTCCCATGCCATCCTTCACGTATGCCTCGAAGTTCGCTTCCCTCGGCTCATCGTCCCTGCTTTGTCCACGGTCCCTCGGATGCATGCAAGCCCATGGCTCATCTCCCCATGCCATCCTTCACCGGACCCGAAGACGTCCAACTAAGTCTATGTGTATCCTGCAAACTTGCACACTCACATACACATATTAGATCAATATGAAACCCTAACTTAATCATATTGACACACACATCAAAACCCATGATCTACCCGATCAAACTTGGGTCGATTGCACCAACAATAGTCTCATAAGTGAACCTAGTAAGTTCAAACCTAAGACAATAGTGAATTGATACCAGTGTTATCGTATGTGTGTGCTCCAATAAAGTGTTGTTGCACAACTTTAAAGACTACAAAAAGTGGGAAAAGTTGTTCATCAGACATCAAAGGCCAAAGTAAATTGGTTTTGGAGATGACCTTTAGAAAAGAGTTAACTCTCAATAATGTGCTATGTATTCTGAATATTCAAAAGAATTTAGTGTCCCAATTTCTTTTAAATAAGCGTAGTTTTCACATTGTATTTGAGTTAAGAGTAATTTTATAAAAAAAAATGGAATGTTTGTAGAGAAGGGTTTGGTGAGATAGGTTGTTCAAATTCATTATAACGGCTATTAGGCCTAAAATCAATAAAATGAATAACACTTCTCCTTATTTGTTTGTCTTTCAACTTGTTACATGGTAGACTAGAATGAGCCAATTATAATATATTCTATAAATTAATTAACTTGAGATGCATGCCTACATTACAAATTGATATAAAATATAGACTTGTGTTGAGGCAAAATTAATATAGTTATCCTTGCAACATGTTGAAAGAAGTGAACCACTTGGCCTAATTCATAGGAATGTGTGTAACCTAAAATGTATACAAACACGTAATGAAAATAATTATTTCATCACCTTTGTTGATGATAATACTGTAAGTATCCCGGGTTAGTTTTGATGTTAATCAACCGAGTTAAGTTAGGCCCTGTGTGTTTGATGCCTTATGTCTAGGTGTGTGGGGACTTAGGAACACAAGAAGTCGAGCGAAGTACGCAGCAAGCGAGAAGGATGACACTAAAAGGGAGTCAACGGGCTCGATGTATCTGAGGGATGAGGAGCTACGAAAGAGTATACCGGTGGAGCGAAAAGGATGCACGAGGTGTGACCGAGGGACGAGAAGCCGAAGGAAGACTGCTCGAGAGGAAGGTCGAACTTTGGAGTTGGGTTCAGGTAAGCTCAACTCCGACGGCTGAACAATCACCCAAGCGAGCGAAAGAGGGAATGGTCAAATCTGAATTGACCATTCCAGACGCCTCAGATCACATTGAAGGCATAGAACTGTTGTGTTGAGTATAAGACGTAGCCGATTGAAGGCGCCTCCAAATGGAACTGAGGCGGCTCCAACCTGCCAAATCAGTGGAGTCGTTGTGACGAGGATGAAATTTCATCCGAATTGAGTCATCTCCAAAGGGAACTGAGGCACCTCCAATCCCACATCAGCAAATGGTCACTTTGACCAATGGGCTATAAATAGTACCCTAAAGCTAGGAGTTAAACAATACACTTGATGTTCATTTTCTAAATTCAGTTTTAGCTGTCTATACGATCAACTGTTATAAGGGGCTTATCCACCTCCGACTATTGTTAAAGGAGTTTGATGGCGAGCTTCTATTATCTTGAATTAACAACCACCTAGGTTGTAACCAAGTAAAACTTCTGCCTCGTATTTTATGTCATTTATTTTTATTAATTAATGTGTATCCTTGCTAAATTAGAAGCAAGAGAATTGAGTTTTTAATTACTGGCTATTCACCCCCCCCCTCCAGTCGATCCACCGATCCTAACAGACATAAGATTTTGATGTGTATTTTTTTCAAAAATAAAGATGAAGTTATAGAGAAATTTAGGGGGCGTTTGGTTTGTGTCATTTCCCATTTTTATTTTCCAGAAAACCGCATTTTCTAGTTTTCTGGAAAATGACTTTTTTTCATTCTCCAGTTTTCCAGAAAACGCTATGTTTTTTTTTGGAAAACAAAGCTGGAAAATGCAAACCAAACATGTTTTTCAGAAAACCGCATTTTCTACAGAAAATGAAAATGGAAAACAGACTGGAAAATGCAAACCAAACGCCCCCTAAGGAAAATGCAAACCAACCACATTTTCAGAAAACCGCATTTTCTCTATAAAATAAGATTGAAAATCAACTTAAGAAAAATTAAAGTGGTAGAAAGTGATCAACGCAATGGATATAAAATTTTTGAGCTTAGTGTTGATCATGGAATTAGACATGAAACAAAATGGTGTTCCTGAAAAAAAAAATGTACCTTGAAAGAGATTATGAATGCTCTTTTAGTAAGTTCTAGATTGCCACAGAACATGTGAGGAAAAGTTATATTGACATCTAATTACCTTTAAATAAGGTGTCCCAAAAGAAAATTGATAAGAACCCTTATTCATAGAGAAATGAAAGAAAACCCTCTTATAAATACTTATGAGTGTGGGTGTCTTGCTAAAGTGATGGTGCCTAATCCTAAAAAGGGGTAAAGATAGGTTGAAAAATTATTGATTGTATATTTATTAGATATAGACAGAATAGTAGTGTTTATCGGTTCCACGTGTATGAGTCTCTGATATAGAATAGCATGATAATTGAATAAAACAATGCTTCATTCTTTGAATATATGTTTCAGCTTAAGTCCAAAGAGGAAGCAAGTTCCACAAAACAAACATACAAAACACTAGATCAAGAACTAGATGAACTAGATGAGGTTGAGCCTAGATTAAGTAAAAGAGCTCCTGTACGAAAATTCTTTGGTGTGAAATTCCTTACTTTCATGTTTGAAAGTGAACCTCAAAGCTATAAAGAAGCTATAAGTTCTTCTGAAGAACCTTAATGGAAATAGGCAATTACTAGTGACATTAATTATATCTTGTAAAACTATACATGGAAACTAATGGATATCCCTCTAGGAAGTAAACCACTAGATTATAAATGAATTTTTGAGAAGGAAATGAAATTTTGGAACAATCAATAAGTATAAGACGAGATTGGTACCTAAAGATTATCGATGATGATGAGAAGGTCTTGATTACTTTAATACCTATTCTCTAGTTATAAGAATAACCACTATTAGAGTAACACCTACTATATTGCCATTTTAAGGAATCTAAAAATGCATCAAATAGATGTAAAAATAATTTTCCTAAATTGGGATTTTGAAGAAAAATCTATGGAGCAACATGAAGGGATTTATGCTTCAGGGTAGGAAATATTCAAGGGTTTTAAATTATTGAAGTCATTATATGACTTTCAATAAGCTCATGACATGAAAATTTTAACAATGTAGTGAACGAAAGTAGATTCAAATCTTAACAAACCTGTAAGCACCACCGAAGAGGGGACAAATCTCATCTAAGGAAATTGTGAGTAAGTTAACCTTCTTGACATCTAGGAGTCCTTACATGAACTTTATTTTAGTAATTCTATATTCTATTTTATTGAAATTTTGTAATTTCTGCAGATTTCGCCAAACATTTCATTCAGGCAATTTCAGCTGAGAAAAATATATAAATAGTTGGAAATAATATACAGTTTAATTCAAATGAGAGGCTTGGATTATAAATATTTATGGCGCTTTCAGACCGACTTTAAACGAAACAAGCGATCAGAGTTGCCTCGACAGTGAAAAGCATTATTCAATGCATAACTTAACAATATACTTTAATAAGCTAGCTCATCAGCAGGAAGAGCACATCCTACGCCAACAAAATGTAGAAAGCTTTGGATTAATTTAAGTTCAAGGTGATACCGATTGATCAACTACCCACGGAAAAATATCATTGTCTAAACTCTTCAATCATAAACTTTAAATGGACATCTCTCCCACATCGTCCTCATTCACTTTTTCGAATGCCTGTTCACGGGCGAAATCTACCCATCGTCGATCAAATCAAAGGTAATACTCTCGCCCAAGTAGAATAATAATAATAATACGCCGAACCGCACCAAATGTGACATGGAACTTCAAAGAAGGCTCGAGAATCGGAAGAGGCGCCGGCAAACACCATTAACCTAGCTCGATCACTAAGGACCCTACAACAAAAAACCACAACGAATAAACGGGATCGCCTTCGCCAAGATTCAAAATCTCCCGAGGTTCAACACACTTTAAAATGCGAAAGAGCCTCAAATAGAGAGAGGAAGACATTGACAGACCACTAAAACAAGAACCGATCTGCGCCACATACCGATCGAGGTGCTCAATCCGCCGACCAGCGAGAACGCGAGCGCGACGAGCACTTGCGCCTCCATCGAGAGCAAACGCTAGCGTTCCTCCGCGTGCAAGGGAGAGATCTCTGTCGCTAAGAAGAAGCGGGAGGGGAGGAACTAGCGGATGCACAAATGGCTTGCTCCGTGGCTATATAAATAAGCTCGGGAGGCCGGAGCCGTTGAGGTGACGTCATAATCACACAATATATGGATTAAAAAGTGCTCATTTTTTAAAAACTTTCTTTGCAGCGACAGCCTTTCACAAGTTTGCATTGCCACATACACCCTCATAATCGACACTTTTACCCAATTTGTATTATAACAATCATAACAGCTCCGTGATTCTGACCTTGAAATGAATTGGCTGTCTCTAGTCGTCTTATTGCCATCATTATAACAATCATGATAATTATAAACTTGATGCAATTAAGTCCTCCAAGTATGACAAAATTGCAGGAGAAGTTGTCAGCCATGCAAGCTAAGTGGGTTACGTTAGGAATAGCCTTCTAGCTGTTTGTTCCCTTCTTGGAATAAAACAAGCAATGCTTTGCCTCCCATGACGCATTACTAAGGCCGAGCTATCACGTCCCTTGTTTATTAACCCTATAAATTAATGCTCCTTAGTTGGTACTTTGAGTGCCGATTGGTCTAGTGGCTTGGGTTATGTTAATTAGTCTCGACAAGTCTACGTCAAATCAAAGTTAGAAAAATAACGTGGCGTCAACAAGGAGTGCCCATTTATCCAATTGTGTGGATCATGTCGCCTAATTAATCAATTAATTGCTTGATGAGGTGATGAAAGACGCTGGTTGAGAGTGTGATTTATATGTCTTTTTTAATTTTTGTGTTAGTGTGGTTGTTTAAGGGAGTTGGACAATTAGTGGTGAGGACATTTGGGGTAGGTATGAGGTGTTTCCTTGGGCGGATCATAACTAATTAGGAAGGTTGTCTTAACTTTTGGCTAACATATAATTTTATTAATGTTTATGTTGCATGGCTTGAAGATCCAAGCACTAAAGTGCACGATGACTTGTAAAAAAATGTTGTGTATCACTCAAAATAAGAATTTATCGTCAAAAAAAAGATAATCTTATTATTTTAACCGGCAATATGATCAATTATCGATCAAAAATCTTAACCAAAATTTGATTGGTAATCCATGGTCAATAAGTATCATTCCCTAACTATTATTAATTGGTCGATATTTTTTTTAAAAATTACTGGCCAAATGAATGATCAATAATTTTTTTTTAAAAAAATTCTAGAATAAATATATATTTGATCGATATTTTTTTAAAATAAATAACTGGTAATTTTTTAAAAAAAATACTCATCAAATATATATTTGACTAATATTTTCAAAAAACATAGTCAAGCATTTAATTTTAATAAAAGTCATTTAAGTCGTCAATTTTTTTAGTCAATTTGAAATTTAAAAAAAAATTAGGAAAGTTTATATGTTTTATTAGGAAAATTTTTGTTAGAAAAGTATGTTATTTTATTAAAAAAAAGCCGTGTCATCAAAATATAATTAAAAAGGGTTAGGATCTCATATATCGATCACGTTTTGAGTTAATAAAATTTGTAATTTCTTTTTCACTGAGTGAGAATTGATAAATTTTTCTTGTTGATGAAGATCTTGTCTCTATTCTTTCATTGTGCTGCATCTAAGGGATAACTCAATCTCATATTTCAGTCAAATTTATCCTTCTAAATCCACTACATTTTTACGTCTTCACATGCATGCCGAGAAAAACTATTAAATTAAAATTTTAATTATATTTGATTAGTCAATTTTGCTAAATTAAAAATTATTAAATAGTTTTTTTTGAGTTATTTGGCCGCTTTGAAAATATGGTCGGACTCCAATCACCACACAATTATTTTTGAGTCATTTGATCGTCTTGAAAATACGGTTAGACTCTAAAAATGCTTTCTACATATATATTCAAATTTTGAGTAGAAAATGACAATATAGTAATTTTAATTAAAACTATTATATAGACAAGTTTGAGATATTTGAAAAGTATATTCGGACTTTAATTTTCTCTTAGATTGCATTTATATATCTATATTTAAATTTTGAGTTGATATGATTATATAATATTTTTGGTCAAAACGGTTATGGAACTATTTTTGATAATTTTCAAAAAAAAATCTTATATAAAAAATTATATCTGATTTTTTGAAATATATAATTCTTGTAGTAGTGATTTTTAAAAATCTATATGAGAATTTATATCACTTTGATTTAAAATATATATATTTAAAAAAAATTATAATTTATGTAGTATTTCTAGACCCACCCACGGCCCGGACCCATAATTGGGTCAACGGACTGATAGCCCAGTCGAATTGGAAGTCCATTGTCAGGCCGATTATTATTCAAGCTTATATAAACCACTAAATCGCCAATTCAACGATTTTTATTTTTATTTCTATATATATATAATGTGAAATTGAGATTAGAAGGAAATAACTTAACATCAGACTATAAATTTTTATATTTTTGTATGCTAGTTAATTATTCAATAACTAATCTATTTTATTATATTATCAATTTTAAAATAGAGGCTTTTATTATTTCTTAATTAATTTAAAATTATTTATCTCTAAATAAACACATATATAATTAATTATTTAATAACTAATTAATATTTTTTGACTATATAATTATTATTTTAATAAATCCAACAACAATCGAGTCCGATAAATAATTTTATAAATTTTTATTTTTTAAAAATAATATAATAATTTTGAACCATGAACAATCATAGTCAACTGTGGATATATCGTGAATCGGCGATTCCGAACCATGAACCATAACTGTCTTAGATGGTTAAGGTTAAGAGTTGACCCTCGTCGAACAGTTGAACTGGCGGTTCCGAACCATCGAACCGTCAGTTCAAGACCGTGATCAAGTCTAAGGGAGTGTTTGGGAGAGCTTCTGCTAGCTGCTTTTTAGATTCTAGCTACGTAGAAGCACTTTTGAGTGTTTGTGAATACCAGATTCTGCTTTAACTTCTATAACTTTTAGCCAAAAGCTGGAAGCAAGAATTTGATGCTTTTTTCTGCTTCTGTTTTTTTGCTTATGGTCTAGAATTAAAAGTAGACATTTATACCCTTAATAATTTATCATTTTACATAATTGTCACCATACTTTTAAATAAAATTTTATATTTTCATATAATTTATATATTCATAATTTTTTTATAAGTTTATATAAATTTTATCATTTTTTTATATTTATATTTTTATTAATTATATATTTTTTAAACATATATATTATTAAAAAAATTAATTTTGATATAATATTCAAAATATAATAATAAATGTATAAAACATTATTGATGGTGTATCAAAATTATATTTAGATAATTCAAAAAAATAATTTATATAGTTTAAGGATATTGTTGTCATTTAACTAAAAATTAAGTTTGGAAGCAATTATTCACCAAACACTCAAACTTTACCTTATATCAGCTTTTAGCTTCTATTTCCAAACACTCCATGCTTTAGCTTCTCACTGACTTTAAGATAATCTCTACAAGAATCACTTTTTAAGAAGCAAAAGTTCTCCCAAACACTCCCTAAGTAGTTCTTAGAATAAGTCACTTAATTGCATGTGTTAGATTGGTTTGGTAGCGGCTTATGTTTTTTTTTTAAATGATTAATCAGTTTGGTAATGTCAAATTTAGAATGATCGATTCGGTCTCACGAAAATTTTTCACTGGCTATCAAGATAAATTAGAAAGCGCTTGTAATGGGTAATATAAAAGTCTAATATCTTATGATTAAACGTCTCATTTAAAAGAGATATTTTATTAAATTTATTATAATTAGAAATCAAACGGTAAATACTTAGAAATAACTAATAGTCTTCCAGTTACGTCATAGCTCCAAGACTACAACTTAACATATGTTTTTTAGAACATGCAACTGCTTGAGATGAAATGATCTTTAACAAATAAATCAAAATGGAAGACCGTTTTGATGATTTTAAAAAAATGTTTTTGATCAAATTTTATTGATAAGGGAAAATAAAATAAAAAAGGAGAATGACAATGAATTGGATTGAGATCGAATTATATATCCTCTGTATTTATATCTATTAGATATCGAATATTCATCTGAATACTCATACCCATTACTATTAAATAATCGAATATCTTATATACTAATATTTTTTTATTTCAATCCAACTATATTATTTAACAAAAATACATTAAAATTAATATCATATTTAAGTATATATATATAAGTTTTAAAATAGATTAAACATTTATATAATCTATTTCTAACATGAATACAAATTGTTAGTTAGTTTTAGGGAAAAAAATCTTTAAGATATATATTTTATTTAATTGAATATTCAGGTTGGATATCGGATATTGATAGTCCCTCTATACTCTCTTCTATTCGACTCAGATATTAGATCCTCCGTCGTATTCAGGAAATTATCATTCCTAAAAAAAATGCATCTTATTTAGAACCACTGATATAAATTCTCAACATCTCATTTGAAATCATTCTATATATCTATATTAAAACAGGTTGTATCGATTGTTAATGCGTGGGTGTTGCTACATTAAGATCTAGAAGTTAAAACTTGATAAAATTAATGTGTTCGCTCTCCTCACATAGTAGCCATAATATTCGGGCTAATAGTTCAATGATTTATCTCGTCCGTGTTAATTATGAGATAGATTGACGGGGCACTGGAGCAAGGAAATCGTTTTATTGCCACTTATATTAAAACATCTAAATTTTTAGAAAATAATTTGTATGATTTATCAATCTATATTTAAAAGTATTATTTTGAAATTACTTATTTATTTATCATGCGACAGACAAGAAACGTTATATATTTTATATTGATAATGTGACATTTATCATTTCTTATAAAAATACAGAATTGTCACGGCTCTTTTCTAGGGTCCTAGACAGAAAGAGAAAGGTTCGAAATACAAATGTATTAATGGCTTTTTACCACGAGCTCATATTAAAGGGGGAAAGTTATAGCAACAAAAGTCTCAAGAGTACGATGGAAATTCGATTATACTATCATGATTTTATTATATGTGTTAAATTATATGATCAAATCCTATCCGAATTGGACACATTTATCGTATCCATTTATCTTTTAAATGAGACGTGTAATGATTGACTTTTGAACCATCGGCGTCATTAGTATTTTTTAATTTATCTTAATAGTCGATTAAAATTTTTGATTACTTATATTTTTTTATATAATATTATGCTCACACGGCACCAAACCCCTCTCCATTGGAATCGTTAAAATCGGGCTCCCCGACCCGGTTTATTTGGGTCTAGATTCCGATACCATTCCAAACCTGATATCACGCGCGTGCATTAAAAGCCCAAGATCCGCAGGGCACTCCAACGCATCCTCCTTTGGGTTTCTTCCTGGCTCCTGCCATACCATCGCCCGAGGCAGTGGCGCGAGGAGACGAAGAAGCTCGGCGTCGAATCATCCGTCGGCGGAGAACAAGTTGCTAGCGATGACACTCGGTGGTTCCGGTGGATCCAGCGTCGTCGGTCAGTCTTCCTCCTTTGTCCTAAACTAATAGATTAGGGTTTTCTTCTCGGTCGGCGGGTATATGTTAATTTTGGGGCTCTCCTTCGACGGCTTTATCATATCTTCTCGGTCGTAGGATTTGGTTTGTGATCCAAGGATCCGCGACGGGAATATCATAATTTGATGGAAAATGATGGATTTGCCAGCATAGTCACGATTTGTACTCTTTATAATTATTGCTTGCCTAGTAGGTTTTTAGCAATCGGTAGAATTTTCAATCCAGCGTTGGATATTATGGTATCACGTTGATGATTTTATAAGTTGTGCGAGTTGTATAGCTTTGAAAGAGACGGATCGCTAAGGCTAACAACTGGTACGAAGCACAAATAATCATCTTTCATGTATTTTCAGAGAGATCTGCAAGATCCTCTATCAATTCTATTTCGAGATCTCTACCTTATATCCTCTGTAGCACTATTTCATTTATGCTGCCAAACAAGTAATTTTGGTCGTCCTTGCAGATGAAAATTTGTCATATACAAAAAGGCATTCACCTGTTGTCTTATTAGATTTGACGTTGTGTCGTACTATATAATCTCATCTAAATGTTAGCATCATAATTATTCATATACCATTTTATATGCCTGAAACCCCTCTCACTGCTCATATACTACTTTATATGACTGAAACCACTCTCATGGAACAGATTCTCAGAGGAATCTCTGTGATTGACCAAACCTTACAGTAAATTCAAATGGATGTTAGGAAAAGAAAAGAATAAAATATAGGTAAGAAAAAAACTCATTTCTTTCTTCTTCTACATCAACTTAGGGCAACACTGAAATTTTTTGGAATGTTTTCATATTTGTCCCTGATGAAAATGTCTCACTTTCATCTCTCCACTTTTTAATCCTTAATCTTCTTTTAAATTAAACAACCTTTTGAACTCAATTTCCCATTTTTTGCTAATATATTTTTTTTCTTCCCACTCCATGTAAAATGGATCAAAATACTTTCGTATTAAAACAGGTGATTTTAACAACACTTCCTAAAACTTTTTTCTACATCTTGTTTTGATTTATTTTTTCATATGTTTGGGTTAGTTTGTGGTGTTGTAAAATCTGCTCGTAAGTAAATTTCTCACCAAGTATCGCTCGTGATTTTCTTCTCATTCTCTATGTTTTATGAATTTTTTTCTTCTTATTGTAGTGGCGTGGTTATGGGTAAAATAGAAAAGATTGGGAAGAGTTTATATGCAACACCAAAATCGAATTCAAATTCACATAGAATTCATATATTCTGTCTTTACTAAGCCTAAAACCTTTTACTTCTAGTATTTTCCGTCAAGATTCTAGTTTAACATTTACTCCATGTGTCTCGTCTATTAAAACAATATTATCTGCAAACAACATGCACCATGGTATTGTATCTTGAATGTGTCCAGTGAGCTTGTCCATGATTAGTGTAAAAAGATAGAGACTTAGAGCTAATCCTTGATGTAACACTATCCTTATTGGAAATGTTTCAGTTAATCCGCCTGAAGTCTTCACTTTGGTCGTTATATCTTCGTATATATCTTTAATTAGTTCAATATATATTACGCTAACGCCTTTCTCTTTTAGAATTCTCCATATAATTTCTTTTGGGACCCTATCATAAGCATTTTTTAAATCAATGAATACCATGCGTAGATCTTTCTTATACTCCCGATACTTTTCAATTAATTTTCTAAGAAGATGTGTAGCTTCTATTATCGACCTTTCAAGCATGAACCCAAATTGATTTTCGGTCAGCGTGGTCTCCTTCTTTAATCTTTTTTCTATTATTTTTTTTCTAAAGTTTCATGGTATGACTCATTAGTTTAATAGCCCTATAGTTTGCACAATTTTGTACGTCTCCTTTGTTCTTATATCAGGGAACTAGAGTACTTACCCTCCATTGATTAGATATTTTTTTGTTTTCAATATCATATTAAATAATTTTGTAAACTATTCAATATCTTGTTTCCCTAAGCAGTTCCATACCTCTATTGGGATATCATCTGGTCCCACGGATTTTTCATTTTGCATCCCTTTCAAAGCTTGTTCTACTTCTGAAGTTTGAATTCTATGATGAAAATTAAAATTTCTATACTCATTTGAACTACTTAAATTGCCTAAGTTAAGTTGATCCCCTAAACCTTTATTAAAAAGTTGATAAAAGTAAATCCTTCATCGCTCTTTTATTTCGCTATCCTTTACTAGTACTCTATTACATTCATCTTTAATACATCTTATTTGGCTAAGGTCTCTTGTTTTTCTCTCTCTCGCTTTAGTTATTTTATAGATGTCTCTTTTCCCTTCTTTTATATCCAAGTTTTGATATAATTGTTCAAAAATTTTATATTTTGCTTTATTCACTGCTTTCTTAGTTTTTTTTTGCCTATTGTATACATTTTTAAGTTTTTCTCGTTCTTACAAATATATAATTCCTTATAGGCTATTCGTTTTTCCTTCCCTTTCTCTTGTACTTTCTCATTCCACTACCAAGATTCCTTATTTGGTGGTGCATGCCCCTTTGACTCACCGAGTACACCCTTAGCTATTATTTTCAACTTTGATGTTATCTTATCCCATATCGTATTAGAGTCACTTTATATTTCATCTAATGCTTGTATTCCTATCTTCTCCTTCAATATGTTTTGCTTCCCATCCTTTAACTTCCATCACTTAATTCTAAGAGTTGTGTATATTTTTCCATTATTGATATTGTGATTAAGGCTTATATCCAATACTACTAACTATGTTCGGTAGTTAAGTTTTCTTCAGGGATGATTTTACAATCTTTACAAATCTTCCTATCTCTCTTCCTAATTATAAAAAAGTGAATTTGCAATTTATTATTTCCACTTTTGAATGTGACTAAGTATTCTTTTTTCTTAAAAAAATGTATTAGCTAGTATAAGGTCATATGCTATCGCAAAATCTAATATAATTTCCCCTTCATTTCTTGTTCCAAACCCATAACCCTCATGTACCCTTTCATATTCCTCATTTTTCACTCCGATATGTCTATTTAGATCGTCTCCTATTAAAATTATTTCATTTGACGAAATGTTTTATAATACCTCATCTAAATCGCCCCAAAATCTTGATTTGATTTCTTCATCTATTCATACTAGAGGTACATATATGCTAATTACGTTCACAACTTCTTTCGCTACTATTATCTTGAGAGTTGTAATTCTATCCCCCTTTCTAACTATGTCAACAACTTCATCTTTTAAAGAACTATCTACGAAAATACCAACTCCATTTTTTGTTTTACTCTTTCTTATGTGTCATAACTTAAAACCCGAGTTCTTAATCATTTTGTCTTTTGTACACATACAATATTAATTTTTTTCCTAATCATCGTATCTACTACCTCCATTGTTTTACTAGTGAGTGTTCCTATATTCTATGTTTCAAATCTCAGACTACTAGTTTTTTTATAATGTTTAGTCTTATCTCACCTATGGTGTGAGAACTCTTGCCTATTTAACAATATACTCAAGTTCTTATGGAGATGTAGTGGTCCTTGCCAAGACGTTATAGTCTGACCCTGCAACGCGAACCCTTGCATATTTAGCACTACGCTCGAGTTCTGGAGATGTTGCGGTCCTTGCCGAAACGTTACAGTCAACGCGTTCCTTCCGGGGAACATCCTAGCATTAGTATAATAGTTTAATAGATTCATTCATTGAGTATTTGTCATACATTCATTGGGTGAATATATATAACATCATTAAATACAACAACAGTAACCAAGCCTTATTCCACTAGGTGGGGTCGGCATATAACATCATTAAATATTTTATAATTTTATCTGCCTTTAATATTGCATTTAAAGAGTAATCTTTGTGTTCATTCCTTCTTGTTTGGTTGTCCAATTTAGTTCTACTATATCTAAGCTGTTTTTGTTTTTTTTATTTTAGGACATTTACTACTAGCATCTATAGATTTTATCTCTCATAATAGTGGTCTTATTTCTCTTATTTGGAAATTTAATATTATCCATAACTAATATGTTTGCAAATTAAGCAAATTACCTAAAAAAAATGCATCCAAAATTGGGAAATTTTCAATGGGCATACCTAGATTCAGTAACCCCAAGGGTTCACCTGCTCTCACCTTTTTTGATATCCGAAATACCTTTAATGATATAAACATTAAATATTTTTCTTTCTAGATTTTTTTTGTGTCCAAACATTATTATTTTGGACAAGTAAAACTATTATTTAATTCATAAGAGTGAAACTTATTTATTTATTTTTAAATTGTTTTTAAATCAAGATGATTGGCCAAATCACCCTGATGATATTCTTGTGCATGAAATACAAAAAAAAATGCATGGATATTATGAAGGTGATTTGACCATTTTGGTGGTTCATACTTCATATCATGACCAGATAGTTAAACTAAAGGGTATTTTAGGTTCCTAAAAGAAAAAAAAGAAGTGAAGTGGGCCCTTCAGGAATATCTGAAATCACGTGCATCCTTTTTCAAATTTTTAACTTTAGGTGTGTCTTTTGAGAAATTTACCAGTAGAGTAGTAAATCGTGATGCAGTAGAACATGTGGTGTATTTATGGTTTTCATTCTTATTTTAAAATTTAAAAATGTTGTTTAGATTTATTTAGGAGTATGTTTCAATTGTATTCTTTGAAATATGATATGATCAATAATGATTAGGTCAAACCAAAATATTATGCATATGATAATATTTATTATTCATGGATAAAGTAAGATGACATGCAAGGATTTTTTGAGGAAAATTAATTAAAAAAATCGAAACAAATTGACTGGATAAACATTGTATGCACCAATGAAGTTCTCATGAGGTTGAACTTGGCAAACAGAGATCCGTGCATGCATCTCTGTTCATCTGACATTTTGATGCTGTGACTATTTAGAACAGTTACTAATGTGGCTTCACTAGCCTAATTGCCCTGTTATTGGTCCATTTGACATGAATGAAAATGTTCAATTTTCATGGTTGTGTCTTACATATTTGGGTCTAATCCATATTTGGGTCACAATTCAGAGCATCGTTGTGTCTTACATTAAATCATTTAACTCTCACCATACTGCCAATGCTGCAAATATTTAATGATTTTAAATAGAAAGAGTACATTCTTGTTTTTTTTTACTTCCTTATTGTTGTAGTTTCTAATTTCTTTCTTCATGGGCATGCTTTCATCTTCTCAGTTCTGTTCTTGTGCACACTGAGGAGTTGGTGCATTTTCTATTCATATAATGTAACAAAGTAGATATGTTCGTAAATAGTGGTATAATGTTGCAAATTTTGACAAGATATCAGAGTGATAATACTTCTTTTTTCTTTTCCTGAGTAAATACAGTCAATTAGTTGGATTGGTTGCCATTAGAACTCATTACCATGGGCCTTCCCTTGTTTCTCTTGCAGTTCCCCGGAACTTCAGATTGCTTGAAGAACTCGAACGAGGAGAAAAGGGCATAGGAGATGGCACTGTAAGCTATGGTATGGATGATGGAGATGATATTTATATGAGATCTTGGACAGGAACAATTATTGGTCCTCATAATGTAAGCAACTCCAGTTTCAACTGTAACACCTTCCCATATTTATACCATGCTCATTTCTTCCGTTATCATTCCCACAGACTGTTCACGAGGGCCGCATTTATCAGCTAAAGTTGTTTTGCGACAAGGACTATCCAGAGAAACCACCTAGTGTTCGGTTCCATTCCCGTGTTAATATGACTTGCGTCAATCATGATACTGGAGTGGTAATCCTGTATCGTGTTCATAGAGTAATACATATTCATGTTGGTCAAATCGTTCTCCTTCATTCTCATGTTTGATAATTAAACACAGGTTGATCCAAGAAAATTTTCAGTTCTAGGGAACTGGCAACGTGACTACACGATGGAGCATATCCTGACACAGCTTAAGAAGGAAATGGCCGCATCACATAATCGCAAATTGGTTCAACCACCAGAGGGTACACACTTCTGAGACGGCGGATTCAGTTGTGACTTTAGACTGAAGGGGACTACCCATGTATCAATTAGTTATTGTAGTCTACTATTTCATCCTCGGTACGGAACTTTTGGTGATAATATCCAGTGTGGAGTGTGCTTCATTGACTGCAATTGCAGTGAATTGCTTATAGTCTAAATCTCTCTCTTCTTTATAGCCCACATTTTCTCTCTTTCCTTTGGGAAATACGAAATGATGCTTTGAATTTTGGCTAGCTTTGTGTTGTTGCCTTGATGGAGAAGCATACACTCGAGAGTATCTTAGTTTACAGTGTCTCCGATCCTGGAGGATGGAAGTGGTTTTTGCAGAAAGGAATACCTTGTCACAGACCAAGCAGTATTCCTTAGCCAGGTTGTGGAAATGAGCCTGACGAGGGGCGAACAGACCGACCCACCAAGCGGACGTCACCTCACGATTTCATGCTTATTGGTTGGCCGTAGAGGCGGCGACGGTCCATCTTCGGTCACTGAGATGCCTTTACCATAGGATTGGGCCAAGCCTGTCGTTGATCTTCTCATTTTGGCTTCCATGTAAGCAGAAATGAAGGAGGGTAGATCCTCTATCCCAATTATTCCCCTTGCCCCACTCGATCCCTCTTTCTCATGGAGTCCAAAAGATCCCTAATCACTCCAGCAAGGCTGAGTGTCTCTAGTACAAGACCCTTTCGTCCCATGTGACGTAGGAGCATGACTTCATTGAGCACAATGACCATTACATTCAGGAGGTTGTTGAATTGATCCCTTCCCCCACTAATCGCCCTCATCCCTCGTGCGGTGGAGGGGGGAGGACCCTTGTCCTCTTCGCGGACCAATTTGAGGGATACCCACCCCTCCTTTGTTGAGGCCTCGACTTATCTCTGCATTCCCTAAACGAGTTCGCCTACAACTCCTGCCTTCTGGCCAGAATTGCCATAGTGTTCCAACACCTTGATGGACAATACGGCAACCATCGAATCCAACTACCGAGTAAGATGGTTGAGCCTGGCCAGAGTTCGTACTTTGTGGCTCGGCCGGAGTGCCGATTTTTGGATGGTATGCCTTCCTCCTACAAATTAAGGTTGGAAGAGTCTCTTCCTCTCTCTCTTTCCCTCCATCCCATTCCAATTCTCATTCTCCCAAACTACGAATTTAATACACCCAAAATCACTTCGTTGATGGATGCTGCTGAGTGCTGACGAGGTCCCTGACGAACATGTAGGCCAATTTGCATGTAGTAACATACGTGAGAGGATGCCAATTAGTCCGACAAATCCCCTCCGATGATCAAGTCATTAGACTGATAGTTTTTTGGGGAAAGAAAGGAAGTTGAAAACTCGAAAGAGGAGGGAGAAGATTCTCCTCACAGTTGTGGAGTTTACCTTTTATACGTCCAACCTAAGGAGAGGGAGCTAGAGATGCGGTCTGTAAATACGGAGATCTATTAGAGGGGTGCGTTCATTGATGAGACTGGTCATATCTTGTTGTAGCTTGCTCTTGAGGCGACCTTCACTCACCATGGTCTACCGACCATGGCCATGTTGTATAAGACCTTTGTCTGTTATGGAACTTGTCATGCTTTATTTCAACTCCCTGTCCCATATAGGGCGTGATGATACATAGGCACCATGAAAGATGAGGGAAGTGAGTGATGCTTACGAATCATGTATGCCTGAGCATAATATAATTTAAGTTGTTCTACGAGATGGACTGATGGTTAGTACGTGAGTGTTATCATCATGAAGTATGAGGGGTCAAAACTTGACAAAGTCAGTGTGCCCTCCCTTCCCACGCACTAGTCACAACATCCGGGCTAGTAGCCCCCGTGATTTACCTCCTTCGTGTTGACCATGAGACAGGTTGGCAAGAGCGCTAGGACAAGCGAATCGCCTTTTGCAACCGTGAGCATAATTTAAGTTAAATTCCAATTTTTGCATCTATTTTATTTTATTATATATATATATATATATATATATATATATAGAGTAATGATACGCACAGTGAAAGTGAATGTCTCAGTGAAAACTTTGATTGTCAATCGACGGCACGTCCGACGTCCGATCGTCGATCGGACACTACCGGCGGCCTTCGGCCGCCGCCCCGAACCAAACTATACCCTGTGGGGCACGGTGAACCCGTCAGGGATCGCCACAATTGCGATCTCGCATCATTGACCGTCGATTTCGATGGGTTCACCGTTGCCGGCGATCCTGACGAATTCACCGTCCTCCCAAGGTATAGTTTGATTCGGGACGGCAATCAGAGGTCGCCGGTGGTGTCCGATCGACGATCGAACATGTACATATTAACTACACGTCATTCACTATAATTTTCACTCTCCTAAATTCACTCTTCAAATCATTTCCCATATATATATATATATATATATATATATATATATATATATATATATATATATATATATATATATATACAACTCTTCTCTGCTGCGGACCGCCCCGTGCGGACCGCGTGCGCAACCACGGGGCCAGACCGATCAGGCAAGGGCCTGATTGATCTGGCTCTCTGGTCCACACAGGAGATCCGCACAATACAGTCTGCAGCAGAACAAAATTATATATATATATATATATATATATATATATATATATATATATATATATATATATATATATATATATATATATAAATATTATTTTCGAACATGCTCATGAACATTAACAAACTGAACACATGTGTTCAAACTTGTTTGTTTAGTTTAATGAGTTGTTGAAACTTGATCATTTAATTGATCTTGTATATATTGAATGACTATAAATAATCTTTTACCAAGCCAAGCATCAAGCATGTTCACGAATGCTTAGTTCATTTGCAACCCTAGAAATACTATCTAAACCCTTTAGAAACAAACTAAATGAGAAAGGTGAAATTACTAAGAATAAAGCTCGTCTGGTAGCTCAAGAGTTTAGTCAAGTAGAAGAATTAGATTATGATAAGAATCATACCCTAATAGCTAGACCTTAGTCAATTAATTAAGATGTTATTAGCCTTCGCTGGTCATGAAAGGTTTAAAATATTTCAAATAGATGTAAAATCAACATTCTTGGATGACTTTATTAAAGAAGAGATCTATCTCGGGGTAGATATTGCTATAATGAGCAAGGGTTCGAATCTAATCAAAGCAAAGAAAAATATCTCGGGGTAGATATTGCTATAATGACCAACTGTAGCTTCTTGATTACCTCCTCATAGATGTTCATGGGGCCGGCCATGTGAAGTCGTTGGGGTGACAGATTCTACCTTGCTACAATTAAAGAAGAGGTCTTTATAGCATAACCACCAGGATTTGAAAATCTAGAGAATCCTAACCATGTATTAAAACTCAAAATTATACTTTATGGACTAAAACAAACTCCTAGAACTTGATACGAAAGGTTATCTACTTATTTTCTAAAGGATTTAGACAAGGTAAAGTTAATCTAATTCTATTTATCAAAACTCATGTTAAGGACATTTTTCTTGCTCAAGTTGATATACATGATTTTATTTTCGGATCAACTAATAGTTTATTTATAATGGTAATCTCAAGCTCACTATGGAAAGTGAATTTTAAATAAGTCTAGTAGATGAATTCAACTATATTCTAGGATTACAGATCAAGCAAACCAAGGAAGCTATTTATGTTTATCATGCTAACAAACTAATTAAAAAATTTGGAATGGAAAATTATAAAGATTTAGCAAATCCGTTGGCCTTAAATGGGAAATTGTCTATTAACACAAGTGCACAAAGTGTAGAAGCGAAGTACTAAAGAAGTGTTATAGGTGGACTTTTGTACCTACTTCTAGTTGACCTGACATACTTTTTTTCAATAAGTATGTCTCCAAGATTTCAATCTTGTGCTTAAAGAGTCACACCTATAGCAGTTATAAGAAATTTAAGGTATCTAAAAGGAACTCAAAATGTAAGATTATAGTATCCAAGAACAAATAACTTTAACTTAGTAGGATCAGTCATCACAGATTCGTCTGCTACCTGATCCAACATTAAAGTAGGAGGCGTCTTTTCAGGATGAACAGATAATTAACACATATATTAATGTTATCATTTGACATTTAAGGGTCAAAATTTGATAATATCAGTGTGTCTGCTCTCTCTACGCGCTAGCTACAATAACTTAACTAATAACTCTCTGATTTATCTCTTCCGTATTAATTCTAGAACTAATTGACGGAGATTAAAAATGAACGAATCCTCGTTTTTCTACCACCTCAAGGAAGGAGGTGTTGGAGGAAATGCTTCTTTTTCCGGAGAGTTAACAAAAATAAATTAAAATTACACAAATTTCAACTTATCTGTTGAGTGGCCCGAGAAGCCCTTTTTTATAGGGTACAATCTCCCGAGTTAGAATTCCCGACCTGGAATTCCCGAGCTGAATTACCCGAGCAGATTATCCCGAGCAGGAATTCCCGAGCAGTCTCTCGACCAGTCTCCTGACTAGAATCTCCCGATCACCGACTAGGATCTCCCGAGCAAAATTCCTGAACCGGACGTCTCAAACTGGAAGTCCCGAACCTATCTTGGAGACTTGCTGAGGCATGTATAACATAATTTTCTTGAAACAGATTTGTCCTCTTTCGACGGTGCTTCGAGGCTCCGATGGACGTCTGTCTCTTAGGATACAACAGCGGGACCACAAGCACAACGGAACACTCGTTGCTCGTGGTGAACTGAAGAAGTACCCGAACACTATCAAAGGAGGTCGGGAATCCTCTATTTTTTTTTTGCTCTCAGTCACAACCTCTTTATAAAGGCTTAGACCCCCGTAGTAATCAATGACCAAATTAACGTCATTTACTACCAATTAACCGTACTGATTTTGCGTTAATCAATATGTATCAGTTACATTTGAGCAAAAAATTTGACAAAACGTTAGTTCATCCGCTTGGACAAATTTTGCCCCTACCGGTCGGGCATTCGACGCGCACAGGTCGTGCACGCACACAAGTTTACTTGCACCCCCTGCGCACCCACGCGTGATAGAGAGAGCCTCTCCACTTGCATTTGTTCACAACTGACATGCTTGTGAAATAATATAAACCAACAATTATGCCTTAAAACTCCCAATGTGGAACTAAAATCTCATTCACAATTGAGTCCCTTTATTCTCCACCTCCCTTTCCATTCACTAGAAACTTTCAATATGGACTAAAGTGTAACGACACGGTCTCTCAACCTCTTTGGCGGCCAAATCAATATTTGGCGGCCCAACAACTTGGCCTCTCGGGCCCAACAACCTGGCGGCCAAATCAACATTTGGCGGCCCAACTATGTCGTCGACCAACAACCGATGTCGACGACTAACAACTGTGTCGTTACTCACTAGGTCTTTCCACCCCTGGCTAGTGGATTTTTGCCTTCCTCAGGATTCGAACTCTAGACCTCCAGGATAAGTACTAGAGTTTATGAATCCTGATACCAATTGAGCTATTATCCCAATGACATGCTGGGGATCAACCATCATCGAAGAGAAAGAAGGTGTAGAGATATTATTTGGAGCAATTGGTGTAGAGACCGGACATGCTCCATCCATTTTATCTTTTTAAAGAAGCCCAGTAATATATTTGCTTTGAGAGAGGATATAACCTTCATCATATGGAATAAGTTCAATATCAAGAAAAAAAACGAGCATTTCCTAAATCGCGAATAGGAAATTCTTGATTGAGAAGGCTTAAAAAATTTGTGATGTCCTTTTGATTATTGCCAGTTAATAGAATATCATCCACATAAATAAGAAAAATATCATAGATCCATCATTATGTCTATATATTAGAGAGGAGCCAGTTTTTTATCCAGAAAATTCTTAATCCTGTAACCATTTAGATAATCGATGAAACCATGCACAAAGAGCTTGCTAAAGACCATATAAAGATTCCTTGAGGTAGTAAACATAAGATGAAAATTATGGATGAATAAACTCAGGTGGTTGCTCCATAAATATCGTTTCCCCAAGAATACCACGAAGAAATGCATTAGAAATGTCTAATTGTCGGATAGACCAATTAGAACTAATAGCTATTAATAACAATAATCTGACAGATATGATTTTGATGACTGGGATGAAGGTGTCATTAAAGTCAATACCTGGTTGTTGACTAAATCCTTTGGCTACAAGTCGAGCTTTATATCGTTCAAGAGAACCATCAGCTTGGTGCTTAAGACGGAATATCCATTTCGAGCCCACAACATTCATGGACGGAGTGCGCGGAACTAGGCTCCATGTTCCATTATGAAGAAGTGCATCAAATTCTGTAGCCATTGCATTACGCCAATTTGGATCCTTGTTTGTCTGTGTAAAGCAAGTTGGTTCAATTGATTTTGAGTAAACCACTAGAGCTCGAGGAAGAGGATATCGAGTAGGCATTGGTGGGCATCGTGCATATATGTCACTAGGGATGGCAATGGGTCGGGTTCGGGTCGGATTGTATATCCTCCGTACCCATACCCATCGGGTATCGGATATCTATCGGGTATACCCATACCCATTAAAGGATCGGATATCTTATATACTAATAATTTTTTTTTCTTTCGATCCAACCATATCATTGAACAAAAGTACATTATAATTAACATTAAAGTTAAAAAAATATATATCTATCATTTTAAAAATAGATTAAGCATATATATAATATATTTCTAACATTAATACAAATTATTAGTAGGTTTTGGGGAAAAAATCTTTAATGTATATATATATATATATATTATTTAATCGGGTATTCGGGTCGGATATCGGGTATTGGTAGTACCTCCATATCCTCCTCCATTCGATCGGATGTCGGATTCTCCGTCGGATTCGGGTGAAATTGCCATCCCTATATGTCACTTAAGGGAAGCATGCGACGAGGAGTACTATTATCATCTGAATCTTAATAGTAATGAGGAGGTGGGTTGGCATGGTGAGTTTGTTGCCGAACTTGTATTATCCGAGGATCCAGTGCTAGAGAGCATATTATCTTTGGCTGGTGAGACTTCTAAGATTAGAGCAACAACTTGAGGTGATTCTGATGGTATAGGAGAGTTATTAAGGGAGATACGGAGCAGCACCTAGAATGTCATCTCTTCTGATAATGTTGGGTGACATCAAGAAAGTATCACCTGTATCTGGAAGAGAGATTGAAGAGGCTGCCGATAAAGAGAATAGAGATTCATCAAAAGTAACATGTCGTGATGTATATATCCGTCCAGTTGGTATATGTAAGCAGCGATACTCATGTTACATATTACTATAACTAAGGAAAACACATAATAATGAACGAGAGTCAAGTTTGTGTTTAGAGTAGGGGCGTAACTATGGATAACATGCGCAATCAAAGATTCGAAAAAAGGTGTATTCATGAGTTTGATTATAAAGTTTTTTTAAAGGACACTTATGATTGAACAATGAGGTAGGAAGTCGATTTATGAGATATACTGCAGTACAAACAGCTTTATCCCAAAATTTACGCGGAACCGATGAATGATGAAGAAGAGCTAAGACAGTTTCAACTATATGTCTATGTTTTCTCTCAGTAGAGTCATTTTGTTCTAGAGTGTGAGGGCAAGAGACTCGATGAACAATCCCACAAAAGACAAGATGACGATGAAGAGCTTGATATTCTCCTCCCTAATTAGAATGCAGAGAGAGTATTTTACGATTAAAATATCGTTCAACTTATTTTTGAAAATTACAGAAAATATCAAATAAATCAGATTTTTTTCATAGGATAAAACCAAGTGTATTTACTAAAATGATCAATGAAGATAACGTAATATAAGAAACCTTGGTTAGATAAGATAGGTCCTGCAGAATAAATTATTTCAAATGGAAAATCGGAAACGCGTTCAGATGAAGAAAAAGGTAACTTATGACTTTTAGATTCCATGCATGCCTGACATGAATGAGAAGGAGATGAAGTATGGGAAGTAGGTAAATCATACTTATTTATGATCGACTGAACAATACGAAGGGAAGGATAACCAAGTTGAGCATTTCAGGCTGGTTTATTTGCGTGGTCACCAATAAAAGCTTTGATTGAAGAATTTTGAATATAGTAGAGGTCATTTTTTATTTTTTCAAGAAACACAGTAATATTTGTTCCTCTATCTTTTATAAGATAATAATTAATTATGATGAAATTAAAAAAACAATATTATCAAGGCAAAGCTGACGTACGGAGAGTAAATTTTTAGTAATGGATGAAACATAAAAGATGTTCCGCATGTGAAAAGTACGATTGAACAAATGAATGTATGTGTTTCCAAGAGTAGTAATATGCAAACCTGAGTCATCACCTACTTGTACCGTATCTGAATCAGTGTATGGTAGTACTTCTGTAAATGTATTGTAGTTTGATGTGACATGATGAGTTACTCCAGTGTCAATATACCATTCAGTAAATAAATTTTTTGAAGGTTTACCATGAGTAGACACAGATGAGAGAACTTTAGGATGGACTTGTAAAGTCGTTGTGTGTCTTAAAGATCTTTTTAAAGCTGAAGAACCACCGATGAAGGTTCTGTTGAGTCTTTTAGGACATTGAATACCAGTATGTCCAATTTGGAGATAAATTTGACATCTTCTTAAAGATAAAGGACCACCGAAGAAGGTTCTGTCGAGTTTTTTAGGTCATTGAATACCACTATGTCCAATTTTGAGATAAATTTGACATCTCTGAATATTCGACACAAAAAAACAACAAATAACTAAAAGTTGTGGTAGCTTGGGCAAAAAGGCACAAGCTACAATAGAGGAAACACAGAGGTTATTCCTCCTCTCCTCTACTATCCCGTCGTGAGTGGGCGGGTGATAGAAACAAGGAAGGAGGATGTCGAGCAAAAATAGAAGAGGAAGAGACAAAGCACTTTAAAAGTTGCTAGCCCCTTTTTTTCAAATAAAAATAAAAATAAAAACGGTGACATCAAGCGTCACATGAAGAAGAAGAAATACGTCGTATAAGAAGAAGTGGAACATAAGGTAAGAAGAGCTATCACTCTGATACCATACTAAAATAAGAGAAGTAGAGAGAGAGAAGTGATAACAAAATAATTTTTTTAATTATTTGAAATAACTTGTCCATGAGATATACAATTTATAGAGGTCTTAGGATGCTTAGTCAAATGAAAAATTAATAAGGAAACTGTTAATTAACATATTCATAAAAAATTGTCAATTAATAGATTAATAAGAAAAATATCTAATAATATTTGACGCGGTCAATAATTTATTCTCTTTTAAGTTGACCAAGCAGAGTTCTTGGCCCATATATTTCCTAAGCGTTTGAGCTTGAGTAAGGCAAGAGAGACATGAGCCTGAGCTCCCGAGTGCTCGAGATTGCAGGCTGCCTGAGTTTGAATGGGATGAGAATTCTCACTGAGATGTCAATCGAGAGATTAAGTCAACAATTAATTGCCTTTTGAGACCTATTGACTGCTTGAGTGAGTCGTCATCCAAATGCCAAAGACAAGCACCAATGATCGATCGATATGCTAGATCAGTTGATTGATTTATGATATTAGTAGACTGCAAGATTAAATTGAGTTACTTGAGTCTTGAAGAACTATATAGTCTATTGATGTCTTATATCAGTAGATCATTATCTTATATCTGTCTATTGATGTCTTATATCAATTGACTATTTCCGAGTGGTAAGCTATTGAGAGATGTAGTTCAGTGCTGAATTTGAGTGGGAATTTGAACTGAGTTCTACCTAGGCTTATGTTGGCCATACTTTTCTTAAAACAGATTCATCCCTAATTGCAGTGTTTCAAAGTTATGTTGGACGACTAAAATTCATGATGCAATGGTACGACCACAATCACAATCAAGAATTGGTTATTCGTGACAAACAAAACTTGTACTCGAATACTATCATGGGAAGCAACAAACGATGCTGAGCGGATTTCTTGGTAGAGAGGTGAAGACCCCGGGGGAAAGGATAATAGAATTTTTCATACCTTTTGTTTTTTCTTCCCATGATAGGACCTCCTTATGAAGACTTTCATTCATGATAGCATTAATGATCGAATAATGATCATTTATTGCATCCACCCATCAGTCTGAGTGGGAATTTGAGCTAAGTTCTACCAAGGCATGTGTTGAACATAATTTTCTTGAAATAGATTCATCACCAACGGCAATACTTCGAGGTTACGTTCGATGACTATTTTCCATGATGCAACTGCAAGACCATGAGAGCGGAACCAAGCTTTAGTTATTCGTGACAAATAATATTGGTGTAGGCAACATAAGATAATGAAATCTGTGTTTTGATGATGATCAAGGGTTTAAAGTTAATCCTTGAGATCTGACATAGATGTTGAGTGTGCAACATAACAGAGAAAATCCTAATGGGTCGGAAAGAACAAACACCAGGCACAAGAAAATCTTAGTGGATCAAATGAACCAAACACCAAGAAAGGAAGACCGGATGGGTTACGGAATTACACATCTAGTAGGATAGATTTGATAGGGCCATAGGACTGGACGTCAAGAAAAAGGAAGCCCTAATGAATCAGAAGATCAGACACTAAAGCAGAGAAAGTTCAAACGGATGTTTGTCTCGATAAGCAAGGTAAATTTAGGAGAGATCCTTCTGAAGAAGGTTGTGAAGAGTGTCTTTGCCATGGGATGAGGGTAAGCTTATAACCAAGCATTGATCCGACCAGGAAACCATTATGCATTTCAAAGTCGAGATCAGACAATGCTAACTATCTAACTTAGAACATGCATTTTACTATAAATACTATTTTTATTTTGCTAATTTTATTTTGTAGGAAAATTAGGTTTAGTTGACCGAAAGGTTGATCAAACTATTGAAATGTTTGGGTGGCCAAAGAGTAAGGTTCAGTGGACTGTATAAATGCACAGTCATAATCGATAGAAAAATACTGACATGCTGTCAATTACACGAGTATGCTGGCATGGCGCCACATAAGCAAGTTTGCTAACATGGTAGATGACGTGGTGTGGTATAGATAAGTATTAGGATGCTAACGTGGCAGTTGACATCTTAGGGGATAAGTGATGGAAAGCGAGCATGGCAGAAGATAGGCTTCGACAAGTTGACGTAACAAATGATCAGGCGATCGTACGTAAGTCACTTTGAGAGACCGAAAAGATAAATCATCAAATGAACCTTGACAGGAAGCTGGCGTGCACAATGTTTGGTCGACCGGAACTATTGATCGGTTGATGGAAAAAACCAATCTGGATCAATGACAAAAGGAGATAAGATTATTGATTAGTTGACCAAAAAATTACTATAAAAGGACGTCGAATGATCTCGACCTAGCCCGGGTATAGTCTGGTCGGCCTACATGGTACCGCAGGGAGATAGATTATTGACGGGAAGGCTCCGACAACCCGGCGTGGCAACGCAGACCACTCGGGTCGGGATGCCCGATCGGGAGGTCAACCTGTTGTCAACAGTCATTCGGCTCCCCCTCGGGACTTCTAATCCTATGCTCTGAGGATGAATCGGGTTGACCGAGCCCGAGTGCCCCAAAGACTCGGATTGCCCCCTTTTAAACCAATGGGGCGTTAGCTGTTTTGTGAGATTTTACTCGGGTCTGCCGGTCAACGACCTAGCTCGGGAATTATCATTTTCCGAGGGAAACACTTACTCTCTGACACCCTACTGATCAAGGTGGTACGAGAGACGGCGCAGGTCGGCTCAGGCCCAACACCACTCGTGTTCGAATCACGGATATCTCACTGGTATAGTACTTGGCTGACATGTTCTGACAATCCGTACCATAACGACCCCTGCCCATGTCAGACTGGGTGGCGCCGGTCAGCGAGCTGACAGTTGCTCCTGATCCTGTTCCCGCATGAGACAAAATATGGCAGAAGTGGGGCAGAGGTTGTCCGCTCCCTCGGCTATATAAGCTCTCCTCATTTCATACGCAGGTACACGCAAGAGAAGTTTGGCTACAGTTCTTCTTCTTTAGTTTTTATTTTTTTTCCGCTGGATACTGACTTGATCGTCGGAGTGCTTTATCGGGGACTAATCCCGGTGGATTATTGACGGTCATCTTTCTTGCAGTTCGCGGAGCTAGCAGAAGCGGTGCTCGAGTCCACCTCGCTCTTGGGAGTCCACCTCACTCTACGACGGGATCATCAAAGTAGAGGCTTAGCTTAGGACATCAATCATTCACAATCAATTCCAATCAAGCAATAGCAATCAAGCTCTCAAGGTCTTTGTTTCTGCGCTCAAAGTCACTTAAAGTTCTTTCTGCTTAATTGAGCTCCGATGTTTTGGTATTTGATAACCATTGTTTTATTTCCTCATTATTGCATTACATTTCTAGAGATACATTAGGGTGTGTTTGGTTGAGGGTTATCCTTGATAATCTTGGTTATCCATCCAAGGTTATCGACAAAAATCTTATTTGGTTTAGATAATCAACGATTCCCAAGTAATGATTGATGCCCGACACGTCAGCAAAAAGGGCATACAACCAAGAATCGGAAAACCTCAGGGAAGTAAGGTTTTTCTTGATTCCCAGGTTATGGAACTTATCTTTCCAAAATTATCCTCCAATATTTACACTTAAGACGAAAATAACCACTACAATTTATTAACTTCCGAAAGTATTATTCTTGATCGACGACCGACAACGGTGGCGACCACCGTCGGCGGCCGGCGACCACCGTCGGCGGCCGGCGACCACCGTCGGCGGCCGGCGACCACCGTCGGCGGCCGGCGACCACCGCCGGCGGCCGGCGACCACCGACGACGGCCGGCGACCACCGTCGGCGACGATCGCCGGCGACCACCGCCGGCGACCACCGCCCAAGGCGGGTTGTGGGTTAAGCGGGCCAACCCGTGGGCTCATCAAAATATTTTTAAAAATTAAAAAACTTTTTAAAAAAAATTCATATATTTAGATTTCATCAATCAAATATATTAAGAATATATTTTTTAAATATAAATGGATACAAACAAGTACTTATATGATGAAAAATATTATTTTTTATTTCAAAATAATAACAAAGAAAGATAATAAATTGTCATAAAACTTAACTAACACGTGATTCTCAACCCGCGGGCCAACCCAAGCCCGTCGCGGGCCGACCCGTGCGGGTCGCGGGCCGAGGCGGGTTGACCCACGGCGGGCTTGGGTTTCTTAAATTCTAACCCAACCCGCTTAAATTAATTGGTGGGGCGGGCCAATCCGACAGGCCCAACCCAAATTGACAGCTCTAACCACCGCCGGCGACGATCGCCGGCGACGACGATCACCGGCGACCACCGCCGGCGACGATCGCCGGCGACCACCGCCGGCGACGATCGCCGGCGACCACCGCCGGCGACGATCGCCGGCGATCGGCGACCACTGCCTATTGCCGACGGTGTCGTCGGTCGTCGCCGATCGTCCCCGGTCGACCATCGGTGTTGGACACCGATTGCCTACGTGGACACCGACGATCGACGTCGACGCCCTTAAGTCTAAACAAATAAAATTATCTAAACAAATTCTAAAGGGTAATATGGTAAAATATTATATTAAATTATAGACTATTACCTCCAAACAAACAAGATTTTATTTGATTACCTAAATTGAACCAAACAACTTCAGGTTATGTTTCATTCCCCATAACCTTTGTTATGTGATTACTTGGTAATGACATAACCGAGTTTATATATGATAACTATATGATAACTTGAACCAAACGCACCCTAAGGGTGAATTTGATTCAAGTTATCATATATAACCTTAGTTATGTAATTACTTAGTAATCACATAACCAAGGTTATGGGGAATGAAATATAATCTGAAGTTGTTTGGTTGAATTTAGGTAATAAAATAAAATCTTATTTGTTTAGAGGTAATAGTGTATGACACAATATAATATTTTATCGTATTAACCTTTAGTTAAATTTAAGTATAATAATATTATATGCTTATCTAAATTTAAAATAAAAAAGTAAGATAATATTATATACATGTTCGTATCCTCGATAAGTATAAAAAATTATATCGAATTAACAAATATATTTATTTTAATTTTTAAAAATTAAAATATCAAAAAAAATAATAATAAATAAAATTGGATTATTTTATTTTATTTTATTTTATTTTATTTAGAATTTGTTTAGATAATTTTATTAAAATTTTAATTAAATTTATTTAATTTTTCTCTATTAAAATTTTATTTTATTAAAATATTAAATTAAAAAAATATTCACTGGCTACATCGTTGTCGGAGTCAACGTCGACCGTCGGTGTCCGCGTAGGCAGCCGGCGATCGGCTATCGACATCGACCGCCGATGGTTGTCGGTGCCGACCACCGACGATCGGCGCCGATCACCGATGGTCGCCGGCCGCCGACCGCCGGTCGAGGGCGGCAGTTGCCGGCCGTCGTTGCGGTCGTCGGCCGCGAATAATTCCTCTAGAATTTAATAAATTGTAATGGTTATTTTTGTCTAAAATATAAATATTGGAAGATAATTTTGGAAAGATAAGTTTCATAACACCGGAATCAAGAAAAACCTTACTTTCCTAAGGTTTGCCGATTCCGAGTTATATGCCTCTTTTGCTGACGTGTCGGGCATCAATCATTTCTTGGGAATCGTTGATTATCTAAACCAAATTAGATTTTTGTTGATAATCTTGGATGAATAACTAAGGTTATCAAGGATAACCCCTAACCAAACTCCTTAATTTTGTGAGAAGTCGCTGGTAGGGGGTAATGTAATCGGGTCTGTAATGTAATCAAGTTTGTAATGTAATGTAATGTAATCTTTAATACATTGTTATGTTTGGTAATGAGTTGTATGTAATCTTTGATAACCATTACAAGTTGGATTCCTTTGTTTGGTGAGGGATAATCTATCCTGTAATTTAATCAAGATTGATGATCGTCGTCGGGTGGCCGGTGACCATCGACCGGTCGGCGACCGCCGTCGGGCGGCCGGAGATCATCGACCGGCCGGCGACCGCCGCCAACCGGCCGTTGACCGCCGGCGATCGCCGCCGACCGACCGGCGACCGGCCGCCGACCGCCGCCGACCGGCCGGCGATCGGTCGGTGGCCGACTGTTAAATACCGAATTTTGATGAGGTTAAATAGGTGAATTTTGAAAGTTAGGAGCCTAGTTGCAATTTTACAAATCTGTTGGGCTTATTTGCAAAATTGCCAAAATCAGTTATAAAACTCCTAAATCTCTTCCCGTGCCCTAACTCCTTCCGAAACCTCTCTCGGCGCCGACTTCCCCAGCGAGAAACCGCAGCCGTTCCCGAGCAAGCCGACGCCGCAGCCTTAGTCAACGCCGCTCGCCGTCCTTCCCTCCTCCTTCCTCCTCATTTGTGCTCACAAAGGCGACGTCGCACAACCGTTGCCCTAGTTGTGCCGCTGCCCTCACGCGAGCGCCTCTTCCTCGCGCGTCGACGTTGCCAGATTCTCTCCGACCAAGGACAAATAAGGAGGCGAGTCTAGTTGTTTTCAATAATCGGTTCGTGGTAGATGCT
This sequence comes from Boesenbergia rotunda, assembly GCA_024364735.1. NCBI lineage: Eukaryota > Viridiplantae > Streptophyta > Magnoliopsida > Zingiberales > Zingiberaceae > Boesenbergia > Boesenbergia rotunda. Next base: position 393,045 of record JAGFNQ010004939.1, read on the forward strand.
ATTAGTAAATGCTTGGATTTCTATTCAAATTGAGTTTTGACTCTGTATCTTCCGATCGTACAAGGATTTAGATGTTGATCTGTTCAATAGTTACTCTGGTAAGAGTTCATGATGTATTGTGTAAGGCAGTAGGATGAGAGTTGTGGTTTCGGTATGGATTCAAGGTTGTGAATTATGTTAATCCTTGATCGGATTAATCAAAGAATAATCTGATCAGATTCAACTAATCTGATCAGCTTGATTAATCTGATCGGATTTAACTAGTCTGATCAGTAAGATTTGAAATGACTTTGATTTATTTTGGGACCACATTTGGATTGTTGTAGCTGATCGGTTTGGTTCTTAGAGGAGTTAAGTTTAGTTTTTAACTTCCTTAAGGGTTAGAAGTTTAACTTAGTGATATAATCTTGTTAAAATGATTTAGAAAGGAACCCAGAGTTGTTTAGATTTAAATAAGCATATGTTGTAAAAGAGTTGATATAATTGATTAAAAGAGATTATAATTATGATTTATCTTAATTTTGTTTGCATACAGTTTAACTAATTTAGTTAATTGTTATAATTAGTTAAACTTATGTCCTTGATACAGGACCTTGACTTTGGACTTACGTCGTCGATCGTGGGAGGTTCTGTTCGTATACGTTCTACAATTATAAGGCGGGTACTTCTCCTTTGTACTCGAGTAGTTCTTTTACCTTAAAGCATGGTTAGTTTATGTCTTATAGGTTGCTTGACCTTGTTCTTTATCGTTATTTAAACATCGCCGTTGAGATTTATTCTTCGTTGATCTTTGAGTATACCTAAATTCGTATCTGTACAGTCCTCGGTTGGTTTTCTGTTCTATAAAGTACCGCTTGTACGCGAGTACCTAGAAGTCCATATCACACAGATAGGTTTATTTGGCATTAGAAATACCCTACCTAGTAGTGTAGGTGCATAATCGTTGGTTTTTGATTTCCGGTTGATTGTATGGATGCATCGTGTATTTGTTGGACTTTGTTGCATCGTTGTTCCTCTGGTTGTTTGTGCATCGTATATCATGCACCATACTTGCACGTTGCATACTAACGACTGTTTGCTTACATTTGGTTAAGCCGTCGTTAGTCATATTGTTGCTCGATTCACTCAACCACATGTTGTCATGGTAGTGGTTAGAGTGCGAGTGTTTGTCCTGTCATGTCAGACAGTGACACCCTCACCGTTGTTTTTAGAGGGATGAGTTGTTGGTGGCTCACCCTCACCGTTGTTTTTCGAGGGATATATTGTAGCTGTAGTAGCTCCCCCGATGTACCGGGGTTTGGAGTGTAGGCTCCCCAGCATCCTATCCACTCAACCACGCCTTATGTGGTATTATTATTGTTGTTGGTTATTGTTGTTGTTGGAGTGGTACAGTTGTCACAACCCTACCCACTCGGTCACACAGATGGGATGTGTTGACGGCTTGACTGGCGTCAGGGGTGACACATGTCATTGCATCATGTGCATACGTATTTCTTTTGTGCATTTGCTTGTGTTTGATGTACTTCTATGAGCTATGATTGTTGCATATGTTTGACATGCATGTATATCTTAATATTATTGTTGTTGAGTTGTTCTATACCTGCTTAGTGCTTATCCGGATTTTATGCTATGTCGTTTTACTATATGTTATGCATGATTAGGTTTCTATATTTTCTTATGGACTGTACCCTGTTGGATTCTCTACCTGGTTATCTTGTATTATGCCATGCTAATTGTCTACTCATATACCCGCAGAGTCCGCCCGGACTCACCACCCCTGCTTTCCTTTCTGTTGTTTCAGATAGCAGGTAGACGTATTTCTTGGAGCCAGGAGATGATCCAGTTGTCAGCCCCCAGTCACTCAGTTCCACCGTGTCGGTTTGTTTTGGTTTGGTCTAGTGTCTGTTTTATTTCCCCAGTTAGTTTCCTAGCAGGTATCGGTTTGGATTTTGTCGTTATTACTGGTTTGTAGACTTTCTTTTATGTTAAGATGGCTGAGCCATCCATTTATTATGTTTCGATGTAAACTGCGTGGTTGTGTCTATTACTTATTGTTGTGATGCCAGCCGCTTGTGGCTGAGCTATATTGGTGGAAGAGAGTATGTATTTTTGCCCCATATTGTCCGCCGTACAGGGGAGATGCTGCCCGATTTTTCGAGGAAGCATATACCTCTGGGGGTGTGACAATTTTTGGTATCAGAGCGAGGTTTGGCGAGTTCCTTTGGGATCTGTGGATTTTTAGGATGTTGTTTTTGGTGCGTTAGTTTGTTGAAAATTTTGCGATGTTTTGGTGTCTGTGGGTTTACGGAAATGTTTTACGAGGTCAATCTGTATGTTACAGATTTGTTTATTTTTGCGGAGTCTTTTTCTTGAGGGTTGACGAAGTTGTTTTGTTATACGAGGTCTATCTGTATTTTACGGATTTATTTTCGCGGAGTCATTCTTTGGTTTGGTTGTGTTTTGGGACTTGGCAGCGACAAGATCTCTCTAGGCGATAGGTATTCTCTTTGGTCTCTCGTATACTCTACCTTATTTAGGTACAGTTAGAGATTCTTCCATTTGAATTTTTCATTGACAGCTTATAAAGCTAGGAAACTTTCCATTCCATTTCTGAACCTGCTGGACATTTCTTTCATCTTATGAAGGATTGGTTCCTTTTTCTCTTTCGATTGACATATGGAGTATATAAACTTCTTAGGAGGTGTCCTCTTGTCTAATGTGTTATTGTATTAGAATGTATTAGCGAGGCAAATACGTGGATTCTGTTTATAGTACACCAAATTCATTTACTTAAAAACGCATGAGACCTTGCACACTATTTTCAAAATTTTAGGTGTTGTAGTTGATGAGCCTATAACATCTTGTGCTAGGAAAGTAAAATAATGACCTTCTTAATGAATGAAAACAGAAAATTACTTGTTTTCGTTGTTTTTCTTTGAATGTTTGCTTTATGACATGTTGATAACGCTTTATCATCTGATTCTAAAGAATCAAATTTGTCAGACGTGTATGGCTTATCACCTTTTTCTCCAATACTTGTTGTCAATAAATTATCAGTGTTAAACCTTCGCCAATCAGATACTTGTTAGTGAGCATCAAGCTACAAAGAGATCACACTCATATTTGCCACATCAGAAATGTTCTTTGTTTCCTCTATAGTGTTTGCAAATCAGCTATTCATCTCTTCTTATGACTTAGAAGCTCACCCATTAAAACAGCTACGTTTATTTAAGTTTTTATGAAGCCTATTTTATTTCATAGAAATAAATTTTAGAGCTGGTATAGAACTTGTTCTTGAGTTTGGAAATATATACACATCACATTTGATAAAAAGACTAGCAATCTGGAAACTCGTTTGTACTTCTTTGCCCTTTTGGAGACTTGGTATTGAACAACTATGATTTGTATTAGCTATCAACAGCTCTAATATAGATACATACTGTCAAAATTCTCTTGCTGTATTTTTCAAAGATTGCATCTTTAACATTTTCAAATTAATTTACCGTTTACCCTATACTATTCTCTAATTTACTGGATTTTCTCTGTTATTATTATTATTATTATTATTTGAATGAGTGTCTTAATGGCTATCATTGTTGCCTATTTTCCTGATTGATGTCTAGTTGATTGACTATCAAATTTCCATAAGTCTTATTTTTAGAAATAAACAAGCTATAAAAAAAAATCTATCTTAATTGATCTTTGTATAGTACTATGATCAAACCATGTAGGCCAAAGACCAATATGTTGATAGAAAGCGATACTATAAACCTTGATGTTAATTTCCCCCTGTTTCTACTGAAATTAACACTACAATTATAATGATTCTAAATGCCTCGTAGCTGGAATTTGTAACCGTTTAAGGCATGAATTGATTGTTCGCTATAAGGTCATCTTGTATTTCGTTGGCACTTTCTTGTGTGATCACTTTCTCTTCGTTGATCACTTTCTTCCTCTGAGCAACTATCTTATTATTAATGAATTTTTTTTTTTTTTTACCTTCAGTGTTTGTAGAGTTTGTAATCATTCCAAGGCATGAGCTGATATCACTAACTGTCATATGCTATTTTGTATAAACCAACTCCAAGTCTTCTTTTATCTGGAGTTGATTGAAATCAAATCTTGGTTGCACAAAACATACAGTTTAGCTATCTTCTCTGAAAATTCAAGTACTTGATGCTGAAGCCAAATACAAACAGAAATAAGACGATTATTGCAAAGTGTAGGGACACAATGAGTGGCAGATAGCTCTCTTGTACCCCAAAATATTGCTTGAGAAACTCCTTCACTAACATCTTGATCCCGCCCATAATTTCCAAACTATCATCACCGTCACCTAGTTGTGTAACCATTAGACCATAGACTGTCCATGCAGCAGGATCAGCCCAATAATACCATCTCCACCAAATTGGTATCATCTGAAACATAAACACCATCAACATATGTTGCAATAGGTTGTACTATCAACAAGTTCAACAATCACCTTGTAATCCCAGCTACGAACAAGAGTGAATGCTTGTCCGAAAATATACAGAAAATCACATAGAAGTCTTAATATGCAATCCTAGAAGCAAATTCTCTCGGCCTCTTTGATGGGCTATACTCCGTAATTAATATTTTAAAAAAAAACTATAATACAGTCAAAATGTTGTTTGAATTTATCTAATAATTAGAGAAATAAAGAATCATCAAGGGCAAAACTAGTTATTAGAAACTTGCATTTCTGTCACCTATATCACACTGGTTTCATCAGCATAGCACATTCACTTAAATTGCTTGGAAATATATGGAAATATAAGATGGTGGACCTACCAATTGGAAATGAGATTAAATGAGTTTCCCTGGAAAATGTACACTCTTTGAACAGTAGGAAAGAACAGATACTCAGCTATGCTTGATCGAATGGCTTTTGGGAAACTGCTCAGAGTTTCTTGCTGTTTGAGTTTTCCTGTCTTGAACCTTATGCAAGTATCATGTGGTTTTTTTACGGGCTTTTGGAGTTTATTTCTTGATACAAATTTAGAAGCAGCCTGGATGGTGTCCTTCTAAGAGCAAAAACAGTGTGAGATCCAAATACTTAGTTAACATATACAGAATTAATTACTTTTTAGTATATTGGTTACTGACATGAAAATTTGACCGAGCTGCAACAAAGTTAGGGATGATAGGACTTACAAATTTCTTTGTGCGACTGGTCCCATGTACTATGAGGTTTGCCATATTTCCAAACAGGTAAGCTGTCAAGCCCAGATTAAAGAACATGTAACAACTATACAAGGCCCTCGGGGCTATGGTACAATGGTAGGGTGATTAATCGCTATCCTAGACATTCGCGATTCACATTCAACACATCAATCCTATCCTCTCCATTGTCAAATTTGAAGACTATACAACCGTTGGAATGAACTAAATGAGAACAAGTTATCGTCGAGGAATCACAAAGTTTAAAACCACCGTGTTGCCTGTTACGCTTGTTGGAAAATATGCGAAAAGGTAAATTCCCCCTAAAGTATCCTTTGCGTTGTCTTGGTGGTGTGTTGGGAGTTTGACTGCTTCGCATTCGTGTGCACTTCATTGAGGTCGATTCTGTCAAGCAGTTCCATAGATGGATTCTTTGTACCTGTCTCGTGAATGGATTTTGGTCTCGTAGATTGATTCTTTCGATCATGTCTCAATCCATATATTCTCCTTATAAAACTGTGGTTCATTTTTATACTAAGATAGTGCAATTCTAGAATTTGTCATAGAGGCACTTGTGATTATGCTTCACGGGGCAAAGGTTATCCTATACATAAGGGTTATGTACCATATCCTACGCATGTGTTATCGGAGGTGTTGGTCACACTTCAGCCAGATGCGACTTATGAGTGACTAGTATTTGTTGTGCTCACTAGCTAAATTTGGGGACCAAATTTTTGTTAGTGGGGGAGAATGTTAAATACCGAATTTTGATGAGGTTAAATAGGTGAATTTTGAAAGTTAGGGGCCTAGTTGCAATTTTACAAATCTGTTGGGCTTATTTGCAAAATTGCCAAAATCAGTTATAAAACTCCTAAATCTCTTCCCGTGCCCTAACTCCTTCCGAAACCTCTCTCGGCGCCGACTTCCCCAGCGAGAAACCGCAGCCGTTCCCGAGCAAGCCGACGCCGCAGCCTTAGTCAACGCCGCTCGCCGTCCTTCCCTCCTCCTTCCTCCTCATTTGTGCTCACAAAGGCGACGTCGCACAACCGTTGCCCTAGTTGTGCCGCTGCCCTCACGCGAGCGCCTCTTCCTCGCGCGTCGGCGTTGCCAGATTCTCTCCGACCAAGGACAAATAAGGAGGCGAGTCTAGTTGTTTTCAATAATCGATTCGTGGTAGATGCTATTAGTAAATGCTTGGATTTCTATTCAAATTGAGTTTTGACTCTGTATCTTCCGATCGTACAAGGATTTAGATGTTGATCTGTTCAATAGTTACTCTGGTAAGAGTTCACGATGTATTGTGTAAGGCAGTAGGATGAGAGTTGTGGTTTCGGTATGGATTCAAGGTTGTGAATTATGTTAATCCTTGATCGGATTAATCAAAGAATAATCTGATCAGATTCAACTAATCTGATCAGCTTGATTAATCTGATCGGATTTAACTAGTCTGATAAGTAAGATTTGAAATGACTTTGATTTATTTTGGGACCATATTTGGATTGTTGTAGCTGATGGGTTTGGTTCTTAGAGGAGTTAAGTTTAGTTTTTAACTTCCTTAAGGGTTAGAAGTTTAACTTAGTGATCTAATCTTGTTAAAATGATTTAGAAAGGAACCCAGAGTTGTTTAGATTTAAATAAGCATATGTTGTAAAAGAGATTGATATAATTGATTAAAAGAGATTATAATTATGATTTATCTTAATTTTGTTTGCATACAGTTTAACTAATTTAGTTAATTGTTATAATTAGTTAAACTTATGTCCTTGATACAGGACCTTGACTTTGGACTTACGTCGTCGATCATGGGAGGTTCTGTTTGTATACGTTCTACAATTATAAGGCGGGTACTTCTCCTTTGTACTCGAGTAGTTCTTTTACCTTAAAGCATGACTAGTTTATGCCTTATAAGTTGCTTGACCTTGTTCTTTGTCGTTATTTAAACATCGCCGTTGAGACTTATTCTTCGTTGATCTTTGAGTATACCTAAATTCGTATCTGTACAGTCCTCGGTTGGTTTTCTGTTCTATAAAGTACCGCTTGTACGCGAGTACCTAGAAGTCCATATCACACAGATAGGTTTATTTGGCATTAGAAATACCCTACCTAGTAGTGTAGGTGCATAATCGTTGGTTTTTGATTTCCGGTTGATTGTATGGATGCATCGTGTATTTGTTGGACTTTGTTGCATCGTTGTTCCTCTGGTTGTTTGTGCATCGTATATCATGCACCATACTTGCACGTTGCATACTAACGACTATTGGCTTACATTTGGTTAAGCCGTCGTTAGTCATATTGTTGCTCGATTCACTCAATCACATGTTGTCATGGTAGTGGTTAGAGTGCGAGTGTTTGTCCTGTCATGTCAGACAGTGACACCCTCACCGTTGTTTTTAGAGGGATGAGTTGTTGGTGGCTCACCCTCATCGTTGTTTTTCGAGGGATATATTGTAGCTGTAGTAGCTCCTCCGATGTACCGGGGTTTAGAGTGTAGGCTCCCCAGCATCCTGTCCACTCAACCACGCCTTATGTGGTATTATTATTGTTGTTGGTTATTGTTGTTGTTGGAGTGGTACAGTTGTCACAGCCCTACCCACTCGGTCACACAGATGGGATGTGTTGACGGCTTGACTGGCGTCAGGGGTGACACATGTCATTGCATCATGTGCATACGTATTTCTTTTGTGCATTTGCTTGTGTTTGATGCACTTCTATGAGCTATGATTGTTGCATATGTTTGACATGCATGTATATCTTAATATTATTGTTGTTGAGTTGTTCTATACCTGCTTAGTGCTTATCCAAATTTTATGCTATGTCGTTTTACTATATGCTATGCATGATTAGGTTTCTATATTTTCTTATGGACTGTACCCTGTTGGATTCTCTACCTGGTTATCTTGTATTATGTCATGCTAATTGTCTACTCATATACCCGCAGAGTCCGCCCGGACTCACCACCCCTGCTTTCCTTTCTGTTGTTTCAGATAGCAGGTAGACGTATTTCTTGGAGCCAGGAGATGATCCAGTTGTCAGCCCCCAGTCCCTCAGTTCCACCGTGTCGGTTTGTTTTGGTTTGGTCTAGTGTCTGTTTTATTTCCGCAGTTAGTTTCCTAGCAGGTATCGGTTTGGATTTTGTCGTTATTACTGGTTTGTAGACTTTCTTTTATGTTAAGATGGCTAAGCCATCCATTTATTATGTTTCGATGTAAACTGCGTGGTTGTGTCTATTACTTATTGTTGTGATGCCAGCCGCTTGTGGCTAAGCTATATTGGTGGAAGATAGTATGTATTTTTGCCCCATATTGTCCGCCGTACAGGGGAGATTTTGCCCGATTTTTCGAGGAAGCATATACCTCTGGGGGCGTGACACCGGCGGCGGTCGGTCGGTGACCGTCGACCGGCCGGCGATCGTCGACCGGCCGGCGACCGTCGACCGGCCGGCGACCGTCGACCGGCCGGCGACCGTCGACCGGCCGGCGACCGTCGCCGGCCGGCCGGAGACCATCGACCGATCGGCGACCGTCGCCGACCGGCCGCCGACCGCCGCCCACAGGCCGGCGGCCGCCGCCCACAGGCCGGCGGCCGCCGCCGGTCAGCGACGACGGACGGCGGCCGGAGGCCGGCGACGGCTGGCAGCCGGCGACGATCGGCGATCGGCACCGGCTGACTGCCGGCCGGCGGCCAACGGCATCGGTCGGTCGGCGGCGAAGTCGGTCGGCGACCGACGACCTTCTCCACCCAGCCGACGAGTTTACAAGCCGTAATGTAATCCAGATTACGAAGGTTTTGGTTTGTAATCCAGATTACAAATCATCAACCTCTTTTGTAATCGAGATTACATTACATTAAAATTTTAAAGTTATTCTAAACAAAAGAATCTAACTTGTAATATAATCTGGATTACATTACAGGGTAGATTATACCCTATAAAACGCAGCCTTAAGGTTTTTGAAAGGTTTTTTCCTCGTTATTTTTTAATTGATTTTTTGATTTCATATCCTTTTAAATTTTATTATTCTTTTTATTATTATTGCGCTACTTACTGAATACCATAAAAAGTCTTGGAGAAATTTATTTTCTCAATTTCAAAATTATAGTAAAAGCTATCACACTGTTCACAGTCCCCTATTTAATGGAAGTGAATTCAAATATTGGAAAGGGTGACTGAAGTATTACCTAAAAATTGAGATCCATATGTGGATCATTAATGTGAAGAGAGGATTTATCCTACTAGTTGACATGCTTAGAGAACCACTAGAATAGAAGAAGTGGACCTCCGATATCAAGAAGAAAGCCCAATTTGACGCCCAAGTCATGAACACCATGCCATGTGGATTAACGAAGGAGCAATTTAATCGAGTTGGTATGTTCACAGTGAAGGACTTGTGCCTTGATGGAAGGGTGCCACTAGTATTTATTATTATATTTATTGATTTTGTTTGTTCATTTTATTAGACGCCTATAGTGACATTTGGGTGAGTGATAATTCTCCTAAGCCATGTATCCGTAAGCACAATAATCGTGTGTGATATAAAAATAAGGGCTTCAACATTTTATTGGTGGTCCTGTGACCTTTTTGTAATTTCCGCGGTATTTGACTTAGTCGATTTTACTCGACCGTCGGAACTTCCGGGAGGTTGCTGCCAGGAGGTAGCAAACTGAATTTGTTTACGTCGAGGCTAGTGTTGGACACTATCTCCGTAAAACGATATTGCTCCGCTACGGTGCTCACGGATAGCAGCAATTCGTTCCCAAGATACAACGACGTCGTCTCGGAATAGTAGCACTTCAAATTCCGAGACCGGCGAACCTTTCCGTAGGATTTTCGGACTCTCGATGCTGAAGATGAGCTCTCTAATGCTTAGATGCTTGAATGCTTCGAACGATTGAATGAAAATGAATATTTCCAAAGGAGGGATCCTTTATATAGTAGGTGAAGAGGCAAGTGACCCTTGGCGAGGACTGATCCGAACCATCAGTTCATAACCCTTTAAAGGGTTCTGATCTCAGCCATTAGATCTGAAGAGTTATAACTCTTCAGATGGCTATTAATCTGGTTCGTTAGATCCGAAGAGATTTTAACTCAATCTAATCTCGTCCGCTGGATTCGAAGAGTTATAACTCTTCATCCCATCTTTGATCTGAGCCGTCAGATTACTCCATTTAATCCGACGCTCCAGATCAGTCCCCTCGCTAATGGTCTGATCGTGACCCTGCAGTATCAACGATCCAGATCGCGCCCCATGCGATCTTGTTGCCATCTTCGATCCAACGATCGTCATCTGTCTGCCCAGTCAATAGTCCAGTCAGTGCTCTCCCTGCACAGTCATGTGTCACGCAGGCATGCCACGTCATCCGTGACCATGCCACGTCACTGCCACGTGGAGCATAAATGAAGCTCCTCAATGCTCGAGGACGCGTAAGTGCGAAGTGCAAAGTGTGCCAACAAAGCGCCCATTGCGCGCGTGGCGGGTGGCGGGCTCGCAGGTGCGAGCACTTGCTCGCCCAAGGGTAGAGAGCATCTGTGCTTTTTGTATTGACTGCAAAAACACAACAACACATATAAGGAAACATTGGCTTTCGCCAATTAGCGATGTGGGACTAATCCCCATCTTTCTCCTTAACGTTATTTTGAGCACGACTTTAAACACTTAATTTGTCATTCACCCGTAATTGGTTTTGAGCAAATTAATAGTCTAGATTTATCTACGCGAAACGTAGATTTTGATTTTGAAGTCAAATATGACTTTCATCGATCGATGATACTTTGATTTCGCCTCGCAAAATTATATCCAACACATTGAGATATTAAAAATAATCATGATTAACTTTTCAAAACCAGTATAACAAAGTCCAAGTACTTTGAATCTATAATTGACCTAGTACACGGGGTGTTATTCTTCTTACTTTTGCCGGATTAACACGACACTTAATATCTATTTTTGACAAAGATAAATTTATTCATAACTTTTCTCCAGATGGGACTGGGAGAACTTTTACTTATTTAAAAATTATTCTTGTAGTAATTATTTTAAAGTTAGTATGAAGCTAAAGTATGAAGTGTTTGAAAATATAAGTCAAAAGCTAATACAAGATAAAATTTAAGTATTTGATGAATAATTATTTCTAAGCTTAATTTTTAGTTAAATGATAACAATATCCTTACACTATATAAATTAATCTTTTTAATTATTTAAATATTATTTTGATACACCTTGTATTATATATTTATTATTATTATATTCTGAATAGTATATCAAAATTAATTTATAATATGTATGTTAAAAAATAAAAATATAAATATAAAAAGACAAAATTTATATAAATACATAAAAATATATATAAAAAAATTTGAAAATATAAATTATATAACAATATAAAATTTATTTAATAGTGTGGTGGTAATTATGTAAAATGATAAATTTGTTAAGTGTATAAATTCTAATTCTAGATCTTAAGTAAAAAAGTAGGAATAGAAAAAATATTATATTCTTATTTTCAGCTTTTGAGTAAAAGTTATAAAAGTTAAAGTAGAATTTGACATTTACAAAAATTCAAAAGTTCTTTCATATAGCTAAAATTTAAAAAATATTTAGCACAAGTTTTCCAAATACTCTCTTTGTTAAAATCGGCAACCTAGCTAGATAAACTTTTTTCAAGGATCTACTATAAAATTGATTTAATAAAAAGAGTAAGCTATATATGCTTTCCCCAATTTAAAAACATAATATTAATTTTATAATCTTTATTTATGTCCAAATTAGTAAATAAAATTTTGATTTTATAAATAAAATTAAACCAAATAAAAATTAATTTGTACACGAACTTATCTATTGGTTATACTGCTTTCTTAACTTTATCCATTGGCATTGGCGTTGATTAATTCAAATCTCAGATTTCATTTAGTAAAATAATATCTTGAAATTATTATCCGTCATTCTCATTCATGATCCGATCCATTATACCACACTGCTATATAAGCACAGCAGCTCTACGATTATTTTTTATCTTTTCTTTCGACATTCCAAAATGGATTCGAAGACATGCACATTGTTTTTATTTTTCCTCTTCCTTTTGCTCTCTTTCAAGCACAATCAAGCTTCAAATCTCGATCACAGTCTTAGTCGTAAGACCTTCCCGGAGGGATTCGTGTTCGGGACAGCAGCATCAGCATATCAAGTCGAAGGGATGGCGCTTAAAGGAGGACGAGGACCGAGCATTTGGGATGCATTCGTTAGAATCCCAGGTAATTAAGAGATCTTAATATTGTATTTGCTTGTCACATTACCAATTCCTCTTTGATTATTGTGAGTCAATGTCGATATACTTCGCAATGTTGAAAAAAATGTTCTCATGATGAATGCAGGTAAAATCCCTGGCAATGCTACGGCTGATGTTACAGTTGATGAGTACCATCACTACCAGGTTCATCTTTTCTCTTATCTTCCACAATTGTTCATCTTTTTTTCCCTGTTAATTATAATTGTTTTATTGCATATAAAATACTGAAAGAAAGTAGAAAGGGAAAACATGTTTATTAAAACATACTATGTTGTTGACAAAGATCATACAAAGGATGGCAAGAATTGGCTGCCCTCTTATAATTGTTTTGTGCTCAAGCGCTTGCTGTTGCTTTTTTTTTTTTTTGACTAATTAATTGTGGAGATTCTATTCATAATGTGCTCAAGTACTTGTTATATTGTGGTCTCTTGTGTATTTTTTTTCCTTTTCTTGGATTTTATGTCATAATTGAACTAAAGCATGTCCTTTTGTCTACTTCCTTGTATCTATTTGTAATATAGAATTTAACTAAACATTAATGGATTTATGGTGGCAACATTAATAGATTTATGATCATGCAGGAAGATGTTGACATCATGAAGGCATTCAATTTTGATGCTTATAGGTTCTCGATTTCATGGAGTAGAATATTTCCAAGTAAAGAAAATCTATATATTTTATTTATAGTCTATTGTTCATTTTAATGATCGATATTAATTTTTTCCTTATAGATGGAACGGGTGAAATCAATTGGGAAGGTGTAGATTATTACGATAGGCTAATCGATTACTTGATACAACAAGGTATATTAGTTTCTCAATTTAGCAAAGAACAATATTGATTTTTTTATCTTCTAGTTTTTGAAAAATTATTCAATATTAATATTTTTCATATTTATCTTTAATAATTTTGATATGATCAGGCATTACTCCTTATGCAAATCTTTATCACTATGATCTTCCTTTGGCACTTAATGAAGAATACTTGGGTTGGTTAAGTCCAAAGATAGTGTAAGTTTTACGAATTGTAAAATGTAAAAATTATATTCATTAATATTTCGCATAGTTATTGATTAATTGGTATATTTTTAGGGATGCATTTGCAGACTATGCCGATTTTTGTTTTGAGAGATTTGGTGATAGGGTTAAGAATTGGTTCACCTTTAATGAACCTAGATGTGTGGCGGCCCTTGGTTATGATACTGGACTTCATGCCCCAGGGAGATGTAGCACTTGTGCGGCTGGTGGGAACTCGACTACTGAGCCTTATATCGTGGCACATAATTAATCTTATCTCATGCTGCTGCAGTGAAAAGATATCGTGAAAAATATCAAGTAAATTGTTATTCATTGATTTAGTTTAATTCAGTACATAGAATACAACTATATAAAAATGTCCAATTTAAAGATATGTCAGTATGATTTCTCATGTAGATGTGTTTCTTGTTCTATTTACTCTATTCAGGAAGAACAAAAAGGCAAAATAGGAATTCTTTTAGATTTTGTTTGGTATGAACCTTATAGTTACTCGGTACAAGATAAAGCTGCCGCTCAAAGAGCTAGAGATTTTCACATTGGATGGTAAGGCTTTATTTCACTTTTTTCTATTTAATGAAATATGATTTATTAATTAGCCTAAAATGATGTTCATTGTAGGTTCCTTCACCCTTTAACATATGGACACTATCCCGAATCATTCAAGATATTGTCAAAGAAAGACTCCCTAAATTTACCAATAAACAAGTGAAGATGGTGAAAGGTTCCTATGATTATGTTGGGGTCAATCATATACAACCTACTATATGAAGGATCTTGGAACAGTTGATCCAAAACCTATTAGCTATCAAGCTGATTGGAATGTGGAGTTCAAATGTTAGATTTTTTATAACCTTTTCAATTCAATTGATATAATTATGTTATAATAATATTATTTGTTTCCTTATTGTCTTGCAGACGATCGAAATGGTGTGCCAATTGGTCCCCTGGTAAATCTATTATTTTGCTAAATTGTGTTATTGTTGTATAATGATAATAATATATTTTAAAATACAATAATCAATATATCGTTTGTATGTTATTTTAATCTCCACATAATGAGTTTGTTTGCATGTATTATGCATTAGAATTGCACAATCAAAATTATATCTAAAAGTTAATCAAATGATTTTTTAGGCCAACTCATATTGGCTCTATATAGTTCCGTGGGGAATCTACAAAGCCGTGACATATGTGAAGGAAACTTATGGCAATCCCATTATCATTTTAGCGGAGAATGGTAACAATTCTCGTTTGATATATATATTTTTCGATTATTAGACATATCTTATCATAATCCATTAAATAGGAATGGATCAGCCTGGAAATGCGACTCTTCCCGAAGCCTTACAAGATACAACGAGAATTAACTATTACAAGAGCTACATTACCAACTTGAAAAGGGCTATGGATGACGGCGCAACAGTTATAGGATATTTTGCTTGGTCACTTCTCGACAACTTCGAATGGCAATTGGGATACACATCAAGATTTGGTATAGTATATGTAGATTTCAAGAATAAAAGGCGATTCCCGAAGAATTCAGCATATTGGTTCAAAAAGATTCTAGAGAGGAAGTAAGATCGAGCTTTCGAGTTCCAGTCAATTCGAGTTGTGTCTAGATTGCTTATTAGTTTAATAAGGGTGCAAATTGTGCACGGAAAGGGTTCCTAGTTTTTGTAAGTATAAATAATATATGTAAAATAATCCAATTTTCTATCCCTTCATTAGCTGTTCATGTTAGATGTTGACATTCATGTTTGTCTTTGTGTTTAAATTGAATAAGATAGTAATTAATTAATTTATTGTCCATGTATAAATTTATCTAGTATCATCCAATTATAATAATTTTATAAACATAATTTATAAGAGAAAGAAAATTGCATTGATCGTAAAAAAAATCAATAAATTTCATAATCAAAATAGTTTTTGTCTTCTTTTTCACTAAAATTTGTTCAAAAAAATTAAAAACTAATTTTTTCCCTTCTCATTTCGTTTTCAAATTCTATGGAAATTGGCGCCTTTATCCCACCATTATCTAGTTACTTCTATCAATGTCACAACATCAATCTTCTCCCAAATCAGGAAATCAAGGGATAAGAAATCGGTCCAGGAAGCAACCAAGAGAGTTGCTTCTGGCGCAACCATCATTGCATCCGTGCCTTTCTCTAACACTCCATTTGAAAACCCATGAAATTGAATTCTATCAAGGAATTGAATTGAATTTCATGGTTTGGAAGCAACATAAGTGAAGGAATTGAATTCTCATGGGAATTGAAATTCAACAAAACTAAGGAATTGAAATCAGACCCAAATAGGTGTGATTTGGTATGAGAATCGAATTCCAACAAATGAAAATACTAAAATAACCTTATATAAATATAATGTTTGATTTCTAACCTATTAATGAAAGGTAAGATAGTAAAAGCAATCAAATTTATTTAGTTTTAGACTCATTCCAAACAAAGAAATTGAAGTCAATTCGTTTGTTTACTGGCTCATTCCAAACATAAGAAATGAATTCAATTCCCGTTGGAATTCAATTCAATTCCATTATTTAAAATCTTTCCAAACGGTGTGTAAGCGTTCCCCAACCAAGAGAACATGTGCCCCCATCAATGAGCTCCAACCACTTGCCAATACCAACGCCGAGATCTCCAACCCTCTTCATTGGATCTTATATCAAAGACCAGGAATAAGAAGGCAAATCCCTCGCCTGACATTTTTGGTCAATGAGAACTCTTAGGGTGTTGATCCTCGGATGTGCACGCCTTATGCATCGGATAAGAATAATTCTTGATATTATAAAAAAAATCCCAGAAAATATCATATTCGTGAAGCAAAAACATAAATGTATTGCTATTAATGTGGAATAAGTTGAATTATTCTATTTGAATCGAATGTCTCAATTTATCTAGATATTCTTATCTTAGTTTAGGCAAAAGAATAATATTTTTTGATCAAACGGCATAGTTTAGAGTTCCCGTGGGACATATCTTGTTTAATGATTCACCTAAGAAAATCACACTTACATTTTTGATTTCGATTCTATTTAGATATGGTGTAGACATAGGGTGCTCTTTCTTACAAAAATAAGATTCTCTGACTTTGTCTTGGGTTCTCTATCCTTTATACAAAGATAACACAGATCCATAGAGGTTCGTTGTTCTTCACCATATTTCCTTATTAGAAGATGTTTTTTCTAGTTGGATTGTTCTAATTATGGTTTCACATGGTGGAGTTTAGGAGGAGGTGAAAAGGAGTATGCTTCCAGCATATATGCGAGGGGTTCTGGTAGATTAGCTGGTCGAAGTAGCCATGGAATACAAGTTGATCTCAAATACACTCTACGACATCGTCTCATACATGGATAGGTTTCTCTCACTAAATGTATGCAATCACTATGCAACAACTACACTCCTCGGAGTGTCTTGTATGCTCATTGCCTCGTATGTTATGTTGTATTGCTTGTCAAATTAAAAACCACTCTCCCCCAATTACTATTCATCAAAGCATTGATTACTTTGCATTATGAACATTTCGAAAATGCATTAAGTATGATGAAGTACCTGCTCCTATGGTAGATGATTTTTGCTACATCACGAATAATATTTACACGACAAAAGAGGATAGTTCATGTTTATTTTAGGAATTTTGATTACCCAAATTATGAAAAATGCCTTGGAATTCCTCAACAGAAGCTAGAGTTATGTCAGTCTATAGTAGCAACTATTTTCTGGATAGGATTGCATTAACAACGGCTAGAAACAACTCTCAACTATTAGAAACCGTCTTGGCAACTGTCAAGGCACAAAAACCTATAAATATATAGGTTTGGGAATTAAGGATTTGTACTGTTTAGTCTAAAGGCAGAAGGGTGTTACATGTTCTTCATATGTAAACTTGTAACCTTGTAACTTCATAGTGAATTTCACTTCTACGGCCACATAATTCCTGTGTCTATTTCTCTACTTTTCTTTACTAACACAACCTCTTATTCTCAACAATTGGTATCAGAGTGAGGTTGCGGAGAATTTTCTCTAGTGATCATGGCAACCTCCAAATTCGAGATTGACAAATTCAATGGCTCGAATGACTTTGCCGTCTGGAAGATCAAGATAAAAGCCCTCATGGTTCAACAGGGGTGTGTTACTGCATTGGAAGGAGAAGACAAGATACCGGCAACACTGACAGCAACATAGAAGTCAGAAATGGTGGCCAAGGGCATAGTATCATACTGTTAAGCCTGACAGATGAAGTGTTGAGAGAAGTTGCTGAGGAGACTACTACTGTAGGAATCTGGAAGAAGTTGGAAAGCAAGTTCCAATAGAAGTCCCAGGCAAATAGGCTCTACTAGAAGTAGCGTTTGTACACCCTACACATGCTAGAAGGTACACCGGTGAAGGATCATGTTGATAACTTCAATAGGATCGTGCTCAATCTGCAAGGTGTTAGAGTAAAGATTGATGATGAAGATTAGGCACTCATCCTCGTCTGTCCTTGCCTCCCTCATACGAGAACTTCGTAGACACTGTACTTTATGGAAGAGAGACAGTTTCAGTTTCCAATGTAAAGGATGTCATCCTCTCAAAGGAATTATAAAGGAAAGTCTTGGGATCGTATGAAGAAGGCTCCAACTTGGGTCTGGTGGTGAGTCGAGGAAGGAACAAGGAGAATGATGGAAAAGTTGTCAACGATAACTCTCGTTCCAAATCAAAATCCATGGGGCCTCAATGCTATCATTTCAAGGAGAGAGGACACATCAAAAGGGACTGTCCACAACGAAAGCAAAGATATGAGAAGGAGCGGAAGGAGTCTAGTTCAAAGGGAATTGTTGTTGTTGTCCAAGACAAATCAGACGATGATGAAGGCAGTGATGTTCTGATTGTTAGCATAGCCCAAGCAGCAAATACTTGGGTTCTTGAAACTGGGGCTTCCTATCACATGGCTTTCTGTCAAGAGATGTTCACTTCCTTCAAGGAAGGGAATGGGAGAGTAAGACTAGGAGATGATGAGGAGTTAAATGTCAAGGGGAGTGGTGCTATTCAACTCAGAATGTTTGATGGATCAATAAGGATGTTGGATACATGGTTTGTTCCTGGACTTCTCAAGAATTTAATCTCTTTGGGAACATTGGACAAGCAAGGCTTCAATTTCTCTGGTTGTGATGCACAACTAAAGGTTTCCAAAGGTGCTCTTGTGGTGATGATGGGAAAACTGCAATATGGAATATACTTGTTGGAAGGTTCTCCTGTACTTAGAACGGTGGTTGTTTCTCGTTCATTCGATCAACATGAGGCAGAAACAAAGTTATGGCATTGAAGGCTCAGACACATGAGTGGGCTGGGGCTAGGAGTACTAAGCAAGAAAGGATTGCTTAGTGGTGCTAAAATTGTGAAGTTGAAGTTCTATGAAACTTGCGTGATTGGCAAGCAACGGAGGGTAATGTTCAACCCCCGGCAAGCACACTTCCACTGAAATTCTTGAGTATGTACACTCAGACTTGTGGGGGTCCTCACCAGTTGAGTCTCATACTGGATGCAAGTACTTTGTAACATTTATAGATGATTACTCAAGAAGACTATGGGTGTATTTTCTGAAGACTAAAGATGAAGTGTTTGAACGATTCAAAGAGTGGAAGATCATGGTGGAAAAAAGAACTGGGAAGAAGGTCAAGAGACTTAGAACAAATAATGGATTGGAATTCTACAACACCTTGTTTAATGATTACTGCAAGAAGGAGGGGATAGTAAGACATCACACTGTGAGACACACTCCTCAGCAAAAAGGGGTGGCGGAGAGGATGAATCAAACACTTCTACAGCGAGCGCGATGCTTGCGCTTAAGTGTTGGTCTTCCAAAACAATTCTGGGCTGAGGCAGTGAACACTGCTTGTTACTTGGTGAATAGATCTCCATCAACAGCAATAGACTTCAAATCTCCATAGGAGATGTGGTATGGGACACCTCCAGACTACTCTAGTCTACGTGTTTTCGGCTGTCCTGCATATGCTCACATCATTGAAGGAAAATTGGAGCCAAGGGCATTGAAGTGCAAGTTCCTTGGATATTCCAAAGGTGTCAATGGTTACAAACTATGGTGCACCGAAGGGAACTAAGCAAAGAAGTTGATAATAAGCAAGGATGTAATTTTTGATGAATCAGTCGTGCTTGGGTGAAAGGTGGAGTGTGAAGATCTGGTGACTAATGGAGATACTGGTGCCAAAGTTGAAATTAAAGTTGAAACTTCAAAGGAGAATCCAAGAGGGGAAGAACCTATAGCAGCAAGAAGGGCAAGAAGGGAGATCAGGCCACCACCAAGATATGCAGACTGTGTTGATGTTTCTGACACAAATCTAATGGCATATGCTTTGGCGGTTGGTGATACTAATGATTCTAATGAACCAATAACCTACAAGGAAGCAATGAATAGTGAAGATGCAACACAATGGTTGGATGCAATGCAAGAGGAGATGAAGTCACTTGACAAGAACAAGACTTGGAAGTTGGTGTCATTGCCTAAAGGGGTGAAGCTAGTAGGTTGCAAATGGGTGTTCAAGAAGAAAGAAGGAATTTCTGGTATTGAACCTCCAAGGTTTAGACCAAGATTAGTGGCTAAAGGCTTCTCACAAAAGGAAGAGGTTGATTATCATGAGATATTCTCATCAATAGTGAAGCACAAAACAATCAGAGTTCTTTTAGACATGGTTAGTGCATATGATCTGGAATTGGAACTAGATGTAAAGATTGCATTTCTTCATGAAAATTTGGAAGAGGAGGTCTACATGTCACAACATGAGGGGTTTGAAGATCCCAAGAAGAAGGACTATGTATGCTTGCTGAAAAAAATCCTTATATGCCTTGAAGCAAGCACCAAGATAATGTTACAGAAGGTTTGACACTTTCATGGCATTACTCGCAATCTGTTTGATAGATGTGTTTACTCTAAGAAACTGTTGGATGGTTCTTTTGTGTATCTACTACTATATGTGGATGATATGTTGATTGCTGCAAGGAGCAAGCAAGAAGTTAGTAGCCTAAAGAAATTGTTGAACAATGAGTTTGAGATGAAAGATCTGGGTGCAACCAAGAAGATCCTTGGAATGGAGATTTGGAGAGATAGAAAAGAAGGTCTCTTGTATGTAACACAACAGAAGTACATCAAAAAGGTCCTACAATCTTTTCAAATGGAGAATGCAAAACTAGTCAAGACTCCATTAGTAGCGCATTTTAAGTTTGATGTTGATTCCCTGCCAAGCACAGAAGAAGAGATGGGGTACATGAGTACAGTCCCATACTCAAGTGCTATTGGAAGTCTGATATATGCAATGGTGTGCACAAGACCTGATTTGACTTATGCAGTAAGTGTGGTTAGTCACTTCATGAGCAATCTAGGGAAAGCTCATTGGGAGACTATTAAATGGATCATGAGATACCTGAAAGGCACAAGTAACCTGTGTCTTGTTTATGGAGTTAATGGTAATGTTAGAGGACTTGTTAGTTATACAGATTCTGACTATGGAGGAGACCTGTTGAAGCGGAGGCCCTTAACATGCTATGTATTCACTCTCTTCAGTGGTGTTGTAAGTTGGAAGGCTACACTACAACCTACAGTTGCTTTATCTACCATAAAAGCATAATACATGTCACTAATTGACGGAGTAAATGAGTGCATATGGCTACATGGTTTGATTGGTAGCCTGGGATTGGAAGTGCCAAAGCCTATCATTTATTGTGACAGCCAAAGTGCTCGCAACTTGGCCAAGAATCCAGTATACAATGAAAGGAGCAAACACATTGGTGTCCGACTCAATTTCATTAGGGACATCATTGAAGAAGGAAGGTTCTCTGTAGAGAAAGTTGCAACGGAGCATAATCCATCGGATATGATGACAAAACCATTAACAGTGGAGAAGTTCAAACATAGCTTGGACTTGATTGGTATGAACATGATGAAGGAATAAGGCCTTTAGGGGCATGAATTGCTGCAAGAGAAGATCTTGATTAATTCAAGGCAAGGTGGAGAATTGTGAAGAAATGCCTGGGGATTCCTCAACAGGAGCTAGAGTTGCATCAATCTGCAGTAGCAACTATTTTCTAGATATGATTGCATTGGCAACGTCTAGAAACGACTCTCAACTATTAGAAACCGTCTTGGCAACTGTCAAGGCACAGAAACCTATAAACAATAGGTTTGGGAATTAAAGATTTGTACTGTTTAGTCTAAAGGCAGAAGGGTGTTACATGTTCTTCATATGTAAACTTGTAACCTTGTAACTTTATGTGAATTTCTCTTCTTCGGCAACGTAATTCCAATGACTACTTCTCTACTTTTCTTTACTAACACAACCTCTTATTCTCAACACAAATCAAGCAGTGTTGAATGACATATTTGTTGTTGTTGTCATGCTTATGTAGGTGGTGAAGATGGAGAGCGACATTATGAACTTTTAAGATTTGATGTGGGTAATCCCATTGCCATTACCTTCCTAAGGTATGCTATATTTTAAATCAGCTACACTTGTCCAAAATACATCATTGATTATTTGAATTTATTATATATAAAAATAGTGATTGTCCTACATTGTCTAATTATCAGCATTCCTAATGTAAGTGTTTATTAGAATGTCTATTTAATTTAGATTTGGATAAGTTAGAATTAATCATCACAATTTGGTCATGTTTATTTTGACTATTATGGGACGAGGATAAGATTCATTGAGTTCAATCTAAGTTTTTATATCTTAATTAAGTATTTTTCCTACTAGTTTTATCTTTATGATATTTAGTTAGTTTAAGTGCAAAACTTATTAGTTATTTATAAACATGTATCTACCATATCAATTTGTTCTCCTTCATTTGTGCATGCTTAAACAAGCTCTTTAATAGTCCAAACAAGATGAACTAATGGTTAGGGCGTGAGTACTGTTATCCGCCCTCCCCACGCGCTAGCCACAGTATCCGGGCTAGTAGCCCTCGTGATTTACCTCCTCAATGTTGACCCTTGGACGGATTAGCAGGGGCACCGAGAGCGAACAAATCATCTTTTACCACCTTGAACAAGCTATTTAATAGTTGAGCATTTTCATCTACAAAATAAGATTGTTATACTTTTATATGAATTTATATTTTTAATTCTAAGGTTAATCTATTCAATCATCCATTCTTTATTTCATAATAGTATTTTTAATAATTGTTCTGCTTTTAATAACACATCTAGATATCAACTCTTATTAAATGTCACGCTCAAACATATTCCTTTGAATGTTTTCTTTTATGATTGAAATTGTATTTTTAAATTATTAGTTTTGTGTTTAGACGGTTAAGTTTTACTCTCTCTTTTTTTCTGATTGATTAGTATACTATTATTTGTGCATTAAACACACATTTTACAAAAGATTAAATGTTGAAACTAAAATGAAAAGAAACCCTTGAGACACTACAATAGTCAACAAGACGACAAAGTGAGTTTAACTTTTACTCCACATGCATTAAGTTACTTTCCAATTATATAATATTTGATATCGAGCTTGATTAAATCTCATTCATTTACACAGGTTCAGAATTCAAATCATTAAATAGAGTTCGTAGCAAGCTACCTTGCTAAGTTAAGTCTATTGGACTATGAGTGTGTTCAGTTTTTGCCATCTATTGTTGCTTCTTCAGCCATATTTTCTACGAGATTCACATTAGATCCAAATAGTCATTCTTGTGTATGGTTCCTATTCATGTTAGATTTTACTGGACAACATATTGGAGCATGTTGTTTGTTGTTGATTTTTAGGTAAGTTGATTCATTGGTAGTTAAGTACTCAAAAATGATTAATTCATTTTCGATTCACATAAATTCAAACAACTTGATTCTGAATAACAATCATGTCCAAAACTAGATTATGTGGATCATTTGGGTTAGAGAAATAGATTAAGTTAATACGAGGGGAAATTATGTTTAATGTTTATTTGGAAATCAAGTTCATTCTATACCAATTAACTGGCCCATATGTGAGACACTCTAAAATGAACATCATAGGTGCAAAGCAACCTAAACAGACTAGTTTGAGTGAAAGTCTTCATGATAATCAGCTTTATGAAATCAATAGGAGTAACTCTTTGAGGGAAATTTAAGGACCATTCTATATCTATTAAAGCATTGCATAGGTAGGGGTGTAATTAAACCGAGCCGTGCCAAATAGTAAGAGGCTCGAGCTCGGCTAGAGTTCGATTCGAACTTTAATTCTTAAGCTAAAGCTTGGTTCATAATGAAATTAAATAATTTACGAATGGCTTGAACACGATTCAAAAATAGTATTTTAAAAAGTTAAACGAGTTTTGTTCGAACTCGTTTAAGATATTTAGTTATAATAAAAGTAAGATATTATTATATTTATCATTCACAAAAGTTTATGGACCAAATACTGTTAAGCTCGAGTTCGAACCGATAATATTTTTGAGCTCTAAATCAGACATGAGTTCGGCTTGTTAACTTAATTGAACGAACTCAAATGAACTTTTTTTTGAATCATGATCCAAATAACCCACGAGTGATTTAGCTCATTTACACTCCTAGATATGTACACATATTAAATGCAATTAGGAAGAAGATTTGGGTAACAAATAAAGATTGGGATGTGATTTAATTAAAAAAATCAATTAACATGGGTGTGTAATGGCAAATTCATTCATTGTAATCACACCTTTTCTCATTGGCTTTTTACCAAAGGGCGTATTCAAGAATTGATATTTACCAAAAGGCATACCATGGTTTCATTTTTACCAAAGGGTGCACTCATTTTAGTGAACTTTCTCTTGTACCCCTCCCGCCAAGTACTGTCTTTCTCTTTCTCTTTCTCAGTAACAAATTCTGAGACATCTGAACATGCTTTTTCAGACTTTTTATTTTAAAATAATATATTATGGAATCGGCTAAAAATGCAAGGTAAAGAAAGAAAAAATATTTCAGTTAAAAAATATCTCTTCGAACGTGATTTCAAAAATATTAAGAGATGATTTTTAATATTTGATTAATATAAATTAATATATTAAATAATATTTAATAAATATATTAATATATAAAAAAACTTATTAAAACACATAATTTCATATTCAAACGCAGGACCTGAAATCACGCTAAGAGGGCCTGAAGTCATCTGACATCAGGCCCTCCTTGGGCCAGAAATCATTTGATTTCAGGCCCCTACGTGGGCCTGATGTCAGATGACTTCAGGTCCTGCGTGCACTGAAAATTTTTTTATTTTAAAATTTTTTTATAATATTTAATTATGATTTATTAAATTAAATAAAAATATCAATAGTTCTAGGAGATGGTATTTTTGGTGTCCAAACTTCTAATGATTATAAATTATGTTGCAATATGAGTTTTTTTAGGTCTATCAGTGGGTTTTCACCAAAACCCACTGATAGACCTAGGATATTTGGATTTCTCAAATCTCAGTATCAATAGTTAGAGTTGAACTAGGAGATGATTTTTTGGTGTCTAAACTTCTAATGATTATAAATTATGTTGCAATAGGAGATTTTTGGGTCTATCAGTGGGTTTTTACCAAAATCCACTGATGGGCCTACGATATTTGGATTTCTCAAAACTCAAAATCAATAGTTAGAGTTGAGCTAGGAGATGGTATTTTTGGTGTCCAAACTTTTAATGATTATAAATTATGTTGCAATAGGTGTTTTCTAGGATGAATCAGTGGGTTTCGGTGAAAACCCACTGATAAACCTAGGATACTTGGATTTCTCCATACTTGATATCTCTATTTACAATTTACTTAAGAGATGTTATTTCTGATGTGCAAACTTAGTACCAATAATTTTCAATTATGTTCTCTAACCGTATTAGTTGGCACAGAAAGATGTATAAATATGACTGCATCTTGGGCACAAACATCTCTTTCAACATGATTTCAAAAATATAAAGAGATAATTTTTTATATTTGATTAATAAAAATTAATATAATAAATAATATTTACTAAATATATTAATATATAAAAAAACTTATCAAAACACATGATTTCAGATTCAAACGCAGGGCCTAAAATCACCTTAGGAGGGCTTGAAGTCATCTGACTTCAGGCCGTACGTGGGCCTGAAGTCATATGACTTTAGGCCCTGCGTACACTCAAAATTTTTTTATTTTAAAAATATTTTTTTTATATTTAATCATGATTTATTAAATTAATTAATTATAGGGTTGAAATTCTTCTATTGTAAGTGGTTTAACTTAAGTTACTCGCATGATTCCGATTTGCTCTGCCCTTTATTCACTAACAACATTCATCAATTTTTTTCTATAAAGTATTTTGGTTGATTCTGTTTCAGTAAATCATATGTGACTTACATACTAACCTTTACTAAACTTATCCTTTTATGGTCAATCAGGCCTCCAGAAATCTGTCAGTGGAGCAGGGCCTGAAGTCAGATGATTTCAGGCCCTCCTAGGGTGACTTCAGGCCCTGCATTTGAATCTGAAATCACGTGTTTTGATAGGTTTCTTTATATATTAATATATTTAATAAATATTATTTATTATATTAATTTATATTAATCAAATATAAAAAATTATCTCTTTATATTTTTGAAATCATGTTGAAAGAGACGTTTGTGCCCAAGATGCAGTCATATTTATACATCTATGTGTGTCAACTGATACGGTTAGAGAACATAACCGAAAATTATTGGTACTAAGTTTGTAGATCAGAAATAACATCTCCTAAGTAAATTTTAAATAGAGATAGCAAGTATGGAGAAATCCAAGTATCCTAGGTCCATCAGTGAGTTTTCACCGAAACCCACTGATTCATTCTAGAAAACTCCTATTACAACATAATTTATAATCATTAGAAGTTTGGACACCGAAAATACCATCTCCAAGCTCAACTCTAACTATTGATTTTGGGTTTTGAGAAATTCAAGTATCCTAGGTCCATCAGTGGATTTTGGTGAAAACCCATTGATAGACCTAAAAAGCTTCTATTGCATATAATTTATAATCATTAGAAGTTTGGACACCAAAAATATCATCTCCTAGCTCAACTCTAACTATTGATACTGAGTTTTGAGAAATCCAAATATCCTAGGTCCATCTGTGGGTTTTGGTGAAAACCCACTGATAGACCTAAAAAACTCTTATTGCAACATAATTTATAATCATTAGAATTTGGATATCAAAAATACCATCTCCTAGAACTAATGATATTTTTATTTAATTTAATAAATCATGATTAAATATTATCAAAAATATGTTTAAAATAAAAAAAATTACAGTGCACGCAGGGCTTGAAGTCAAATGACTTCAGGCCCTCCTAGGGCCAGAAATCAGATGATTTCAGGCCTAAGGAGGGCCTGAAGTCAGATGACTTTAGACCCTCTTAGCGTGATTTCAGACCCTGTGTTTGAATATGAAATTACGTGTTATGATAGATTTTTTATATATTAATATATTTATTAAATATTATTTAATATATTTGTCACGACCCCAGAGGCACATGCTTCCTCGAAAATCGAGCAGCATCTCCCCTGTACGGCGGACAATATGGGGCAAATGTTCATACACTCTTATCACAAAAGCTTAGCCACAATCGGCTAGCATCACAATATATAGATGTAAACACAACCACGCAGATATTAAATAAGATAACGGGAAAGATAATGGATGGCTCAGCCTCCTTAAATATGAAAGAAAACCACAACTCAAAAAGAGAACTCAAATGCACCGAAATCTGTCCGAATATCTGATAAACAAATACAATGCGAAAACTCACCAAGTACCGAAATAAAAGCAATTAAACCAAATGCGGAAACAACTCAACTCTGGGGACTGGCAACTAGATCCTCTCCTGGCTCTAAGAAACGTAACTACCTGCTACCTGAAACAAAAATGGGAGGTAGCGGTGGTGAGTCTGGGTGAACTCTACGGGTATATGAGTAGACAATAAGAATGACATAATAAAGGATATAATATGTAGAGAATCCAATAGGGTACAGTCCATAAGGAATATAGGAATCTAAACATGCATAACATATATAGAACCACAGGTTATAAACCCGAATAACAACTAAACAGGCGTAAAATAACGCAACAACAATAAAACCAAGATATAGATGCATGTCAATCATGTGCAACAACCATAGCTCATATAAGTGCATCAATCACAAGCAAATGCATAAAAGAAATACGTATGCATATGATGCAATGACATGTGTCGCCCCTGACGCCAGTCAAGCCGTCAACACATCCCATTTGTGTAACCGAGTGGGTAGGGCTGTGACAACTGTACGCACTCCAACAATAAATACCACAGAAGGTGTGGTTGAGTGGACAAGATGCTGGGGAGCCTACACTCCAGCTCCCTGATACATAAGGGGGAGCTATCAACAGCTACAATATCCCTCGAAAATAACGGTGAGGGTGAGCCACCAACGACTCTAATATCCCTCGAAAACAACGGTGAGAGTGTCACTGTTTGGCATAACAGGACAGATGCTCGCACTCTAACAACTACCACGACAACAAGTGGTTGAGTGAATCGAGCAACAATATGACTAACGATGGCTTAACCAAATGTAAGCCCAACAGTTGTTAGTATGCAACGTGCAAGTATGGTGCATGTTATATAATGCACGAACAACCGGAGAAACAACGATGCAATAAAATCCAACAAGTATACGATGCATCAATACAACCAACCAAAAATCGCAAACCAACAATTATGCACCTACACTAATAGATAGGATATTTCTAATGCCAAATAAACCTATCTGTGTTTAATGGACTTCTAAGTACTCGCGTACAAGCGGCACTTTACAAAACAGAAAACCAACAGAGGACTATACATATACGAATTTGGAATACTCGAAGATCAACGAAGAATAAGTATCAACGGCGACGTTAAAATAACAAGCAACAAGAAATAAGGTCAAGCAACCTACTAGACATAATATAGTCATGCTTTAAGGTAAAATGAACTACTCAAGTACAAAGGAGAAGTACCCACCTTTATTTGTAGAACGTAAACGAAAAGAGAGTCTCCCACGATCAATTGAATGAGTCTGAATCAAGGTCCTATATATATAATAAGGTTTAGCTAATTATAAAATTAACAAATTAGCTAAACAAAATACTAAATACAATTAGAACAAATCCTAATTACAACCTCTATTTAAATAACTCACAATTTACAACGGATCCCTTCCTAACCTAAATTATCACAATTAGGTAAACACCAACTTAACTCATGGAACCACGTCGAATCTATGATTTGAACTTAATTCATTAAGTTAATCCTTGATTTCATCATCAATTACAACAACCTAGACCTTGCTCATTCCCATGTGTTGCTCACGAAAATGTTTTAATAGGAAACCTCACAATTCCAGAATTCACACAAACATCCACAACTTCCAACAACAAACACAGACTTATATAACCTCCCACTTCCAGAATTTCATTCCATACTGCACCGATCTAAATAATCTAAACTACAACTTAATTTCATCTTCAAATAAAACAGGATCTCACAACCATACCGGAATGGCACGCTGATCATCCTTTCCTCCGTTCTGTGCCGATCCAAGTGGTAACCAACAGAAATTCACGAAATCCAAATAGCTGCCTCTTTCAGAAACCGCAACCCTAGATTTGCCATCGCCGTGAGTATCAGATCACCACTAGGGAAGAAGCAAAGAGAAAACCAAAACAATATAGAAGAGTCGGCTCACCAGTGTGAAGGTCAGTCGGCGCGATCAGGGGAAATGGCACAGAAAGGAGTCGCCGGTTGGTCCTTCGTGCCTGCCGGAGTAAACAAAAGGAAGAAGAATCTCGGCAGCGGGCGACGCAGCATCGCTAGGGCAATAAGGAGAAGAGGAAGAAGATGGAGGAAAGTGCGGCGTAGAGGAGGACCTGCGCGCGCGTGAGATGGGGTCGGCGTCGGGCTAGGGCTCGGCGGTGGCTGTCGCAAGGGAGAGGAAACGGCGTAGAGAGGGAAGAGACCGGGTGGTTTAGGGTACAGGGAAAAAGAGGAACGGTTTGGGGGGTTTTAATAGTTTTTTGTAGTTTTATAAAAAGGCCCTCCAATTTTGAGAAATTACAACTAAACCCTTTAAAATTACAACTAAGCCCTTTAAAATTTTGGTTTTCAACAATATTAATTTATATTAATCAAATTTTAAAAATCATCTCTTTATATTTTTTGAAATCACGTTGGAAGATATGTTTTTTAACTGAAATATTTTTTCTTTTTTTACCTTACATTTTTTAGTCGATTCCATAATATATTATTTTAAAATGAAAAGTCTGAAAAAGCATGATCAGATATCTCGGAATTCATTACTGAGAAAGAGAATGAGAAAGAGAAAGATAATACTTGGCGGGAGGGGTATAAGAGAAAGTTCACTAAAATGGGTACGCCTTTTGGTAAAAATGAAATCATAGTACGACTTTTGTTAAATACCAATTCTTAGATACGCCCTTTGGTAAAAAGTCATTTTCTCTTTGTTTCCTTAGCACCTGAAGTTTCTCTTTGTTTCCTTAGCACCTTAAGTTTGGCCCTTGAAGAGCGAGAAATTGGTGCAAATCTATCAGACTGTGTCCATGCCACTCATAACCTACAATTGAAGAGGAAAGCTGCCTCTTTGGAGTCCATCAGTAAAAAAAAATAAGTAACACAAGGTACCATTTCTTTCCATCAAATTATATGTTGTTAGGTTTACAAGAAAAATCTACATTTCTTTAAAATTTACTTTGGATTGTAGCATTTGAATAAGTCAAAGTAAATTTAGTCATGAAGCTTATTTAGTTTTACTCTAATAATTTTATTCAAAATTGTTCAAAAAATATTTTATTGAAATTATAATTTGATTGAATTATTGATTAAATTTATAAAGTTATTGATGGGGTTGAGTACCCCGTGGCTGGTACATGGATTGAAGAAGTTGTGCGGCTAGAGCTATCGAGTCACCACGACTCTCTGGCTGGGATGCCCGAGACCCCCTCGGGAAGGGGAATCCCGAGACTAACTCGAATAGGCATAGTCCTGAAGATACCTCCAGAAGGATGCACCCCCGAGCTCACCTCGGGGGCAGGTCCCTGAGATTGCCTCAGGATGATGAACCCCCCCTCGGACCAAGCAGTCGTGAGATCACCTCGGGGTAGCGGAGCCTAAGG